>CM040187.1:24946262-25366262 GCA_022606455.1 Callitettix versicolor
TTGAAATACAAAGATCCGATTGTGACAAGGGTTCTTTGTCGTATTTTTTATATAATTTAAACTTTAAATATTGTAATCTGTGCAGATTTCAACTACGATTACGTGGAACAATATTTTTTTTAAATCATTGAAAATTGTAAACGTACAAAAGTTACGTTACGCCAAACAGTGCGCTTAATGTGAGATTAGAAGAATATACGATTTCGGATCGAACTGAAATTAACAACAAACCAAATAACTGTTATTTTTTTAATAGTTCCAAAACAATGCGTTCTTTCTGCACTTACGTACTAGTTTTGGAAAAATCAAACAATCCAGAAAAATTTATTTTAACTGGTTTTTTTTAAAAGAAGATGCTTAATATGTTTTAAATGAAAGTAAGACAATGTAAAAAAAGACACTATGATGTTCATAATTTAGTCACAAACAATATGTGCGCGCACAAAACTTACTGTTGTAAGTGAAAGAGCACAAAACTTCTTCTTTTTGATTTATTCTATTATCTAAATGTTGTACACGATGTGATTGCGCGTTGTAGTAATACACATCACACTGATAAACATGTATGCCTTCATTTTCTGTGACTGTACGCTTGTTTACGCCGCGTTTAACAAAGGCTAACTTTGATGTTTGCTGTACCTAGGGAACCATTAGGCATTACAAACGTTTTTTGTTGTTTATAATTTCTTCCATTAAACTCCTGAGAACGAATATTCTTTTTACTCCCATATTCGTCCGTGCGAGCCCGCGTATCAGTGCCTGTATTATAACGGGAAATAATTTCACTTATTGAAATATACAGTGTGTCTTGAAATTACATTGCAAATGTGAAAGTTTAAGGGTTTTTAAACTGAATAAAAACTGTTTTTTTTTTTTTAAACAGATCGATTTAGTTTCGTAAAGTAAAGAATAGAAAGAGATAATCAGTTGAGATCATTCACGGTGTTTATTTAATGTAAATGATCGCACCGCGTAGCTAAATGAATTGAACAAATCCGACAACTGTTCAGACGGAAACAATTCATGTCGTTCCGATACTTTAGAAGTTAAAAGGATCAATAATCAACTATGTATTAATAAATGTCACAAAATGATTTGTTTCCAATAATAAATTTAATTTTAAATAACTCGTTAAGATAAAAGCATAGACAGATTAAGTCAGTGGGTGTTCCATAAGTTATGCAATTGTATAAGGTTGACAATAAATTAATATTTAATTAGAGCTAAGCAGTATACAATTTGCTATGTAATAATTCAGTAGTTATTATTACAATTAAAAAAGTCAATCAAGAAATGTCAATTATTACAATTATTAATAGGATTAAGTCATTCTGAATAACCAAAGAAAAATTAAATCCATTAAAAGCGATTTATCTAACGGTGAGATTAATTAAAAACGATATATATATATATATATATATATATATATATATATATATATATATATTTATATATATATCGTATTTACAATGTCTGGAAATTATTTACACTTCTTGGTAAATTGTAACTTCGAGTGTAATTAAAATTAATTTTAGCTGAAATTTTGGCGTCAACCCCTTTTATTACAGGGATTTTAATTATATAATCTGTTTACATATTTCGAACATATAAATATATATTTGCCCTATATATATATATATATATATATATATATATATATATATATATGTGTGTGTGTGTGTGTGTGTATATATATATATATATATATATATATATATATATATATATATATATATATATATATATATATATATATATATAGTTTTAAGTTAATTGAAATTCAGTGAAAGCAGGCAAGTGATTTAAATAACGTCCTGGCGGTGACTACTGCTTCTGAATTATACATTGGACTTTTTTATATTTTCTTTTCGCATACTTAAACGTATATAATAAACATAGATTCGAATAATAAATATGAAAATTCACCGAAGTGGAGAATTTAAAAACTGTTTCAAAAATAAACACTGTCGCAACAACGTGGTTTTTATCGTTGCAGGTTGTGTGTGTGTGTGTGTGTGTGTGTGTGTGTGTGTGTGTGTGTGTGTGTGTGTGTGTGTGTGTGTGTGTGCAAGTGTACGTGTGTGCGCGCTCGCTCGCTTGTGAAAATTTCTGACAAATAAACTAGCATGAAATCAGGGCTTACGCCTCTTTTGCTCATATCTCAAGTTCATATTACATATGAAAGTACATGAATCCCTTTTTTGGTCAAAAAAGTGTTATGAAAAAAATGTCTTGAAATCAGCGGTAAATATTTTGTTAGAATTTTGTTCAGATTGGATTCGGGAACTTTTTAAAATAATTTAAAAAAGTTGCAGTTTTTTAACTCACCGACGGAAGTGAAAACTTAAGTAAATGTTTTCCAATTGATAATGCTCAAAAAAAATTTTGATGGCTGGGTTGGGCATGTAATTCGATGGTGTTTATTAATAATTTAAATAATTACAGAACATTTTTATAACATAATATTAAAGGACGATTTTATACAAAGTATGTACAAGTTATATTAAAATGCAAAACTTTTTAGCAATTTTATATGTAGCCTGGGTATGAGTGTACTGGCATTAATTATAATCTAAATGTATTTATTATAGAACTTATTTTTACACATATTTTTTTTTAAATATATTAAATGTAAATAAATTATATATTTAACTGTAAACGCTTTAAACAACTTCGTGCTAGATGGGTTGGGAACGTAGTAAAATTACGTTAATTATAATTAAAATGTTAATTATTCAACTTATTTAGTGATATTTGAACATTGGCGGCCAAAAAACGTTATAGACAGCTCAATTTATCCCCGAAAAAAACGGACATATCTTTAGCGGGTCAGGTACGCCTGTAAATATTTTTCCTTCAAAAATGTTGTTCATTGAAATTTTCTTAATTTCAGAAAGTTATATATCATTTCATAACTTAATACAGTGCAGCGAATTCGAAAGAAAAATGATTTAACGCTATTTGAAATTATTGTTACATTTTTCTGTTTACTTTGTAACAGTGCTTTCTTTTATTTCAACTGTATTGCGCCGACTGAAATTATGATGCTTTTTACACGCCCAGAATCTGATAAATCTATTCCACGTTTTTTCGTCTGTGGCTTCCAAAACGTATTTCCGTGATAATGTTGTGATGTTATCGAACCGTTTAATTTCGGATAACATCTGAACAAGTTTTATTAGAACAAAACAGCTACACGTACATGATGAAACAATGTTTCGTTTTTAAAAAGTGTCCTTGAGAAGGAGGAAGTTTGTGCAAGGAAATAGTGTTTGCAAAGGGCAACACAGGAAAACCACGGTCTCATTACAGGACACCGTGGTCTGTGAGAAACTATGTGAAGATTATGCAGGAAGTAAGAGGAAACAATGTAGTGTACAATCTGTGACTGTATTTCCTTGTTAGCAGGAAGCAACGGGTGGTTTACAAAGGAAACACCTCAAAATCAATAAAATCGCCTTTAAGAGTGGGCAGCAGAAGGCTTCGAGTAAAACCGTGAAGTAAAACCTACCAGGAATAAATTCAAGGACTGAAGTCTTCATCAAACCAAAGAGATTTGATTATAGTGTCCCAAAGGTAGAATGAGCTGCTGAAATTATATATATATATATATATATATATATATATATATATATATATATATATATATATATATATGATTGGAAAAGAGTTTCCGCCAGATGAAAATCATGGGCTAAGGTAACTCAGGACACTACAGGACTGTCCATATGGTCTGAGAATGCATAAGAACAGAATATGAACGTAAAACGAAGAAACGGTTTGCAGGCTACGCAGAAAGAAGACGAAACTGAATTTAATCTGTAGTGTAGTTCTTTGCAAGCAGGAAACAAAGGTCAAAAAACATCTCAAAATCAATAAGATCGCCTGTAAGAGTGGACATCAGAGGAGTTTCCAGTAAACGTGGATGCAGGAAATCTGTCAGGAATTTCCTGGTTGATCTCTTTCTCAAACTAAAGAGATGGGAGTATTACAGAGGCTGGTAAAGCTGTTGAAAAATTTTACTCCATGATTGGAGAGCTGTCAGCCATGGAGTTGGATGTGATGTTGGCTAAAGCTGTATTCTAAATGGTTTTTGTCCCGAAATTCCTGGGTGAATTTTCACCAGATGAAGATCCTGGGCTAAGAGAGTCACGAAACTCAGGACTCGGTTACCTGAGGGTGTACATGATTAGAATAAGAATTTATCAGGGAGACAAAGTGTGTAGGTTATTCAGGAAGAAAAGGATATTGCAGGCAACATAACCTAGGACTGTGAGACTCTTGTCAGCAAGAGGTGTTTGGCTCCCAGCACCCTGAGGACCTCCAGCAGAATGAGCCAGTCAGTGGACTGCACCGGAAGCTCATTAAGAGTACCAATCTACTGAACTAGAATTCAAGAGGCTTAGTTGTACCATAGGTTTTTTGATTTCGGTACAAAGGGCTACCAAACCCCATAAACTAAAAAAACCTTCTGTTATTGAACCGAAAATAAAAATCATGTATCATATTTTCTCTACCTTTTTTATTTTAGTTATTATAATTTGTTCAAAAAAACGACAAATTAACATAGCTAGTTTTTAAAAATATAACATGAAACTTATCACAGCCTATCAGATGTTCGTTAAGAATGAATATTAAACAACTGATCTTTTATTATAACTACCAAATTTAAAGATTCGATTCATATACTTAAATCGGTCAAATTTCATCGTAGTTTCCGTAGTGTAGTGGTTGTCGCGTGTGTCTCGATTCTGGTGTAACTGAAATGTTTTATTATAATGAATCTAACTTGAGACTTGCGACACGTAAAATATACAACTTGTTGTATATCAATCACGCGTCCAGCACAATCCAACATCAAAACCAACCCTAAAATAGGATGCATGTTAAAAACAATCTAATATAATCAAACACCTATTAGTAATAAATGTGTAGATAATGCAAATTGAATTCATTTCCAAATAGGCATAATTTATTCGAAGCATTTTGTTTTGGAATTATATGCGGGCACCCTCGAAGCTCAATATGTACTTGTAGTATGACTGTACATAAAACTTGGCAACTCTCTGTCCAATATACTTATGGTCGTTATGTTTATGCTCTAGATCCAGATATTGACTTCTTGTCTTTGCAAATTGCTCTGCTTAGTACTAGACTCGCCTCGTAGCCTAATTTTATTGACCTAAATAAACAACATTCTGTACACAACATTATATTGCGTGACATTTTCAATGCAAGACATTAATTGGTAATGCAATGTATGCACTATATTAAATTCCCGTCATACAACTACATGTAGATAGAAAATGGTTTTATTAAAAACCTATTTTTAACAGCGTTTTTTTAAAAAAAACTACTTTTAAATACACAAGCTAGTTGGTTTAGAAATTTCATATTTTTAACCGTCTGAGAATGTATTTACTTACGTCATATAGCACGTTTCGATACTAAGGTCCTATCTTCAGACCTTACAATTCGTTAAAATGTATGTTGAAAACAAGTAATATATCGCACATAAAACACTACGATAAATTAATCAACGAAGTCGGTTCCGAGACCACGCGGTGCGCACTCCACGTTCATATATTTATCGTAGTGTTTTCTGTATGATTTTTTAAAATAAATTTTAATATGTTAAAGGCCTCCTAGGAGAGAGTTCTGAAGATGGAACCTAAGTTCCGAAACGCGTCTTATGACGTAAGTAAATCAAGTCAAATAAAGTTAAACGGATTAAATATCTAAAAGAAACAATAACTTGAATACGTTATTAAATATTAATTAAAAATTCACTTGTTTAAAATTTTAAAATGTGACCGCGTTGTAGGCACACATTAAATATCCAAAAATTAGGGAGATCTACAAAGGAAAAAACGTTAAATAGATTTTTTTCCATAAAGGCTAAATCTTCTTTCTTAAGTATAAAATTGTGCAGCACGATTTATTGAGTTTAAACGTGATTAATTAAAAACAAAAAAATGTAATAGAACTGGAAGTTCAAGTCGTATAAGTAAACTCTATTGTTTAATAGCAAAACATGTAGAGCGCATGCGTTGTCAATAATGTCCCAGTGTGTTCTCTATAATTGTATAACACAGTAGCATATGTCATTGAAAATAAGATATTAGAACGGCTATCACGGTAAGTTCCCGACCTGGGACCTTGATGATCTCTAGATCACTTTTTAAACGTTCGTTAAAAATGTTTGTTTTGTGTGTGTTGGCACCTTCAAAGTCGTATTACAGTGGGATTTGTTTAAAACTTTGCTCAAAATTTTATTTTGGTAATAACTTCGGCTGTTCCGATACGCAAGAAACCTGATCACTAGTTTTAAAATGGCAGTTGTTCCAAATCTAACAAATTCATAATGTTTTTGTCGTTCACTTTTACAGATATGATTCCACCCTCGTATCAACCTTAAGTACTGCATAAATTAGCATTTTAAATTTTCAAAATCAGTGATATTATAAGAAATTAATTTGACTGGAGTCAAGATCGTTTTCGAATTTTCAATGTAATTTTAAAACTTAAAATGCAATGTCGTACAGATTTTAATGCTTTTTTATAAAAAAATAGGAAGACATTTTTTTGTCGAAAATTCGTTATCTAAGCGTATGCAAACCAGCTGCGTCCTGCCATTATATTGATATTGGTTTTGTAGGACGGGCGCATAGTCGTACGTCTAGCTGACTTAATGGAAGCAAATTCCCAAAAACTAACATCAAAACGTTGCTTCCACCTAACATTTACTTTAATCTTATTTCACCCTTTCATTCGCCGTTAAAATTAACATTTTCAAATTGCACTGAAAATTGTAAGAAAAGTAACCATGACCGTTGGAATTATTTTAAATTAATAATATTTTGTAAATTTGATTACTGATTATGATAATTAAATCTGATTTTTGAGGTGAAAATATTTCAAATGAATTTCAAACGACTGCCATTTTGAAACTGTTAAACGAATTTGTTTTACATAATGAATGTGTTCACAGTAATATTGAAACAACTTTTTGTACCAAATTACCAACGTATGAGCATTAAAATACAATGCATACGAATAGTTTAACAACCCCTTAAAATGTGATATAAGAGTTAGGATCGGAAATCTTTGCATGATGGACGCTTCCATACCTCATTTCTCGATGGAAATTTTTAACATGCTATCAAAAAAACAAATTGAATTTTGTTTTATAACAAATGTCAAAACAAACCCGGCTTAAGCAAACCAGCTGTTGTCTGAATGTAGTAGAAATAAAGAAAAAAATGTACAGATTTATTCTGAATAAATAAAATACGCCGCAGATATTTTCGCCGTAATTCGTTTATTTATTTTTATTATAAATCTCGAGTCTGACTTAATTTAGTTTCAAGCAACAAAATAAAGTTCAACCGCTTCGCGTTGACATTGCAGAAGTGAAATAATTGCTATTGTGACAAAAACAGCGCTCGGCTTAAATTATAAATTTAAACTGTAAAATTATTTTTCCAATCTAAACCGCTTTTTTCTACTCAAGTTCCTCTGTAACAGAGATTCAAAGCGCTATTAAAATAAATTTTACAAAAACACTGCACAAATGTATCGCGTGTTGTTGTTTCGACGAAAAATTCGGTGAAAAAATTCGAGAGCAAAAATGTATAATGGTTTATTTTGCGCAACGCAAGTCTCATATTAAATTAACTATCGTTAATTTAACATTTACTGTATTTCTGCCCATGATCGAACCGGGGACCTTGCACGTGTTAACCAATACACTATGGTAACAAATAAAACACTTGATCAATGCAAATATATAAAATGAATCGTTTTTTAATTTCGGTAGTTATGTTAAAAGTCCCGTTGGTTTACGTTAATTCGTAATGATCAGCTGATTTTATTGAACAGCTGATTGGTTATAATACGTTTCAAGGTACGTTGTTAAAAACTAACTATGTGAATTTTTCTTTTATGTTAATTTCTAATCAACTGATTTCATTGAGTAGCTGATAGCTATAATAAATGTCAGGTTATGTTGTTAAAAATTAGCTATGCTAATTTGTTGTGTTATTGAACACATTACCGTAAATAAAATAAAAAGAAAGAGAAAATATGATGTTTGATTTTAATTTTTTTAGGGAGAAACGGTGGGATAAGGATACACCCTTTTAAAAATAGGTAGTTAAAAATTACTTATATTAATTTGTCGTTTATATTAATTCATAACAATCAGCTGATTTCATTGAGCAGGTAATAAGCAAACATGATATATGATTTGTATTTCTGGTTAAGTAACAGAAATTAATTTTTGTCGTCATACTGACTTGATTTATGAAATTTTTTCTGATTAAAATTGCAGCAAATTATTTTTTGGAGACTTTTTTTCTAATTTCGGTTGATAGCTTCCGAGTTGAAGTTTTCATAAAGCTAACAAATTATTTTTGTTTGTTGATCGATTTTTGCGTTTTGTGTGTTTGAACGACGTTTGTGTAAATTTTTTACTCATTTCCGTTTCAAAATGGTGGTCTTTGATTTAAAGTGCAAAGTTGCTGGTTATACACTGTAATACTGGCTGAAATGCTTATCACAATGTTGACCGGATCATGGAAAAATTGCATAAAATTTCTAATAAAGTTGGTCCAGTAACGTTATCTGTAAGTATTACGGTTACCAGTTGAATTGATGGAAGAAAACGCGCAACTGTTTGAAAAAACAGTTCTCCGAAAAAACGAACCTGTTCTTTCTTATCTAGACAAACAGTTTGTCATTTGCTTATGTACACGGAGACATTCTCGAGCGTACTGTTGCAGTATCCCACTCGTTAACTGTTTTCCTGCAAACTGTTTTCTCCGAAACGCTATTATACGAATCAACTGTTCTTCAGTTTCTGTCAGTAACAGTTTGTCATTGGTGCGAACAGTTAAAAACTATCTGTTCTTTTGAAAACTGTGTGAAGTTAAAACAACTACAAAATAAGGGTGTATATTAATTGTTTGTTACCACTATTTAAAACCGTGTATATAAAATATTCTTGTTTTAGTGTTGTGTTTCTATTTAATTAATTGTTTAATTTTTGTATTGTAACGTTCGTTGAATGTTTTTTTGTTCCAATCTTTATATTTTAATTTTCAAATTTCTTACTGAGATTTTTGTTATTTAAAAACATGTTCTTACAAAAATATGTTGTAAACTTGCACGTGTTTTCTAATTAATCTGTTGTAAAACAGTAGTAGTAATAACATTTACTAAAATATTGTTTAAATTCAATTTAATTAAAGAATTTTTAAAATATATAAAAACCCTTATAGAGAGAACTGTTATTTTTAAAAGCACAAAACAAACTGTTTAGTAATTTATTCGTAAAATGAATGTTTTATAAAGTAACGGTTCAATAACAACCTGTTTTTTCCAAAGAGTTTTTAAAAACAGTTGTTTTGATTCAACAACCAATTCTTTTTCGTTTTTCTAAAATAACATAAACACATGCCTCTAACTGAATTTAGTTCTTAAAACCTTCGAGAAAAATTGAACATAGCAGTACTCCTGTATGCAACGCGATCAATGAAACACACATTGTTATTAAGCTGCTTCGTATGCTCAAATTCATAACGGAGGGAATAAACGCATTAAATGAGATTTTATGTTATTTTTAGAATATGGATATCGTTATTGGAAATTATCTGAAAAATAGTTACATTTTACTATAATGAACCTGATTTCTTAGTTGGAATGCAGATGAAGGCAAGGCAATGGAATCCAGGAAAAATAAACTTGAATTGGCCTTCCAATTGACGAAAGAAACATACAATAAGAAATCCCTTTCATGGGGGTCCAAAATTAAACATTATAAAACAGTGATCAAGCCGGAAGCACTGTACGCAGCAGAAACATTAACAATGAATCGCATAGGCCAGATAGAAAAGCTTGAAATAACGGAAAGGAAAATCTTAAGAAAAATTATAGGAACAAAATTTCAGGATAATAAGGTAGTATATATAAGAAATGAAGCTCTCTATAAGAAAATTGAAAAACTGTCAGATACTATGAGAAAAAGGAGAATAAATTTTTACGGCCATCTTCTTTGAATGAACTCCAATAGATTGACGAAACAGGTGTTTGATTTTTTCCATAATCGTAAAACAAAACCGAACTGGTTTAAAGAAATTGAAAAAGACCTAATAGAATAAAAAATTACAGAAAATTCACTGCTTGACCAAACTGCTAAGATAAGTACAAAGGACGAAAGAATAAGATTCCAAGATAAAACCAAAATAAGACCTAAACCTGTCATTTCGGAAGATGAGAGGAAAAGAAGATCGGAAAGAATGAAGAGCTACTGGGAACAAAGAAAAGTACAGCGCGCAAGAAATGATTGATTCAGCGTAACCCAAAGAGGGTGAAACGAAAAGAAGAAGAACCTGATTTCTAACCGTATGCAGGAGAATCACGCGGTATTCACGAATAATTTTTAACGACTGGTAACATTAAAAAACAATTTTATTAGATAATTTTTTTGAGGGATAGTTTAATATTTATAAATATAAAAAAAACACTAGTTGGCACGCGTGACCTTACACAGTTAATAATATACGAATAAGAAGAAAAAGAAACGAATAATAGGCCCTACAAAGTACAACAAAAATTCTTAGTTATTTTAAAGCAATGGCATTAATTATAGTCAGGTTATTTGATACACTAAGTCTTACTTTGTTCTACTTTCGTATTTAAAACCATAAACGATAAAATTAATGATAAAATCCTAACATCGTACGTCATTGAAATATTTACAAATGAATCTGCGTTTTACGTACAAATAGGCTACAACATTTACTGTTTCCTTAAAGCAGAGCTTTTTATTTAATAACATGTACATATTAGAACCGGCCTAGATTGTCTTACTGGTTCTACTTTTAAAACTATTTGTCTTGATAAATGTACAAACCACTAAACCACCATTTGTGATCATATGTTGTGTGACGATTATTTGATGTGAGGTGATTATTTGTACTGATTAATATATACAATATAAAATATGTACTTATTAATACAATAAAATATAAATTGTAAATAGTTTATTACAGATTGTTTTTAATAGTCCTTTTTATTTGTTTTAACAAAACAACCGCAGGAAATAATTAATTCACGTTTCATTTATCTTTTAAAATGAAACATTAATTACTGTTGAACATACTCGGGCGTGAAAAAATGAATTATTTTTCATTTATATTTTTTTCGTAACATTCAAATGTTTGTATCAACAAATTGTTAAATTTTACCTCAAGCTAGTCTACCGCAAAATTGAACATTTTCACGCTTAACTCTCTTTTTGACGTAATAAATTCGAATTTCGTACAACAAATGTTTACCTTAGACATTTCTGAAGGTCGCGTATAATCATCAGCGTAAAATTAATATGATCAATAATTTTTTTTAACCTTCACGTTGCCCTAATGCAAGGAGCACTGTGGTTTTGTCAAACAATATTAAAGAAACTAATTTAATAATTACAAAGTAAGTATCAAACTAGTTTTTCACTGATGTACGTTTCGCTAGAGAAGCTGCCATCTTCAAAGTGAAATTAAACAAAAACGGAAGAAGATTTCTACCGAAATGTACATTAGTTTTAGTATGTAAACTAGTTTGATATTTATTTTGTATTTATTAAACTAGTTCCTTTTTTAATTTTGTGGCAAAGTGGTATCCTTTTGCAGTTGTTCACGTTACTTTCAAAACATTAGAAAATAAATATGCTGTAAATTTCTTTTGTACTTTCATAAAATTTTAAATGGGTTTAATATGATAATTTAAACCCATTAGATAGCTAATTGCATGGTGAAATCGGATTTCCAAAAAGGTATTAATAAAATCGATTTTCGAGCAAATTTTAAACCACGTAGCATTTATTGCATTACATTTATTTATAGCATTTATTGCTATTACACACTTACCTTCTTGATCGTCTTCATTACAAACTCAATGTATGATTATATGATCATCATTAAATCAAGGGGTAAATTTTCTAAATTATATGTCTGTCCCGCTTACAAGATCTAAGTTCAGACCGGCGCGAATCAGGTTCGTTTTTACCTTTAAATCTTATGTTTTTTAATACTAAAGGACCAGTATAATTGATTAATTTACTTGTTCAATTTTTAAGCTAATTTGGCAGAATTGAGTGTAATAAAATTTAAAATTTATTTACTTATTTTTTTATTAAAATTATTACCAGCACTATATTAATTATTAGTTTTATTTGTTGCTTTGAGAGTTGTTTTTTAATTTACTTGAAAGAAGGGTTTTAGGATATATTGCAAATTAAAAAAACAAGTATGGTTGGTTATGTAGGTGTTTTTCAGACTTTTTCGAAATTATTTACTTGTATTCTAAGGAGCAAATAATTCTTTGTATGTCTCATTTTTTAATTTAATATTTATCCAATTTTCCATACATTTTTATTTCTTTATTTTTATGGCTGGTATGACTTTTTTTTAAATCAAAAATATACAAATAAATATAGTTGCAGAAAACATTTTATTTCTAAGAAAAATTCCAAATTATTTATCCAACAGGTATAGAACGCTAATGGATTTTTATGACCTGAAGTTCTTGATTGACCCTCATTTCAAAATCCAGGATCTGGGTCCTATCAGAACAGACGTTCCCGTACCACATTTTGTAATGGAAGACTACTTTAAATTAGATATTAACTTTTAAATATAAGTTGGTTTGTTTGAATCTGTGCACGTCGTTACAGTTTAAAATATTCTTGGAAAATTTCGCTTTTTTTAATCTGTTTTTGCCTATATTGTAGGATTTTTTTCAATTTTTCAAAAGATAATTTATAAAATAACTTACAGTCATTTTTTTATGTCAGTAATAATTGGTAGTAAGAAAAATTTTATTGATCGTTTACTAAAAGATTAGTGTTGCATCTGTTACATAAACAGGTGATTATGACAATGGTATTTGATAAGAACAAATGTATATTTGATAATTAAATTGAAACCCACATTACGTAAGGCTAACTGTCAGTATGAGATTGTATCTAGTAAGCGGTTTAAAAGAAAGTCACTCTTCTATAATGTATATACAACTTGATCGATAATGTCTATAGCCAACACATTTTCAAAATATGTAAGTACTTCATGCTTTAAAAATTATCACTTTAATTATAGATCTAATGAAATTTAGCTATATGTAACTAGAAAGCAAAAACGAATGTTAAAATACTTAAAATAACATTTAAAATGTACACAGTAATCGTGTTGTCCCTTGTGGAAAAATTGGCATGTTTAAGTTTTTCTGAGGCTTGAGCCTCCAAAGTAGTACCGGGAGTCTAAATGTGACTGTAGGATCTCTTGTTATATAATGTACTTATATACAATTTTAAAAAATAACATTTTGACACACGTTTTGGAAAGTACTCTGTGATAACGATATATTTAAATATCTGTGATTTGTTAAAACTTGAAAGTATTTTTTTTTTTAATTACAGTAGAGTCTCGATTAACCGTCATCATTTTTTAACCATAAGATTTAAAATGTTATCCGGCATTTTTAAACAGTTTTCCGTAGTAAATAATTTGTAATAATAAAAGTAACTTTCTAGACAACACAAAACACTGTAACTGGACACCTTTTATTTATAGCATAGGTGACGGCAGCTGACACAAATTAATAGCACATATTGTAATCTAAAAGTAAACAATTCTACCATCAAGTGTAATGAGATAGAAACACTTCAAATTCTGAATGATTGCATAAATATTTCTACTGAAATGAAATAAAAACACTGTCACACTATTAACGGTAATTCCATTCAGCGTATGCAGTATTCATTCAACAGTTAAAGTCAGTCGTATATGTTACCTGTATACTTTTCAGAAGGTGAAGTATCGATAATTTACTGTATTAAAGACCTACGTATGTAATATTTATATAATACATTTAAAGATTTAATAATAGTAAAACATTCTGTGTTATAAACAGAGTACAGTACTCTGTGTTATTTTTATAAATCGAAAAACGTACGGGTGGTCTATTTCTGTTAGCCATCTATTACGTCATCCTTCACCCTAACGGTCCCGATTTACCACATCGGTAACCGTCGATTACCGAGACGGTTAATCGAGACTCTCCAGTAATCAATGTCTGCGCTACCAGATGAGCGGAAGCAAAATCTTAACTTTTTCTTTAACTTTAATAACTTAAAACCCAGATTTCACCCTGTCACAATCAGAAATTAAACCTGCACAATTTACCTTTAAAATTACATTGCAAACAGATAAATGAATAAAAATCGTATTCTTAATTGTAATGTATTTTAAAATTTCAAATACATTACTGTAAATACTTTAAAAATTTAATTCGTACAGATTTCAACGCTGTACGGGATTGTACGGGTAGTCGAAAAAAATTGAAAAATGGCTGCATAATCTCAAAGTTGCTACCGCGTTAAAATAATTAACATGTCTTTGATCGTTAAAACGATATAAAAAAACCTATCATTCAAAAAAAGTACTCCATAACCTAACTGGTACGGTTGTTGAGTGAAAAAGCTATTTAATTAAACAAGTTGTCCTGTGGTAATGCGTTTTGATCGCTAAAACGATAATAAAAACCATTATTAATTTTTTAATAATCTATGGCTTAATTGACACAGTCGTTGGGTGGTGAACCTAACAGAAAAACATGCGCGAATTTCACAAATAACGGACGCCATTTTAACAATGTTTTCATTATAAGAACGAACCAATGAAAAAAGCCATAACGTTTACATTTATTAATGGCTGTCCGAATGTGTAATGTGCATGAGCAGTAAGTACATGTAGTTAATAATAACGCGCATGACAGGTTAATCTGTATATGAAATTTAATATATATATATATATATATATATGTATGTATATATATATAAATATATATATATATATATATATATATATATATATAAAATATATATATATATATATATATATATATATATACAGATGTTATATGACGTTCAAAGACGTCACAATATAGTTCCATAAAAAACGGCCTAAAATCGTTTATTAATTTAAAAAAATATATTTTTCGCTGGTGCATATGTGTTAATTAGATAGTAAGGTATAAAATAAAATAAAAAATATTCAAAAATCACTATTTCAAAAAATTACTACCTACACTACATAAATACAAAAAAAAAAAATAACAAAGAAAGTTATTTGGACAAGCAAGATAAAAAAACTTGGCCAATCTAATCATTAACTAAATCATTTTTCGACATTTTTTCTTAATGATCATACTTTATCGATGTTCATACTTCATTCACACACACACACACACACACACACACACACACACACACACACACACACACACACACACACACACACACACACACACACACACACACACACACACACACACACACACACACACACACACACACACACACACACACACACACACACACACACACACACACACACACACACACACACACACACACACACACACACACACACACACACACACACACACACACACACACACACACACACACACACACACACACACACATATATATATATATATATATATATATATATATATATATATATATATATATACCCCTTCAAAAAGTGATCTTGAAGATTAAAAGTATAATTATTGCTTATTTTCATATAGAAATATAAAAAAGTAGTATAAATCTATCCGTAATGTGTCTGTATTTTTGTTTGTCTGTACCGTCACTTAATATGAAAACACTTGCCAAATTATGTTGCATTTTTTTATATAAATTTGTTTGATCCATATTTAGGGACATTTTAAATTAACATTTTCAAATCGAGCTAAAAAGAATAAAGATTAATTTTCAATTCAAATTTTAAAATCTATTTTCCTAATGATTAAAAAAACAATTACGATTATGTAACACAATTATAGAATTGTTAAAATATCAAATAATTATATAACAATGATTGGAATCGGTTACATAAAACAGTTGATTGTGTTTACGGTATTTGATAACAAAAAATTATTGTTTGATTTGATAATTAGTTTGTAATTCACATTACGATAAGGGAACTGTTTATATAAGATATTTTACGCCATATTTGATTATATCGAATTCCGTGTTAACAAATTCACTTCGTTGATAATTTATATAAAATTGTTTTGTGATATTTTTACTTAAAACTGTAATTGTAAAATTATTATCTGTAAATGTATATATTCTATGCTTCTGTAACCGTAATATCGGATACAAATTTATGAAAATTATTAATAATTTATAAATCTAGTCTTTTTTGTAAATATGAAACTATTCAAAGTAGCAGCTGTAGCAAAGAATTCGCTGCATTGAAAATTGTTTGTTAAGAAACATTACACGAACTTTTTTTTATTAAAAAAATAAAACTTCATTACGTTACTCGTAATAAATGTTTTTCTCGTCTTATTTTCTGATACTAAATTTAAAAAAAGTTATGTTACATGTATTGAATTCTATTGATTTGATTTAACTATAAATTAACTCTAAAATCAGTAATAATTTTGAATATGCGGGTAATTACTTGCATAATTAAAATTACACGCACACGCACGCACGCACGCACGCACGCACGCAAGCACGCAAGCACGCACACGCGCGCGCATGCACACACACACACACACACACACACACACACACACACAGTGTTATGTCGTGTTTTAGCGTAACTCTGCAATGAGGCATTATTGGCGTTGCGTTTCTGCTCAGATGTTTACAAATAGAACCGGTTTTTAAAATATGACTGCCTGCAGGATCTCGTGTCATACAACTTGAATACAGATGAAAAAACTACTTAGGCACATGTTTTGGGAAATACTGTGGGATCTAACCACACTTAAACCATATTAGATTTTTTTCCATTATAAGGTCTTTATAAATATTTGTCTAAAACAACTGCGATAACGTAAAATAATTTACAAATATCGTAAGTACTTCACAGCTAATTGAGGAACGCGGCAACCTTCCGTCCTGTCAAATCCCTTCACGTATCCTAGGTGCTTAGCGTAAATATCGTGCACATGCCTAGAACTTGTTTCAAGCAAGCGCAGTTTAAAAACGAAAGGAGTTTGCAGGAATAATTTTATAACTATCGTAATTGGCGCTAATTGTAAACAAAAAACTAAAATGCATTCAGTAGTAGTTTAAAATCTTGGGTTTCTAATCTTTTTTAATTTTTAGATTTATATTTCACCTTTTCTTCTTTTTGTCTTCTTGGACGTTGAGGTGGCCAGTGCCTAAACTACCAAACCGATGTTGACAAAAATTGTTTTGCTTGTTATCATTTCCAGTCAGTGTTTTTGAATAAATATTATGAAAAATGTTAGTTTAACTGAATGTAAAATTGTTAAATAAAAACAAAGTTTGTTAAAGAACTATGTAACAAGGTTAATGTGATAATGTATCTACTTCTTCGGACAACATTAATTTTGAAAAATTAGGTGGCTTTCCGTAACCCCGTCATGATTAAACAAGAGGAAGTCATTCATTTTGTTTGATAAAATAATTAGCGATTTTCTGTAGGATTTAAGTGATTGTTTAAAAGTATTACACACATTTCTTCAATGAATTGATAGTATGTAGTTTTAATAGAAAATAATTTTTTATTTAACATTATTAAAATTTGCTTAAAATTATTTTTAAATTATAATAATTACTTATTACTAATAACATTGTTTGTTATACATGGTAAAGATTTAATTTAAATTTTTTTCACGTGTTATGCTTATTAAAATTTGGATATTTTGCGTCAATGCTTTTGGATAAAATGCCAAATTTTTAGAAATATATATATGAGGGGTTTCTCACAAATAGTGTGATTATGTCATTTAACAGATTTTTTTAAAAATACTTCTTTAAACCTACATTTTAGTCTGTTATCATTGCTCCGAGGCGCTTCGGCAAGTCTACAAAAATAGCCATGTTAAAACTTATCTTTTTCCATTTTAATAAAAAAAAGAAAAACAATTAAAATACTTTTTTTCATTATACATTAAAGCTGAATATATACTGAGAAATTTATTTCAAACTACTGTTACCTAGATATGTAAAGAATATTAGTATTTGTAACAGTTATTACATATTCTAAACATTTTTTGTTTGTTTTTAGCGAGAAGAAAGAAAAGCGTATACTTTGTATGCAAAGAAAATATACCAAGAAAGAAAAGCAAATGGTTGTAATATTATTTCAGAGAGTAATCGAATCTCCTGAATTTTTTAACAAAACTGTCCTAATAAAGGAATTTTTTACCACGAGTATGTCGTAATGACAATGTTAGATACAAGTACTGCACTGAGCGCTAAAGTACAAGTCCACACAAGCATCCGATCCCGCGGACAGATGGCGCATAGGGCACCGAAAAAAGCACTTGGAAAGTGAACCACAGCCCATCCGGCAACACTGCAGCAGAACAGATGTGGAGCACAATCTCGCAACGTCACTACAGTAACCCGCTCGGCTGCATTACGACAAAAAACGCCATCTTTTGAAACATGTAAGCCATTACATACCTCATTTTAGCAACGATACACGTGAACACGTGAAATTTACTAAAAAGGAGTAATGTGCTTCACAAAGTCCGGAGAGATGGGTGAAGTTACAAAAAAGCTTTGTTAATTGTAAATCAAAGATAGAATCAGTGTGTTACTTGAAGAGGTAGTTTCAAAGTTATGGCAGACACAATAATCATTCTTAAAATTACCAGAAAACAGGTAGGGTGACAGTCATTAATCTAATTTATTTAATTGATTATAAAATATTAACTGGATACAGCGAACAGATTTTGAAGATTTCACTAGTATGAAAATACGTGTCGTACAGAAATATTTAATTAAACTATTTATTCAACGGAAAAATTAAAATTTATAATAATTATTGAACATTAAGTTTAATGGAATTAAAATAGCTCAATTTAACGTTTGTGATTTTCATGAATGAGCACTAGAGCTAATATACATTTTTACTTCACCGTTTTACAAGCTGGTTCTTGTACACGAGCTGAAAAAACAAAATTTTAATTCAGCCACATAGTTCAGATGTTTACTGTCAGCACTGAATATAAAGTACAGACACCATTATAAAAGAAAGCGTGTTCGATATTAGAGGCTAAAGTCCAAGTGATTCTACTTTTCGTCGATATGAGCGCTGCAAGATGCAAGGACAGAGCTTCTGTTTAAGAAAACATACAGTAATCTTGTCTATTTAACAGTAGTTGAACACTCTGCTGCAAGATGCAACTACCAGCTAACGCTCACATATCTCTCATAAGAGTTATAGTTCTAGCGCATTTATATTCAATGATGTCAAGTCATGTAACTAAACAGAACGATTGTGCCTCTTTAAAGAAACTTTTTGATAGAACATCAAGTCAAAATTAAAAAAAGTAATTGTATTATTGTAAGACGGTTGAATTGTATTCTTTTTTTTAAATTTTATAAATTATGTATAATTCTTTACTGTAACTGAAATGGTATTTCGTACAAAACTTCATTCATTTCAAAACAATTTGTCCTACAAGGGCAATTTCCAAATTTAATAAATTAAAATTTTCAAATATATTTTTATGCGTTCTTTACTTTAAAAAATAATAATAAAATATAATAAAAAAGAAGAAGAAGATCTACTCAAATTTGGCTAACGTAACTAAGTTCTGTACAAACAGATGTTAGATTAATATTTCTTTATATACTGAATACTTTTAACTGAATAATTTTCTCTTAACCAAATATCCAAAATTGTAAATTTTGCTGCTTTATAAAATTTTAAGATATTTTGAAGTGTATAAATGTAATGTACATTCACACAATAGGTCCATGTCAAGTTTGATTTTTAGAAAATTTAAAGAACTATTTACGCTAATCACTAATTAATTATAAAATAATAGAAAAGGGACATTATTCCCTTGTTTTGTTCAGTTCAAGGTATTATCTTTATTTTCACTTAGAAAAACTTATTCTTGTTTAATGGAAATGTATTGGTATGCAGTTCCTAGGAATTCAGGTAGAAGGTAACGCCAATAAGGTTATAAAACAGTTACAATCAGTTAACTTAATCTTAATCTAAAATTTTCAAATGACAGTGTTTTTAAGTTTTTCACTGTTTCACTCTCAATTTCCATAAATAAATCTCTTCAAAATTCCTTTTCTTGGCGAGAAATCTCTTACATTCTTTTTTTCACTTTGCAATTATCTTGCCTGGTTGCAATTGTGGGTTATAAAATTAAAGTTACTATAGACGGTTTCAACGTTAAGTATTTCTCTTTCGCAGAACCCTGTAATCCTGGTATTGTCCTGTTGCTCACCTGTTTCGAAATGTAGACGTGTTAAAGAAATCGACTCTGTCATTCGAGTTTAACGCTGTATCACTTGCAATTTCTTTTTTACTCAGTAGGGAATTTATTAACATTAGTTGTTTATCCTGTCTGAGGACAACTAACATATGTTAGACGAACCGAAATGAACAAAAAATGGGTGGAAAATAAATTTCAAATATTTGGAAATTGTGTTGGTACCTTTAATTCGAGCAGATCGAATGTAGTGTTCAAGTTCATTGGCTTTGAGTTCACTAAGTATATTTCAAACTATCTTTTGTCTTGTTTAATCAAAATGTAAACTTATTGAAGCTGTTTATTGGGGTTTTTAAACAAATAAGCCTAGGGATTGCATTTAAATTTTCATGTTACTTGAGCAGCTTGATGAGGTCTCAATGTAGTATCTTGAGCTTAGACTCTGGACGTTTGTACTCGTATTTGCCAAAGCGGACGGTCAAACGTTTGCTTGTAGTGACGCACCTGGTTCCTTCGGCATACTACTCACATCCTACATGACTCCTGATGGATGCCCTGGTGCTCTAAAGCCGGCAAAAAGGCTTATAGGTAATGTCTGCATTCGAAATTTGATTACCTTCGAGTTCAAAGCATACCTAGCAAGCAAAAGCATTTTGGGATCGGTTATGGTGCCTTTCCTTCACATATTTCCATTGTTGTAGGTACATGTTTTATCACTGTATGTTGTTTTTGGTGTATATCTCGTTCAATGGTATCTCTGTACTCAAAGCGTTATGAGTCCTAAAATGAGCTTGCCAATAAAAATTCATCAAACCTTTATATCTCTTGACAAATCTAATGTCCGTATTTGCGGGGGTAGATCTCTTGCGTTCATCTCTTACATTGGACACTAAGGTACAAGTCCACATAAGTATTCTGCACCGCGGATTGATAGCGTTTAGGGCACCGTAGAGCAACAGTCAATCCGGCAACTTTGCAGCAAAACAGCTTTGTAGAGCATAACAATCTGACAACGTCGCTGTTGTAATCCACTCAGCTACAGTGTCAGTAGCTGTAGTATGTTTTTATCAGTGTGCGACACAGTGACAAAAAAGAAAGACGCCATTTTGTCTACCATCTATATCAAATCTTAGCTGCAGTTACACGTGAAATACAAAGAAAAGGTAAAACGATGTCCGGAGTGATGCGTGGAATTAAGCGCAGATGAAGTAACAAAAAAGCTTTCCTAATTGTAAATCAGAAATATCAATAAATATTGTGCAAGGTTAGGTAATCGATTTCAGACACCATGGTCTTGCTTACAATTACATAGGAACCAGGCAAGGTCATTGCAATTACATCTAATTGTTATACTTCAATTGATTATAGACTAGAAACTGGATACCTCCTGAATATCTCTTTAGTTTGAAAATTTATGTTGTACAGAAATATTTATTTAATCTTAATTTGTATTAATAATTGATATACTGAATCAATGTTAAAGTTAATTGAGTTAAGTATTTGAATCAATTTAAGTATACCAGTAGGAACATTCAAATTTACAATAATTATTGAAAGATAAGAGTAATTAAATTAAAGTTTTAATTTTACTAAAAAGCTCAATGTAACCTTTGTAACTGATTTTCATAAATAGCATAGATTACCACGAGGTGTGTTTAAACTTTAAAACCTAACTAGAGCTAATTTCCATTTTAACTTGACAGTTTTACAAAGTGGTTTTTGTACACGGGCTGAGAAAACAAAATATTAAATCAGCCAAGTAGTTCAGATGTTCACTGTCAGCACTGAATATAAATAGACTAGAAGTACAGCCACTATTATGAAAAACCATGCTTGATATTAGTGGCTAAAGTCCAAGTAATTCGAATTTTTGCCGCTATGAGCGCTGCAAGATGCAAGAACAGAGCTTCTGTTTGAGGAAATACGCAGTAATATTGTCTATTTAACACTCTGACACTCTGCCGCAAGATGCGACTACCAGCGAACGATCACATATCTCTCATAAGAGTTATCATTCTAGTGCATTTATATTCAATGCTGTTACTTAATATTACTCAACAGAAAGCCAGATCTCCTCTTTAAAATAACCTTTTGATAGAACATAAAGTCAAAGTTAAAAAACGTACTTGTGTTATTGTGAGACAGTTGTATTGTATTCGTTTTCTAAATTTTAGAAAAGATGTATAAGTCTTTACTGTAACTGAAAGTGTATTTCGTGCAAAACGTCATTTCAAGAAAGTTTGTTCCATTAGGGCCATTTTAAAAAATTATAAAATATAATAAAAAAGAAGAAAGAAGGGACTAACTACTCAAGTTTGACTAAAGTAACTAAGTTCTGTACAAACAGTTGTTAGATTAAAATTCCTTTATACACTGAATACTTTTAACTGAATAAGGGCAACTCTTTAAAATAACCTTTTGATAGAACATAAAGTCAAAGTTAAAATACGTAATTGTATTATTGTGAGACAGAAATACAATTGTATTCCTTTTCTAAATTTTAGAAAAGATGTATAAGTTTTTACTGTAACTGAAATTGTATTTCAGTAAAACACCAAAACACCTGTGCTTTTTTTATAGAAGCTTTTGATCGAATTTCAAACCAAATTGAATTGACAGTTGAATTGTATTAATTTTCTAAATTTTACAAATGATGTATAAGCATTTATTTTAACTTAAATTGTATTTAATGTAAGACTCTTAAATTGAGTAATATTTTTTTATAATTATTTTGTATGGAGCATAGAAATGTTATTTTAAGACAATATGTCCCAAGGGGTCAGTTTATAAATTTAAAATATAAATTTAAGTTTGCAAATATGTCCTGGACTTTCCTTTCCTTTTAAGGTAGTTTGTCCCAAAATGACAATTTCTTTGAAACATAAATTGAAGTTTTCAAATATGTTTTGGTCTCTGCTTTTCTGTAAAAAAAAACAGTATCAATAATTTTTTAAAGGAAGGGAGAGACTAACTATTCACGTTTACCCAACTTTTCTAAGTTCTGTACAAAGCAGCTGTTAGATAATTCATTTTTTAAATATTAATAATGAGAAATATACTGAGTACGTGTAACTGAATAATTGTCTTACAATTTATAATAATTATTAATAAATTGAACAACAGATTTTTTTTAAAATTGATTTAAGTGAAGCGTATGGATGTCATTTTTATAAACTCTGTTCTAAAAGTTCAATTTCCAAATTTAAAACATAAATTGTAATTTTCAAATATGTGTTGGTCTCTTCTTTTCTATAACAAAACAATAACAATAAAGTATAATAAAAAGAGGAAAGGAGACTAACTAATCAAATTTGACCAAAGTTTTAAATTCTGTTCAAAATAGTTGTTAGATAATTAAATTTTTTGAATAATTTTCTTACAACTGAATAAATAAGATTGATTTTAAACTTTGATGACTTGCATAATTTTAAGATCTTTTTGCTTTACACAAACAGAAACAGAAACACACACACACACACACACATATATTTATATATGTATCACACACACACTATATATATATATATATATATATATATATATATATATATATAGAGAGAGAGAGAGAGAGAGAGAGAGACATATATAAATATATATAGTGTACCTAAAGTCCTTGTCTAAATCCACGTCAAGTTTAATTTTAGAAAATTTTAAAGGAATATTTTCGTTAATCACTAAATTATTTAATTAATAAAATAAGAAAAAAGGACATATCTCTGTACTTTTTTTCAGTTCAAAGTTTTTGTCTTTTCACCTTCACCACTTCAAGTACATAGTGCATGTACTTCCAGGAATTCAGGAAAAAGAAAATTACACCAGTAAGTTTCTTTCATAGGACAATTTAAACTATGATTAAATCTTTAATTGAATCTTCACCTAAAATTTTGAATTGGCGGCGTTTAGTTAGGTTTTGCACTGTTCTCAGTCTCAATTTTCCTGCTGGTAGACCACGCTTTTCCATCATTCACTACAGGCTACAGCGGGTTCGAGCTAGTGCAGATTGGTATCGCAACAGGTTGATTAATTTTCCGTAAATAAATCTTTTCAAAATGATTTTTGTCTGAAGAAAGCTTTGCTTAGAGGGACTTCTCTAATACTCCTTTATTTTTATTTTGTAGTTAATGTGACTAACTGCAATTGTTGGTTATACAGATATTACAGGTGGTTTCAGCCGTAAGCCATTTTCTGGTGGCATTTTTTCCTCTTGCAAGCCTTTCTAATATTTTTTTAGATTGATATTGTCCTGTTTCTGAACATGGACTTTCTGTCTTGTAATGTAGAAGACTTGTAATAGAGACTTCAACTGTTTTAGTTAACGCTATATCACTTGCAAGCTCCCTTTATTTTAGTGGAAATTGTGTTAGTTCCTTTCATTCGAGCAGATTGAATGTAGTGTACAAGTTCATTGGTTTTCAACTAACTTTTGTCTGGCATATTCAAGATGTAAGCTTTTTGAAGATATAACATTAGGATTTTTGAACAAATCAGCCTAAAGCTTGCAATGACAATTGCCATTTATTTCCATGTTATTTTAATGGCTCGATGAGGTCTATTAAATATAGTGTCTTGAGCTTAAGGTCTGGATGTTTGGATTTGCCAAAACGGACTGGCAAAATGTTGCTTGTAATGACGCACTCGCTTCCTTACACGTATCAGACCCATATACATGTCTCCTGATGGATACCCTTGTGTTCTAAAGCCGGTAAGAAAAGCTTATATGTTATGTCTGGGTTCAAAGTATGATCACTTCTGAGCTCAAAGCAAGCCTATAAAGCAAAAATCTTTCGATCGGTTATGGGGCATTATCCTTCACATCTGTCCACCTCTCCTTGCGTTAAAATAGATGCATGTTGTATTAATGTCTGGGAGTGTGTGTGTGTGTGTGTCTTTTATTCTTATCTGCGTGATGAGTCCAGATTGAAATCAGGTTGTATTTTGACAAGGAGGTTTCCAGTAGAAAATGATCGGGTGCCTGTCTTATCACACCTCTCCACAAATTACGTTACCGCGGGGGCAGATCTCTTGGGTTCAACTCCTACACTGGCTAACAGTTCAACGTAAGTATACGACATCGCGAACATATGTCGTGAAGGGCACTGTAGAACTCTGCCGAAAGGTGAGCGAAAGTCAATGTAACAGTTATTACATATTTGATTTTTTTTTAGGGAGAAAAAGAAACGCATATACAATTGGTTGTAATACGTTTCAGAGAGTGATCGAATCTCCTGCATTTGTCGACAAGACTTTGTTGATAAAGGAATTTTTCCATCACAAATATGCTGCAATAACGACACACCGCCGCTTTGGGAAAACAATAAACATGGACATGCTAAAGAGTTTTTGTGAAATTATAGTCGATGGAAACGGAAATAGGATACCGAAGAACGAAACGGAAAATTACGGGATTACCGATGATCGTCTTAGTTCCTTTTAGGGATTTACAAAATTCGCATAACGGCTATCGAATAACTTGTACCAACATTAAAAGTATATACAACTTTTTTCTATAGTTAAATTGATTAAATCAAGAAAATTAGAAAATTATTGGGCACGACCAGATAGTTTAATAAATTCAGAAATACTATATGTAGAAGATATAAGATAAGATACAAGATAAAGGACCCACTTCTATAACTTAAAACTCGAACTTCAATGACAAATCATATATATTATTTCTCGAGTCAACATCCCTTTTTCTCGCCACATACGTAGTATTCGTATAGGCTTAAGTGAGGTATTTATTAACCGGCTTCTGATATTTCCAAACGATTTTGCGCTAAAACTTACTGTTTGTGGAAAATTTTAACGTAAAAGACACGTTTAACTGTCATAGGCAAAACGGCATCATCGATACCCAGCTCGCATGAGCATTCGCGGCATAAATAATAAGACGATATTTTGTATATTTTACAAAGCCAACTTATTAATCACGAATAGACAATCAAATTATTAAAAAAAATATATAAGGTATGTACATATAGGCACAAAACATATATATGCGCGCGACCAACTCAGTCGGACCCGGCATACGAAAGAAAAGAGAAGAGCTGAGAACTGGAGGGGTCTGTGTAATACTTTCCCTATTCGCGTTACTTACGCTTCGTAAGCCTACTCGATGACACCGAATCATTCCATGGTGACAAATACAAAATGCACAACGCGATATAAGAAGCCAACGCTTCAAAAAAAAAAGGAAAATTAACCACTCCTCTAATAAATGATTGCTCAAATATTGATAACTTTATAAAAAATTAAAATCACATTTTGTTATTTGAATGAAGAATTTTAAGAAACGTCTATTGTAGTGTTAAAAATACCGTAAAATTTAAATTACTTGCAAACGGTGCGGTATAAATTTGTACCAGTAAAAGTGAAGGTAATCTTTCCTAATCTATTTTCTTCAAATCGAGAAAAGTGAAAAAAGTAATTTTGTAATATTGCATACAAAACCTATCAGTTTGACTTTGTAAGTAAAAGTAACTTTGTTACAGAATTCAATCTCCAGTGAAGAAGAAATTTAAAAAGAATTCCTTAAATTGTTACATGAAGCTCTACAAGTAGCAAGTTTTGTAATAAATAAAATAGAAGATGGTATACTTATGTTAATTCCACTTAAGTTTATCTGTTTCCATCGATTTGACAACTAATCAACAAAAAAAAATGAGGATGCGTAATTGTAAACAATAAATAATTATTGTTCTAGACAAACAAAATATTTGAAATGTAGAGAATAACATCACTGTACAGATTGCACTAAACTTGAGTAATTTGCACTTAACGTGTGCACTTAAGTCATGAACGGTTGCAACATGTAAGTGCGCAAAACTGTGGAGGAGAACATGTAGCTAACTGGATAGTCTGCATGACTAAAGCTTATAAAGCAAAATTAAATTTCAAAAACCGCCAATGACTGTACGAAGCGATTTGTGCAAGAAATTATTCGTTCACTTGTGATAGTAAAAAGACATTTGCTGTAACAAAATCTAATACTCTAGTCACGAATATTATTAAAGATAAATCCCAAGATAAGAATGAATCAAGATATTGATGTTTTTTTTCAATGTTCTTACAAAGTTAAATAAAAGTTAGCCTTGCCTGGAGAGGATAGAAAAGTATATAAACGCAAATATTAAGGCAAATCAGAATTACTGATTCAACACTTCAGTTACTTATATGGAATGAAAATGCCTTAAGACAAAGTGGTCAAGAGCTTGAAATATTTTTGCGTCATGAAAGAATAGCATAGCTGTAATTTCAGAAACCAATTGCGCTGTGTTACAATATGTTACGTTTTACAGTGTACCGTACAAGTAATCCAAGTGAAAGGTTACACAATGGCTCTGCTGTAATTGTAAATAATAATTAGAGTCCCTTGTACCAAAGTGAATGCCCAAAGGATTATTTATAAGCAATGTTGTTGCTGTACCCATTATTTAACAGAGATTTCAACGCAGCTGCTGCATAGTACTACCAGGCATTCTATTTGGACAGACATACTTGAAGATGTTATCAATAATCTTGGGCCTAGATTCATAACAGGGAGAGACTTTAATTCTAAGCAAACAGCTTGGTGATAACAGAAAAAAAAAACATTTCATGAGAAACAATGTTCAACAGTGTTTTTCGTCGTATCACAGGCATTTGATGAAGTATAGAGTGATTTTCTTTTGTTCAAATTATAGATATTGCCTAAAAACTATTTCACATTATTAATTTCATATATTAAAGAGAGTAAGTAATACATAGAAATTAACAATGATAAGAAATGTTCATTGTATCCAATTCAGTCAGGGGTTCTTAGGGAAGTGTTTTGAGCCAATTTTAAATACTCTGTTTACTGCTCATATTCCAACTACTGTAGCTACATTTGGTATACTGCAATTATGTCTGTGCACAATATTTTATCAGAAACAACACAACATCCAAGATACTATTAATCATATAACAAAATTGACGCAAGACTCGAAGATAAAAAGCAATACAATGAAATTAACAAACTTAATACTTGCACTGAGTCATGTTTATACTGACCAAACAGTTTCCATATCTGATCAAAATATACCGCAACAGTGTAAAATAATGTGAATACACGTTTAACTAGGATATTAAAAATCAGAGCAAATTAGGCTAAACGTTTGACAAACTTTATTGGCTTGGCTGATTGGAAAAAATCACAATTAGATCGTTACAGAAAAAATCTATTGTATCTGATGCCAAATTGTGTACCAAACTGTATCTTGACCTTACGGTTTTTAGATATTGGTATGCATCAGAAAATATATTAGTATAAAATTCAGCGAGCACAGCATATTATAATTCGAGCAATTACAAATGCCAAGTGGTCGATGAAGTTTTAATGAACTTAATGAAGATTTAAGTGCTAATTTCGTTTTGAATTTTGTGAAAGATGTAGTCAAAACATTCACTGTGCTTCATAAAATATGACTGCAAAAAATGTTAATGGGATAGCCCAACAACTTCACGAAATAAGTTAACCACAACGTCTGAAGCAAGAACACTATTTAGAGTTAATATAATGACGTAAATTTATTGGTTTAAGTTTTTATATATTTTTTTATGCTTTATTGTTAATTTTCGCAACTGTAAATGTGTCACTTGTTAATTTACGTTTAAGTTAGTAAAACATTAATTTCAAATATTATAAGTTGTTACTTTCGTTTTCAGCTTATAACTTATTTAAGTTTATAAATAAACAGTTTAAGTACATAAATAAAACTTTTGTTAAAAAAATAGTCCATCATTGTATAAATTTAAGTGTTCAATGATAGTTTCACTTAAATTGTTATTTCTACTTATAGGGCTTATATAAATGTTTTAACATTGTCATAAAAAAATTGTATTCATCTAAACATTCAAACGGTTTAAAATTTACAATAGGATATTCTAAAAAAAAAATTCGTTAAAAAGTGGCAAAACATTGTAGTCTT
Organism: Callitettix versicolor; assembly: GCA_022606455.1. Taxonomy (NCBI): domain Eukaryota; kingdom Metazoa; phylum Arthropoda; class Insecta; order Hemiptera; family Cercopidae; genus Callitettix; species Callitettix versicolor. The sequence continues at coordinate 24,975,500 of CM040187.1, forward strand.
TATATACATCTGAAAGCTAATAATCCTTTCCTTTTCTAGATTTCTTTGTAAAAATCCAGTAATTTTCCGTTTCGTTCTTCGGTATCCTATTTCCGTTTCCATAGACTATAATTTCACAAAAACTCTTTAGCATGTCCATGTTTATTGTTTTCCCAAAGCGGCGGTGTGTCGTTATTGCAGCATATTTGTGATGGAAAAATTCCTTTATCAACAAAGTCTTGTCGACAAATGCAGGAGTTTCCATCACTATCTGAAACGTATTACATCCAATTGCATATGCTTTTGTCTTTACTCCCTTATTTATACAAAAAAACGAGCGAAGTGCCAGGCGGGCTTGTGTATACAATTTTTAATCACATTGTGCGAATATACAGTTACAGTTAAAAAACGTAGTGTAACAGTACTTACTTATAATTTAGCCGATTATTGACTTTGCTTTTTTTTTGGTGTTTAACGTTCGACTATTGTGCACACTTGGGCTAATGCAGACGATCACATTGTCATTGCTACGGGGTGCTCTAGCAAATCTACAAGGATGCACATGTTAAGAAGTTTCCTTGTCCATAATAACAGAAAAAAATGCAGTTAAAAATAATTGTTTTTATTAAAAATTATATTTTACGTAACAAAATAATTATTAAACATGAGTAAATAATTTCAAATATTGTTAGTGTAAAGGTGTTATTATTATTACTATTATTATTATTATTGTATGTAATATTTATATGTAACAGTTATTAGATGTTTTAAACTTTCTTTTAGGGAGAAGAAAGAAAAGCATGTACAATTGGATGTAATATGTTTCAGAGATCGAATCTCCTGCATTTGTCGACAAGAATTTGTTGATAAAGGAATTTTTCTATCACAAATATGCCACAATAATGGTGCACTGCCGCTTTGGGAAAACAATAACCATGGACATGCTAAAGAGTTTTTGTGAAATTATAGTCGATGGAAACGGAAATAGGATACCGAAGAATGAAACGGAAAATTACTGGATTTTTAAAAAGAAATCTAGAAAAGGAAAGGATTATTAGCTTTTAGATGTATATAAAGACTACAATGTTTTGCCACATTTTAACGAAATTTTGTTTAGAATATCCTGTTGTAAATTTTAAACCGTTTGAATTTTTAGATGAATACAATTTTATTTATTCTTTTAGGACAATGTTAAAACATTTATATAAGCCCTTTAAGTAGAAATAACAATTTAAGTGAAACTACCATTGAACACTTATATGAATGTTATGAATTTACCTAAAGAGAATTACTAAAGGGATTTATAATCGTCGATTTTAATTACAAGCAAATTTAATATCCTTAACACAAAGTACTTGGTGGGGTGTTTTTGGCTTTTTGCCAAAATCCTTCGAATTGAGTCCATGTAGAGATCCAGTTCAGTAAGTCCATTAACAAAATGAATGTAAACTTTCATTCCAACGCTGAATTAGGCCACGATTTACGTTATGTCCGAATTTGTAAGAAAAACTAGTTTTGCGAATTTTAGACAGATTAGTTATATATATATATATATATATATATATATATATATATATATATATATATATATATATATATATATATATATATATATATATATATATATATATATATATATATATATATATATATATATATATATATATATATATATATATATATATATATATATATATATATATATATATATATATATATATATATATATATATATATATATATATATATAATTATTGACAGAGTAACCCACAGGGGGTGCAGACTAGCTGCACCTATTGAGAGGATTTAAACGACCCTCGCGGTAACCGAGTCTAACACACATTTACACTTACGACTTTAACACTTTACACTTACACTTACTTTTAGGGAGGCGATAATAGCCTCATTGAGCTTTTCGCCTTATAATAATAAATAAATATATATATATATTATCGACCAATCAAAAACTGATCTAGAGATCAGAATAAGCTTCATTACAATGTCCTGGGTAAGGGTTTTACCATGATGGCCGCTTCAAAATGAAAATTCGTGAATAAGTTAACTGCAAGTTGATGTCCAGGGAAGGACAGCCTAGGCTTACTGGATTAAGTCATTCTATTCTGTCTGGATTTTGCATAACCAAATTTCACTTTTATCTCCAATTTAATTAACTTGGTCATGAGGAGGGTATGTTTGTTTAGGATTTTCTCTAATACGCTGTCAAATGTAATCGTGTAACGTATTTATCGATGGTTGTTACTTTATAATGAACGATTAGGAAATCATAATTGAAATCACTTCTTAAAAACGATTGGATATTTTATAGCTGTAATAGACAGGATAGGAATTCATAATTCTAATTACTTCATTTGACGATTAGGAATTCGTATTCGTAATTTTAATATTTTAATAATGAACGATTACAAAATTATAATTGTAATAACGTAATTGTAAAAGACTGAGAATTTATGAATGTAATGGATAATTAATAACGATTAGGTATTTATTATTATTGTAATATTTTCACAATGATTGATCGAAAATTCATAATTGTAATAACGTCATTTTGTATGACTAAAATTCGTAATGCAATCATTTCATAATGAACGATTAGGAAATCATTATTAATTGTAATACCTCAATTGTAAACGTTTAGAATTCATAATGAACGATTAGGAGTTCATAACTGTAATTACTTCGTTATGAATTACAGGAAATTCTTAATTGTAACTACTTCATAATGTACGACAGAAAATTCATAAACTACTTCAAATTTATTTATTTAGTACTATAAAACATATACTATATGTTTCGGAACATTGTGAAAAAGCTATAATTGTTTCTTGTGATGAGAATAAGTAAGTATTACTTATAGTTTCCTAATAGCATGTTTTGTTTTTTAGTGAATTTCCATTGGAAAATTAGCTACGTGAGTGGCCATTCACATAGTAACTCCCAAGCCTAAGGAAGTCGAATGGAGTGGTTCAAAATTTTGATAATAGATTGCACCAGTTTGATATTTATAAAAGTCATTTGAACAGTTTGCAATCAAATCAGAAGAGATTTCAAATTTTAAAAAATATTTACTTTTTTATTTTAAACTTTTTTTTGAAAATTTGTTACAATACTCAAATCACTGTTTAAATATGAATAAATTAATATTTCAAGTTATAAAAGTTAATTTTTAATACCTAAAAATCCTGATGGATGTTTAATTCTCAATAGAAATTTGTTCATGGCAATTCCTGGGTATCATTACAACTTGTTTTATTGACGTGTAATAATTGGTGTAGTATTTATTGTAATCATATAACAGGAATACTTTAACCTGAGTGGATTATTGACAAAACAAAATTAATTAATTGTCAAAGCAGAGTGTATGTGATTTAATTACAGACTTGTATTATTTGTAGTGCGTATCCTGCGCTTTGATTTGATAACACGTCATGCGATGAAAACAACAATATATATATTTAACAGATATAGGCATAACAAATGTGTTTTGGCTTGATAAATATTACAGTGAATTTGGAATATTAGATAGGGAATTAAAAAATTGCAGTTCATGAGTAAATCAAAACAATATATATATATATATATATATATATATATATATATATATAATTGAAATTCATGTACATATACATATATATCAATTGAAATTCTTTATACAAATCCTTTAACGCAATTGTTTCGAGAAGAAATTTTGCACCGATAGTTTCTCAAAGTCGTATCTGGGTATCTTCAAGGTAGTTTTCGCTTCAAGCCTGAAGTCGTACTGAAGGAATCTTTCACCTGCTAGCTTATATAACCTCTGTATGACGCAAATAGAAAGTAGGCTGGCTTAAGCTGATGTAGTCCGACTAGCCATTAAGCATAGGTCCGGTAAGAATAATAACTTATTATTATTAAATAATAATTGTATCCAATAGGCTTTAACACTATTGGATTACAATTGATAGAAGTTCTCCAAACGCTGTAGCTTTTACCTACTAGCTCCTTATATAACCTCTATATGACGCAAAAAGAAAGTGAGTTGGCTTAAGCTGACGTAGATTGACTCAACTACGTAGTCATTGACGCAAACTACCTTTGCTGATTAGGTCTGGTAAGATTAACAATGGACACAATTGTACTAGTACGGAATACAATTGACGTCAGTTCTCCGACCGCTTATACATATATATATATATATATATATATATATATATATATATATATATATATATATATATATATATATAAAACCCGTCAAAAGTGATTTAGATTACCTATAAATTGATGCTCATTTTTAAGGTCCCAGGTTTCTCATGATGCCGCTTTGATAGCTTATTTTTTAATGTGAATTCAGAATTTACCCGCCTTACGGCATATTCTAGTAGACTATACATTTCCTTAAGATAATTTTGTAGTCTCTCTCTCTCTCTCTCTCTCTCTCTATATATATATATATATATATATATATATATATATATATATATATATACTTGTTGTTTGCTTCATAGAATTCCACCTGTTTGTTATATACAGTCATCATTTTTGCGAAGATTTATAATTACGAAATCATATTGTTTGTACTGAAACTTCGTTCGATACCTTTATATTTCCGCCAAAAATCGGGCACTGTTCTCCTGAAAACATAAATATCTTAAAATAATGGAGAGTTTTGAAGAATTACTTTAGGTAAATTTTAGCTACCAGAAATCCATAGGAGTTGGAAAACATAAAATCGAACGTCCTCAAGAGATGAAAGAAAGTGTTGAGTAAAAAAATTAATGGTTTTTATATGAGTCAAGAATCGTAAAAAAATGTTAAAAAATTCAATTAATTTAATTAGTAAATTCTGTATAGGTATAGACTAAAAACTTTAAAACAATCAATTTAATCATTCAATGATGAAGTAGTAATAATAGTAACTATGTTACCGTAAAGGACCGAAATATGGCGATTGTCGATTTACTCCGATGAATGTAAACTTTCAGATAGCTTGGTGTATGTCCGAAATATTTGCATAATATATTTATTTCTTTTTTACACAGGCAAATGCCGATACTCACCATGCAAAAATATTTTTTTAATGTTTTGAAATCATATTTTATGTAATTTCAAATAGAAAGCTTAAGTAACAGTAAATGTAAAAAACTGTCGAAGTTAAAACGAACAGTATATACCAAACGAGAAAATAAGGTAATACCAATAATAAACATACTGAATTTTGTGATTGACGTTATACAATCCTATTTAATGCAACAACTTAAACTGTTATGACACTTTGAATTTCACAAGAGTCGCTTGCTGTATGTAGTCTTGGAAAACTTCTTTTTGCATTGACAGCTTAAAGATTTTCCTCTACTTCTCAAATTTGCTGCTGCTGCTCCTCGCCGAAATTCCTTGAGAAGAAATCTCATCTATGGAAAATAACTTTTCCTTACAAATCACAAGCTGATTACAAGTATAAAACTGCTTTACACCATTTTTGTTTGATAATTTATAAAAGCCTGTGTCTCCGACAAAACCGCCAACTATTACGGGACTTGTGTCAGCAATTTGAGAAGGAGGATATTTTCTTTTTGATTTTTTTTTGCTATTATTTTAAGGCGAAAAGCACATTGAGGCTATTATCGCCTCCCTAAATGTAAGTGTGAGTGTAAAGTGTTAAAGTTGTAAGTGTAATGTTGTAAGTGTAAGTGTGTGTTAGACTCGGATACCGCGAGGGACGTCTAAATCCTCTCAGTAGGTACATCTGCGGGGTTTTTACTTGAGGTTAGTAATATTTCCGTTTCCATTGCTTGAAATAGAAGATTATCTTTTGCCGCCATTTTTATAGAAATAAACTTCTGTTATTCAGTCAGGGGTTGATATGGAGACGTGGAAGGTTGCGATTCATCTTTAATATTTTCCTTTGGAATGTGGTTTTCGGTAAGACTACTGCTCAAATTTTCTTCAAAATTGTTAACAATTTTTTTGAGCTGTTCTTAGGTTTCAATGTTTGCAATTTTTCACCAGGCAAAGTGAGGAATGTCCACTGACGGATTAATGCAATATTTTGAGTGATGATTCAATTTAAAAAAGGAACGCCTATGGTATGACAATTTTTGAAATAACATCTTCAAATACTAGCAAAATTAAACTGTTTTAGCCTAATCAAGCCCAGTTAAGTGCCACAACAGTGTCTCAACCAAGTTTTGAAAAATTTTGGTGTCGACATTCTTTCTTCTGTTGCAGTTAACGCAGGAAGAGAAGAGAGAACCAACATGAATTATATAAGTAATTCTCACCCTCAGTACAAGCATTTCAAAGTGCACATACGGACAAGGTTGTAGTCGGGATAATGTGACGGTTTTCAGAACCCTCAGATGCCTCAAATGTCTCTGTGATTCTTTTTTCGAAGCTGCGATACTTCCATCTTAAGGAAGTTAAATAGGATAGATATTTTTACATTTTTTTATTTTTATTTCTTTTGTCTAGGGAGAAGCGATCGCCCCTTCGTCCTTGCTAATGCATCTTTTTGGTTTAACGCCTCTCTTTCAACATCGGTTTCTAGTGTCGACCTCCACCAGAGCATTTCTGTTCTTGTCGATGTTCTGAAAGTTTTAAATATATATATATATATATATATATATATATATATATATATATATATATAATATATATATTTCATATATATAATATTTGAATGTAACCAAATATTCGGCCTTTCACCGACGTAATTGCAACGAAAATTATGAAAAAATATAGAACTTTTGAAACAATCGCAATACATTATATGTAAAGAATAAAGTATTTAGAAAAATTATAGAAAATAATAACAGTTTTAACTGAAACATTCTTTTATTAAAAAATCTTTTCCTGTGATACCAAAACGTATTTAATTATGAGCAATCATTAACAACTGCAGCATATCTTACACTCTAACGTATAGGATAATTTTAAAGTAATTATCAAAATAACTTACAATTAATAGGAATGCAAGTTATATGACGTAATCAATAACAACCGTACAAATCCTTTTTATTTCAAAGCAACCATTTTAATCACTCGTTGATGAGCTAGTAATTACCGCATTACCAGTAATTACATTGATTTACTAATTGAGGTAGAAGTGTAATCACTCAGGGCCGGAATACACGATTAGAGTAAAACAATTTCATGATCCAGACAGTGTGTCTGGTGAGCTCAGTCTGTTAACAGGTTTGTTTTGCTTTGAACCTTAAATGTGAAACAAAAAATTCAGTTTGTATAATTCGGTTTAAATTGTTTTTATTTCAAATTAGTTACACTTAATATAGTTACGATTTTTCATACACTATCAAAATTTAGCAAAACATAACCGATTTTGAGAAACAGGAATCGGAGACAGGAATTCTTTTGTTTTCAGCTAGCGAACCAAAATTCTCTTGGAAATAAATTGAATTGGAATTTTGTATTGTCAATTTTAAGTTCATTGGGTAAGTTCTTAGGTATTTTCCAGCTTCATCATTTTGACTTATTCTTCTTGATGACGTGTATGTTTTTTAGTTTTATGTTTTGACTACTCAGTGTGCTTTGAGTGGTTATTACACGACTGCCAAAAAAGGAGTGTTATGTTTTTCGTGGCTGGGTAAGTATTTATGTGTGTGTGTGTGTGTGTGTGTGTGTGTGTGTGTGTGTGTGTGTGTGTGTGTGTGTGTGTGTGTGTGTGTGTGTGTGTGTATTTATTTATGTATGTATGTATTTATGGGAGTTTGTTCCATCATAACTTCTTAACGGCTCGTTTGATTGTGATCTACTTAAGCTCGTTGGATTCCTCGATTCAACAGAAGTGTCATAGGTTACATAATGTTCATCCAAACTACCCCTAATAGGGTAAAATCGGGGTGAAATTGATAGGATAAACGTATAAGTAATTTCAGATAGGATAAACCAGTTGCTAGGACAAAATCATAAATTCTTAAATAACTAATGTACTCATACATTCTTAAATAACTGATGTACAGGTGCAAAAGATTGCATACTAAATACTACTAAATACTTTACTGGAGACTATACAATAGGATTCACCCAGATTCAACCACAGAAATCAACAGAAAAATATTAACTTTGGAACCAATAGGCCTAAAATTACCACTTAAGTTTAAGCTGATTCAGGGCATTCAGGCTGGGAAAAATGACATCCTGAACACAAAAATCGGCCGAGCCACATTGGAAGGACTGATAGATAAGCTAGCGATAGGCTTTGTCCAAAGGTCAAGCTCGGGGACGACACAGATCTTCAAATTAAAGTAAATAGCGAACAACGTTCAATTGTTGCCGCGACAAAAATTAAATAATTCGAAAATTAAAAATCACAAATAATTGAAATACAAATTTTTCAATCCCATACATCTTAACTCCAGCAACGGGAGTAACTGCTGATAGAACTAAGAACCTTAATGTGCTCAGTTGAGTGAGGCAATAGACTGACTGATGCTTTAACCACTTCGATCACCGAGCTCTCTAATGATAGCGAAGCTTGAATAAAAGGTATAATTAATATGAATATTTCATAATTTTATAACATTAAAAACAATCAGCTTACAACGGAAATATAATTTATAACAGGACGTTTACTTTAATAGATTCTGAGTGATTGGGTTATACGCGTATCAGAGATCGTGCCAATAACCATCCAATATGTAATTAATTGTCACATGTCCACCAACTTGCAGTTAATTCAACCGTCAGCAGATGTAATTAATCCAATCATGTCCTTGTCGATCTGCTAGATAACAGGATGGTTTTATTGGTGTTTATCGTTTGACATTTCTGAGTTTATTCCAGATTTTATAATTAATACAGATTTTAATACAGGGTGTTTGAAAAATAATTACATAATTTTTAGAACAGTTGTAATGATGAAATATAAAAAACGTTACATTTATGAATACATACCGTGAAAAATGATAAATTAAATTAAAAACAAAACTTAGTAAATTACAAACTAGGGACAGAGATTATAAGATTCTAGACACTGAAATCGACGGACATATTGTGCAACTAAGCCTTTTAAATATTAGTTCATCAGATTGTGCCCTTAATAAGTTCCAACAATCCACTGACTAGCTTATCCTACTGGTGTTTCTTACAGGAAATCAAAAACCCTTACAGTTTCCTCCTCTTTATTGTATAACCTGCATAAGGTTTCTCCGTGGTTTATCCTATTCATGTGCACCATCAGACCACAGGACTCTGTAAGTAGCCTATGATTTTTCTTTCTGTTGCCCCTCTAAGTCCTCCGTGAGGAAACGTACCTAAGAGGCGCTTTTATTGGAATGTCCATTTAGGTTATCCCATCTTGCTTGGTGTTCCTTGTTAATCCAATTATTGATAGCAGACCCGTCCAATGAAGCATTCTGAAACCGGCTTGATAAACTTAGATGCAGATCCCAATCTGATCAGTCGGTTTGCCTCCTCATTACCCTTATCCTACTTATGCTCTGGAATACAATGAAGAATAAATCGGTTTCCCAGGGACAGAGCGTCGATGTTCTTCTGACACCTCATACCAGCTTGGAATGAATTGTAAGACCAGCAATTGCTTTGATTGTTGCTTGACTATTTTTATAAATATAGTCAACGAGTCTTCTTGAAGATCCGTTACAAATTCTCTCGAACTCTTAAACTTAGTAAACTTTGACGTGAATTCCTTAATGTTGCCTTAATGTTCCATTTCTCAAAAAGTATTCAACAAATGTCGGAAATACTAAAACGATTCTCTGACGTAAAGTGTTTATGCCGCGGATATTTTCAGTGCACACAAAAAATTTTACGGTATGCCCTCAAAAGAATAATTTAAGGTAAAATAAATCTTTGTGGTGGCCAAGAGTTTGTGCCTATTCACTTTCCTGGAAATCGAGTGTCCAATAATGAGGTCGGGTGTTTTCTTCTTCAAAAAAACAAGTGTCCCATTATCCACCACCTGCGGAAAGACATACTAACACTTCAAAATAGATATTACCAATTATTGTTTCTTCTACGAAAATAAAAGATTCAACAACCTGATGTTCCATCAAAGCTCAATAAACATTGAATTTTGGGGCACTGTAAAAATATATAACACTTGTTTTGAAATGATTTTATAAAAAATCAATTTTATTTGAGAAGTTTGTTTATGAATAAAAAAGTTGCCACATCAAAAACAAAACGCTTTTCATAAAATTGTTAATTTTACCAACTCTGTCTAGCAAACTGCAATTTTTCCCCACATCTAGACGAGTAAAGCTTGATATTTTGCTGAATACAAAGAAACTAAAATAGTGTAGGTCACTTGGTACACATTTCCTCGTTTATTAAATTTTTTACGTTATTTATCAAACACGCGCTACATAACGGGATTTGTTACACTGAAAAAGCGCCAGCTTTGGACACTTCTTCTCTTCATCAAGAAATGAAGTTTTTATGTTAAGTGAATTGCTCTTTGTGTTATAATATGTAAGTCTTCCAGAGCAATGAAGTGCGTGAGCGTGAGTGCGTATGCTGTATAGTTAAGTGAGAGCGGTATGAGCTAGAGGTACGGTGGGATCGCTAAACCATCAGCTGCCTCCTCCGTAAAGCACTTTATTAAAATAAGATTATGTGGTAGTTAAAAAAACATGTTCAATGAAAGCTAGTTGGAAGGGATTTTTAATATAGCAGTTGACGTAACAGGTCTACAGCAAATGTGTACGACTTAACAAATTTGCGAGAAATTAAAATAATATAATATTAATTTATTTACTCTAAAAATATATTTTATATATTATTGAATATTATACTATTATTGTAAAATATTGTACAATACTTTTATTTTAAAAAAAAATAATATTTTCAGATAAAATATTAAAAGTCGTTACTCTGTTTTAGAGCATTTTAGATAATACACATAATTAAATAAAAAATACCACTCTACTGGTTGTACAGTATTAACATAATGTAAATTAAAAATAATGTTTAAATTTATTTGTCTGCTGCAATATATTTTTATCAAGCTGATGTAGTAATCTTTCATTATTTCAGTTCAACTCCAAGAAATTGACCTTGTTAAGCGGTAGACAAACTTATAAATTACAAAATTTAAAAGATACTATATTGGGGAATAGTTCATTTTATTTTTAGTCACAGTCCGAGCAAAGCGAGGCAACAATCTGTTTGGCATTTGGTATTTGTTTGTCTTGCACACCCATACTGGTTGATTGATTGTTTTGAAATTTGGTATGAAAGTCTCGTAAGGCCGAAATGAAATGTGTAAGGCCGAAACGACGTGTAAGATTTTCTTCCAATTTATTTCCTTTTTAAGATGGCGCCCTCTGATTTAACGATAATGAGTACAGTTTCTGGCTATTTTGTATAACGGTTGAACTAATTTCGACAATTTCAAGGAGAAAGATCATTATATTACCCATAAAGTTGGTTTAGTAATATTTGTCTCTAAATATTACATTTACGATGATAGGTTAAATCTTCTTCTTGAACCTAAACACAACACACACGCGCGCGCGTGCACACACACACACACACACACTGGAACAGAAAATTTCTAACTATTATAAACATTAACGAAATTCGTTTCAAACAAAAACATGTTTTTAAAAGTTTTGCATGGCTGGTTAATGTAACTACTTAAAACGCAAACACAGAGACTATCAATTACTACACAAATTAACCTATAGACAATTAGGGCTGTTCAAAATGCAGGACAGGAGAGATTTAGAAAAAACATGCACAAGCTCAAATGCTAGAACAATAATTACTAAATTAGACTTTAAAAATTCAGTTAATGTAAGATAATTAAAATTATGTAACACATGTTTTGAAATGATTGTATAAAAAAATAAATGTTATTTGAGAAGTTTATTATGAATAAAAATTTGGCATAAACTTAATATTTAAGAAGCCTAGGAAATAAACGTAAAAAATAGTTTTTACAATTTGAAGGGTTAAATTATAGATGTTTAATAAACGAAATGTAGACATTATACTTGGATGAATAACTAGTAAAAATATTAATAATTGTAAGTAAATATAAGATAAAATACTATAGCTAAGGTTTGGCTTGCTTAGGAAAATTCCAATAGGGTGGACAGGGTCCTAAATAGAATAAAACTGTGAGACCAATTGATTTAAAAATTTAAAGTTATTAATCAAATAAAATGAATGATATTGTTCTACCATTGTGTATAATAGCTAAATCATATTATACAGTAGATAATGATATTAGACCGTTTGGAATAATGCATAATTAATTTTAATAATTAGGCAACTAATTAATCTTGTATAAATAATAGAAAAATGTAATATCATAAAGTCTAATATCGAATTAGGATAAAAAGTATAATAAAATGTTACATAAACTATTATTAGAGACTAAACAATAACAAGTAGTTAATTAAATAAGTTTTAAAACAATAAGTAATTAACAAATTCAATAAGGTACGAAAGGAATAGCCTAGAATAATCATTCAAGTGCCTATACAATGAGGAGAAAAAAATGAATAAAATTACACTTTAAAATCATTCATCGGCATATGCAAACCGGAAATTAGACAAATCGCGTAACATTGGACGAAAGACAACTGAAGTCGACCAACCCAACCCAATTTAATTATTTAGTATTTTGACAACTGTTAATTGTGTAACAGTGACGTCTTATACGTTCATTACATATAGGTAGGTGAGAATAAAAAATGTTTAAATTATTTTAAATGCCATCATACTACTTACCCAGTCCAACTTAATTATTTAATATTCAAGAGTTAATTGTATAACAGTGATATTTTATAAGTTTATTACATACTTGTAGGTGTGAATAATAAATGTTTAAATTATTTTATAGCCATCATACTACTTACTTAGTCTGACGTAATTATTTAGTATTTAGTTTTGTGACAAGTGTTAATTGTATAACAGTGACGTTTTAATAATGTTTTATTAAAATATAATAGAGCCCCGTTCTAGAGTACAGAGTAGCAAAAATCTATTTGTCTTGGCCGAAAACCATAAATCATATAATATCGTATATAAAATTATATTAAATTGAAACGAACTTATTCTGATTTCGAAAATCGACTATAAATTTTATTATCTACGTTATAATTGCAGGCGAAGCCACAACGAGTAACAGCTACTTTAATATAAAATCAGAAGTCTTCCGACTCATCTGTATAATTTCGCCATTCTTGTATCAGCGATACGACTGTATTGTCAAAATTTCTTCTCTTATTTTAGAGTTGCACCAAAAATGTTCGATAGTCTGAGTTTCATAATAACCACTCCCATAAAAGTAGCACAAACCGTCAATCTACTTGCAAGAAGACATTACTTACTGGAAGAGAACTGGAACACTGATAAAACCAACTACGAAATGTTGCAGATATGCTTGTTTGTTAGTTATTGTTTGTTTCAGCCAGTTTGATTCAGTGTGCTTTAATTTTTTTTTTTTTTTTTTTTTTTTTTTTTTTTGCAGTCAAGACGAAACAATCAATTTCGTTCACTTCAAACGGTCTGTTTGATACAGTGCGCGGGCCAAATAATATTACACAGATATTCTGTTTGCAAAATATTATCAGTTGATTCATTGCAAAGAAATCAATCATTAGTATTGCAGACAACTGTGCTTGGCAGCTAACCAAGTTCTGCTTCATACATATTTAAAACGACGCCGGGAATTAGAAACAGAAAAAACCTTCTCGTTGTAACGAGCTTAAAAGTCTGAAGTCTATTAATCAACCTCAGTGCACTAAGATAATAGGACAGTACTTCGCAATCTGAAAACTTTGACGATAATGTAAAACACCACCACCAGGAAGGAAGCGGACGTGATGGAAGCAAATTTCAAAAGTAATTTTTTACATAACAATTTTTTTTAGAAACTCCGGTTTTTACCATTATTAACAGCATTAAACCTTCAATTAGCATTTAAAATTTTAAAAAATGAACCCTGATCGCCGTCAAATTTTTATTTAAAAAATAATAGATTTTAAAAATTCAAAATAATAATTCGTGCAGTTTTACGGGTTAATTACGATGGTGAAATAAAATTTTCAAAAAACTGCAAGGACAAAAGATTTATGCAGTTTTAAGATTTGAAATGTCTGTCATTTTTAAATTGTTTGCAGGCCAGTAAAACTCGTCAAAGCCATTACCAAAATCGTTTTGTAAGTTTGAATCAAATTGGACATACATTGCAAAAGTGATCGTGCTGCACACTTATTTGTAAATTTAACGACCTTCAAAAAATGATCCGAGGTCAGAACAGGCGTTCATTTCAAGGTCCCGTGTCTGGTCTTACTCCAAAAAATAATTTTCCAATAAAAATTTGCTAATAAAATACCATTTCCATTATTGAGTTAATTTTTATTTAAAATTTTGCTTAATTTTTTACACTTAATATATGATTAAACAATTTCGAGCAACTATTTTCAATACTTTCCGGTATCTTTGAAGCGAAACATTTTAATGTTAGCTTTGGCGAGAAGAGTGAACAGAAAAAGTGTCTCGAACCTTTTTAATGTAACGAAAATATGAAACGGAAAAGAAAAAATGAATTTCGGTTTTCTATTTTTCTCTATTTCTTTTGCTTTGGTTTCGGTATTTTTCCTTAGTTGAAGAACACGTGCACGTTGTAACCTTTTGAAATACATTCGAAATTAATATAAACGTTTATAATAATTGTTCTTAACATAGCTAGTTTTTAACAACATAACCTGAAACTTATTATTGCCTATCAGCTGTTCAATGAATTAATCAGATGTTCAGCTGATCGTTACGAATTAATATAAAACAACCAAACTTTCACTATAACTACAGTGAATAATATCTAAGCTAGGTTCACGTATTTATTTGTTTAAACAAAACAAGATATTTGTAAACATATCTTCAAAACTAATTATATATTCAGCAAATATATCGTTAACAAAAGCTTTCGGTAACTTTTCAGTTACCAACAGTACGTTAGGTTTTTACAAAAATCGTGAATTGAGAAATTTTTTTATTATTTTTGTAAAGAATAGCTTTCATTTTTATAATATCGCGGAGTATACGACCTAAGTTAAAATTACAAAGTCACACTTTACTGAAATGAACTTTAAAGATTAATTAATTTTCACTTATTGATTAAAGGTAACGGAAAGTTTATTAACCTTTTAACGGCCAAACTATTATTCGTTGCAGACGTGTAGGCAGCGTTTTATATTTTGTCGTTTAAAGTTAGTGTTTCTGTCGCCTTTATCAAATGCCATTAAAGCTAACAAATGACAATTTTATTACACGCTATTAAGATTATCAGTCATTACTTGTTTCTTTATTTTCTTTCGGACAGTCTAAAGCGAAGCCTCATTGAAAATTGCGCAGTTAGAGTAACCGTCATGGTAAGACCTTAAAATAAATGAGGATCCCAAACTTTATATACTGATATAATGTAAATATACTAGCTGTAAAAGTATTAAGAAAAATGCTAATTGAATAAAAATTACAGCATTAATTAATTTGACAATTGATTACAAAATTTTGTTTTAATATAAATTACAGTACGTTTGTATGTTTAGAAGAGAAGCTTCTGCTATTAAGCAATAAGCTATTGTTAATTTTAGAATACAATATTTTTTCGGAAAATAAATCCGTTGGGGCAAAGCCCTAAATACTCACTACCAGTTATGTAATTAAAATTTAACATCATATAAAAAAACATTTTACACAAAGGAATCAAACAGTAGAATTTATTTTGATTCATTTGGTTGCTGGCGCTCTTGGAAATAACCCTTTTAAAAAGATATGAAGCATTTTGAGTACCCCATATTTTGTTTCAATCAGTCGAAAATTTTGAGGTAGAATAAAACGAACACTGTAATTTAACAAATACAAACGTTTTCTATTGAAACATCTTTAGTTGTTTCGTTGTGGAAAAAGGAAAATAATTTAAACTCTAACGTCGTTTGAACTGGAAATTTTAAATTCTACAATTTGTGAAAATATCCCGTTTTTGAGTAGCCAACATTTTGTTTCTATTAAGGTTATGACAACAAGGACACTTGTTCAGTTTAACAGGAGGTCAGTGAGGCAGGTCGTTGCCATAATCATCGTACAAGGACACATCCGGAATTATCTACATAAGGTAGGTTTGCTACAAATCTCGCCTAAGTGTCGTTTGTATGGGAAGGGTTTTGAAACTGCAGCACATATACGCCTTTATCGCGAAGTTCTGGAGGCCAAAAGGAGACTCTTCGGATCTCAGCAACCACATCAGGAGTTCAACCAAGACATCTTACACAAGATTCTGGAGCTCGTTAAGGTGAGGTGGTAGGGGTACACAAAGCTCCTGAACTGACGTGTGGGGGCCACAGAGCCGTTGGTAATCCATCCCCCAAAAGGGTATGGCAATGTAAGGTAGCATAAAACCTTCTAATAATTGTAGTTATTTAGAAATGGCTTTCTTTAGAATGTATAAAGGCATGGCCCAGTGAAATGCGGGCAATGTATTTTATAATGTAGCGACAAACCAGATATTTTGAGTACCTGCAATTTGTTTCAAATAAGCTAATACAGTTTGCTTAAACTTAGTCACAGGTACAAATAACAACGAAAAAATGTTCATTGGTATGAGTTTCCCCCTGTGAATATCGTACAGATAGTGAAAAAAGAACTTTTTATGTTCTAAAAAGAAAATATTTAAAACCAATTAAAAGATGTTTTGTTTTACAGCTAGCCTAATTGCACTCCTAAAGTGCAATTATCAATTTTGTAGGCCTATATCATGCTGAATATATAGGCAATTATCATGCTGAATATCAACTTTGATCAGGCCTCATCAATCTTGAGATCAGTGATACTTTAGCATAATTTACTTGTATACGATGCTAAGATATCATATTTCATCAAATAAAATAATGGAGAAGACTGGTTGGCGAAGAGATCTCATAGAAGAGAACGTGTGATCAATTGTTCTGACTTGGATCTGTTACAATGATTCACGTTTGTCAGAAAATTTTTTTTTTTTTATTGACTTTGTTCTCTAATATTATTATGATTTTGTTTTCTGTACATTGACTTTGCTTCCATTCTTGAACTTACAAATAAGAAATTGTTGCCACGAGCTGTATTTTCAAAACATTTTAAAAGCTCTCCGTCGTTCAATCTATCGACCAATCGGAGCTCCAAGTAAAGGTCAGACAAGTGAAATCAACATACGCAAATCCGCGTAGAAACACAACCTTCGCTTAACAAAGCTAGCTGGTTTCCCTCACTTCTTAAACAGCTTTTCTTCAAACCACACACGTTTTTGCAGTACTAGTTTGAGTAACAGTCCTCGAGCCAATAAGACGACAATGAGACATTAGGAAAATAACAAAAGTAACTTTTATACTAGCTCTGTGCGCGGAAGAACTTAACCTATTCTATTTCAAGAGCCATGAGCCTCCCAAAGTGAACCGTGGATTTACACCAAGAATCATTTCTCAAGTGTGATTGGCATACTTACAAGAAGCATCAACGCAACTAAAATCCTACATTTTTACCTCCTCATGCGAGAACATATTGGTATATTGCCAAGCTCTTCTCCAGACCACAAGCGTTTTTGCAATACTCATTTGTGTAACAGTCCTTGAGCCAAGGACACCAGAGTGAGACAACATAACAAAAATCACGTTATACTAGCTCTGTGCGCTGAAGAACTTAACCCTTCGGTTACGCTTGACTAAACTGTTACGTTTAACTAAAACACTTTTTGGACAGATCGTGTCACAAGTGAAATCTTGTCAAACAATCAATACCGCAATAAGTAGACACTGTGGACAGAACAATTTCTATATAAACTATGAGCTGTTGTATTTTTCTCCTAACTGTACAGTTAAAGTGTTGCCAGCTACATCTGGATACTGCCACAAATTCTGGGAGAGGAATTTGGGTACGTTTACTTATTCATATGATTTCGGTTGTAGCATATTTAATAACATATACTTTCATTAATGGTACACCGGTGATTGCTAGACAAGTTAGCAAGAATTTACATTTAACATTTGATCCAACGGGACCGGATTTTACCACGTTTTATAACTCGTTTTCTTGTCTGTTCGATACAAATTCTGCAATCGATTCTTCCCAAAGTGACTTGAAACTGGACGGCAATGCAATACTAACTTGCTTTCTTGTCTGTCAGTTTATTTCATCGGTACACGCCCAGTACGCACATCCCCACACACACACTCACTCACTCACATATATATATCGAGTCGAGAACAGTGAAGCAGTCGACGATTCAGTAACAATCACGCACACAAAATGAGCAATACGTTGAAATTTCAAAGATTTCAATAAAAAAATATTATTAATAGTGAATAGTAAATTAGTGACAATTTCTACAAGTATTGTTGTAGAATGTGTCATTGTGAGCAATGTCAAGGAACGTTTTGTTCAAACAAAAGCAATCAAAACGGTGGGCGCACATTCTCGATTTGACTCAAGCAAGAGCAAATGAAACAGCTGTGTTTGTTTGTATTTTTATCTTATAAAGTTAATTTTGTTTGCTTCTGTATTTTGTTTATCAGGAAAATAACAATTTAAAAAAAATTGGCATATTACGACTAACAGGCAGAAAATATTTATTTAAAGACAAATAAAATTTTTAATGTACTACGTTTTTTAAAATGGACAGAAAATTATAAAATAGTTTCTCCTATCCCTATATAGATATTGCAGCAACACCAAAAATTTGTGATTGGACATTTTTAATAACTTTGAAAACGCTTGTAAGATTTAAAACGAAAAAGTGGGGGACATTGGAATGGATTAAATGTAATAATTCCTAATGGAGATCTTAGCTACTTAGCTCCTAATTTAATAGACGGAGATAATCTTATATTACTTATTTGGCAAGTAATAAGTTTTTAGTTATAAATCGTACAAGTATATTCATAACTATTAAAACTTCACAATATCTGTATGGGGCTAGGAGAATTTAATTTTCGTTTAAGCATCTAATTCAAATTAATTCCTTACAAATAACAGAAATTACTTCCCAATTTTACACTATATTTATTTTTTAATCAAAATCATTAGCAATTATTGCATAGCAAGAAACGTGAATAATACATAGGTTAGATTTAACAATTACCCATTAGGAAACATTAAAACGACATTGTTTAATCATATACATGACTGAAATAAAATTTAAATATGACTCTCGTGTAAAATGCATTCAGCGATAATGACATTGTCTATAGCAGATGTTTTATAAACGATGAGAATTTAATATTGCAAGAGATAAGCAGTTTCGTTACGTCACACAGTGTTAATGGTGACATGTATTGTCACCTATATGACGTCACATGCATGGCACACTTCCTGTTCTATGTAGGTGAAACGCTAATTTAAGATATGAAACTGTCGTAACTTTAAATATAGAACAGTAGCATGTTGTTAAAAGGTTATTTACAAAGTAACAGCTTTTATTAAACACATAAATGGCGTAAAACTGTAGAAAAATGTAAATGTCTGCAGAATTTTATATCTTATCCAAAGCTGAACAGGTCGCTCGGTATTTTTAGTTTTATTTCATATTCTATAACAGTTAGACTAATAGGCGTCAACGTAAAGGGAGTAATGCAGTCACAAATTTTGAGGTACGCAGTTCATAGTCGTAGCAGACTGTCGCGTGCTTTAGTCGCTCGACTACGCCCTTTCTTGTTCATCGCTTCTCTAAACCTCGTCACAGCTACAAATAACAAAAAAATCTTTCATTTGAATGCTTATAGCCGTATACTCCTGTGCAAATTGGAGAGATAGTACAAAAAAGAACTTCTCGTGTTATAGAAAGAAGGCATTTAAAACCACTTAAAAAGAGATATTCTGTTTTAAGTCTATCCTAATTACACATCTACATCATTTTGTGCACTGTTCTACACTATTTTAAGCATACGTCTACACCACTTTCTGCACAGTTCTACACCGTTTTGCGCAAAGCTCTACAACATTTTGTGCACAGATCTCCACCATTTAGTTCATACCTCTACACCACTTTCTGTACAGTTCTACATCATTTTGTGCACAGCTCTACATTATTTTTCAAGTTCTACACTATTTTGTGCACAGCTCTACACCATTTTGTACATAGCTGTACATATTTTGTGCACAGTTCTACACCGTTTTGTGCAAAGCTCTACAACATTTTGTGCACAGATCTACACCATTTAGTTCATACCTCTACACCACTTTCTGTACAGTTCTACATCATTTTGTGCACAGCTCTACACTATTTTTCAAGTTCTACACTATTTTGTGCACAGCTCTACACCATTTTGTGCACAGATCTCCACCATTTAGTTCATACCTCTACACCACTTTCTGCACAGTTCTACACCGTTTTGTGCAAAGCTCTACAACATTTTGTGCACAGATCTACACCATTTAGTTCATACCTCTACACCACTTTCTGTACAGTTCTACATCATTTTGTGCACAGCTCTACACTATTTTTCAAGTTCTACACTATTTTGTGCACAGCTCTACACCATTTTGTGCACAGATCTCCACCATTTAGTTCATACCTCTACACCACTTTCTGCACAGTTCTACACCGTTTTGTGCAAAGCTCTACAACATTTTGTGCACAGATCTCCACCATTTAGTTCATACCTCTACACCACTTTCTGTACAGTTCTACATCATTTTGTGCACAGCTCTACATTATTTTTCAAGTTCTACACTATTTTGTGCACAGCTCTACACCATTTTGTACATAGCTGTACATATTTTGTGCACAGTTCTACACCGTTTTGTGCAAAGCTCTACAACATTTTGTGCACAGATCTACACCATTTAGTTCATACCTCTACACCACTTTCTGTACAGTTCTACATCATTTTGTGCACAGCTCTACACTATTTTTCAAGTTCTACACTATTTTGTGCACAGCTCTACACCATTTTGTGCACAGATCTCCACCATTTAGTTCATACCTCTACACCACTTTCTGCACAGTTCTACACCGTTTTGTGCAAAGCTCTACAACATTTTGTGCACAGATCTACACCATTTAGTTCATACCTCTACACCACTTTCTGCACAGTTCTACACCATTTTGTGCACACTATTTTTTGTGCAGTTCTACACAATTTTGTTCAATTCTACACTATTTTATGCACAGCTCTACACCATTTTGTGCATAGCTGTACATAATTTTGTGCACAGCCCTACACTATTTTGTGTACAGCTCTACACGATTTTGTGCATAGCTGTACATCATTTTGTGCACAGTTCTACACTATTTTGTTCACAGCCCACACTATTTTGCGTACAGTTCTACACCATTTTGTGCATAGCTCTAACATTTTGACTGAGCACCAAGTGTTTTAAAGTCGTAAATTTGTGAATTGTTTGATTTTTTTCATTTTAAACGCTTAAAGATAATTTTCAGTATGCACGGGTCACGTTAACGTGATGGAAGCGATTTCCAAAAATGATAACATTTTTATTCACTCTCTTTTGACAATTCAATTTTAATCATCACTAAAATTTCCATATATTATTATTTTAAACTATCAATTTACACTGAATATACGAAAATGAACCTTAACCGCCGTTTTCCTTACTGTAAATTAATTATGCACATTACAACGATGATCACGATGTTGGAAACAGGTTTTCAATAAAAGGATTAAGGTAAAAATGTTGTAATTTTTTTTTTTTAATGAAATTGGTACCATTTTGAAACTGTTGATTTAGCTAGGTAACGAACTTGTCCGACTTACTGTAAAAATGGATTTCTGTGACACGTTTGAATGGAATCGGAGTAAATTATATTAAATTTCCAAATTACCCTGACCACAACTAGTTTGAAAATTTAAAATGTTAATATATATTAAATAACTTCTAAATAATTTTCTATAGGTCGAAGTAGGCGTTAATTTCAATCAGGTTTTTACAATTATGGACGTCTACAATATCTCATTTTCCAACAGAAATTTTCTAAAATATAATTTTCTTCAACTCTATTTCCGGTAAACTAGAGAAGCTTAGAAACAATTCATCTTGGTACATTTCAAATAACCTTGTCGAATGCATTCAATCTGTTTTCAGTACAGGCGGATTTAATCAAAACGAAACTGGAAATAATTCGAATACAATTTCACGTTGAACGAGTCGTTGGGAATTGTTTCATCTGAGCAAAATAAAAATTGTTCTTCGGGAGCAAAAAGTTTTAATTTACATGAAAATACAATTTACCAAAGGACAGCGTAATTAGTGTTTACTTTGAATACAGCAAAGACTTTAAAATTTTGTTTTAATGGCAACATAAGTAATTTTCGCGACTACCTCGTGGGGCAGGATTTCAAAATGAAATAAAATTTTATTAACATCACGTTCAACGAAAATGCAATAAGAGATCAAATAAGTTTTATACTCCCGATTGATGTATTA
The DNA here is from genome assembly GCA_022606455.1 of Callitettix versicolor. NCBI lineage: Eukaryota > Metazoa > Arthropoda > Insecta > Hemiptera > Cercopidae > Callitettix > Callitettix versicolor. The sequence goes on from CM040187.1 coordinate 24,997,883, forward strand.
CCGAATAGTAAATGACAATGCAATAATTAAAATCCTTTTAACAAGAGCAAAAACTAACTAATTTTATATTAGACAAATTATTAACAAAATATTCAAATTACGTTATATTGATGTACGTTTCGATAACCTTCTTTAGAGAGGTTTTACCTCTGCAGCTCGCCTAATAGCTGTATGAATCCAATAGCTCTTTTCATAATAAATAGTAGTTCAGCCAATTTAACCAATAAAACTAATATTTACAAAAAATGTTACTGGACAACTTTATTGGAGATTGTATACTCTTTTTCCATGAAGCGATCAAAATTATGATAAGTTTTGCCGTTCAGCCATGAAATAAGCAGCACCTACACTCTCAATATTGAATCAGAATCATAACTCGTAATCTTAAAATGGAAGCAAATGGGAGAAAATGTCACACGTACGTTCAAAACAACTGGCCAATGAATTTGATTAAAATTACTTTCATTTGTCATCGTTAAATTTCAGAAACCGCCATCTTGAATAGTACATACTATTCCAACAAGTATAAGTAAATAGGAAACATTTATTTATACAAACGTCATTTTGGGCTTTTTACAAAATATCTTCGCACCATATTTCAAAACAATCGGCAAATGCGTTTGACCAAAACTGCGTACACTCGCAATCGTTAAATCAGAGTCCTCCATCTTGAAACGAAAGTAAATGAAGATAAATCTTATAAGTACGTTATTTGGGATTTCCACAAAGTACCTTTGTATCAAATTTCAAAACAATCGGTCAATGCATTTGGCTGAAACTGTGTGCACTCGTTATTGTAAATCAAAAGGCAGCCATCTTGAAACGGAAGTGAATGGAAAAAACAATACATACGACGTTCTGGCTTTATACTAGCTCTGTACAAAATTTTAAAACAATCGGTCGATGCGTTTAGCCAAAACTTTGTAACAAAAACAGCACACATTTTAAAAATAGGTAACTTTTTGATCAAAACAACTACGTACCAATTTTGATCAAATGTGTTTGTACAAATCTGACATCGACAGATTTCGTGTTAGATTTTGTACAGAAGTTCATTTATTATTCGCACCTTATTTATTATTGCACCAGTATGTAATATATAATAAACGTCACTGTTTTACAATTAATACTTGAATACTAAATAATTAGTAGAATACTAAATAATTAAATAATTAATACTGGGTAAGTAGTATGATGTCATTTAAAATAATTTAAACATTTATTATTTATAACCCTGGTAGCAATTATAATTACAGGGATAAATTGTAATTGCTTTGTACAAAAAACGAAAAGGTGCAATTTGCTAACTGCCGCATTACTTTCTGGTAAATACCAAAATAAAATGTTCTTCGCACTAAAAAAAGCCTTTTACTGCGCCCTCGTAAAACTATCTTTTGTTTCGATTTTTGTTGATATTCTTTGGTTAGATTACTTCAAAACAAATTAAACGGGGCAAATTTATGGTTAGATTTATAGACTGGTTCAGAACTTTGAATCGCATCTTGTCTGGCTCATCTTTATTGACCTATTTCAAATTTAATATACATTTTATCTCTTTGGCACCAATACAGTATACAGTGTGCTAAAGAAATCTGTAAATATGGTAGCGTTTGTTAATTCTGACTTGAAATTTTGCATACACGAAAATTAATTTTATTAATGCTATTACTGACGCATAGTAATTTTCAACTCGTTAAAAATATTCAAAAAAACATATTGTTCTAAAATTATTTTAGGTAACTCTATAGAAATTTAATTATGTGAAACAACTTTCGATTCAAATATAAGAAAGTGTTTTATAAATTATAAGTTTTTAATAAATTTCCATTGGAAAACAATCTGTTGAAACGGTAATTATTGTAAGAACACCGTACCTGACTTTCAGAATACATTTTGAGGGGTCAAATTAATATAAACTGTCAATAACGATATCAGAAAATACGCTCAAAGTCACGAACAAAGCCTACACTAACACACAAAGTCGAAGCCCTCTAGCTACTCAACAACAGTGGCTTAATCAGAAGATTGAGAAGAGTAAAATTATTTGAACTGGTGTAGTTATAAGTCATATTAGAAAAGGGACTAATTTAGTAATTACTGTATTAATTGACGTTAGAAATGAATGACTTATTAATGTCCTAAGTAGATTGGTATGTAATATTAAATAAAATGATAATCTGATTTAAGTGTTATAATCATATTTTTTATTATTTAATCGTAACAATAATAAGAGTTAAAATATGGATATTAGCATTTTAAATTTTCAAATCTCTTTTTAAATACGACAATTAGTGTTTGCTTACTTTCAATGTCATTTTTAAATGTAAAATATTCGTTTAACATAAATATAAGAAATGAGATTATTGTAAGAGTATATACAAAGTTTTCAACAGTTTCTTTACCTAAAAATAATCGAAGAGGGAAGTACAACTGAAAGGTTCTTGTGATTGTACAGAGCGCGGCAGTCAAACCTGCATTTTTGAAAATACTGTGGAAGGCTAGAAAATGGCCTGGGTTATTTGTCAAGGTTACCGTTGTGTTCCCCATCTCAAAGCGTTTCAGTCGCCATGGGATAGTGGTCAAAGCTACAAAGGTCGTTTGCCGTGAAAGTTTTACCAAAGCAGAAATACTTCATAGGTATGGGTAGCTACGAAGTATAACCGACTTCACACTTGAGATTTTTTATTGTGAAGGTATCTAAAGAGTAAAGTAGACCTCTTACAGTTGAAGAACTCAAGGCAAGAAACTGCCTGAAAATTCAAAAAATTCCTCAGCTTATGCTCCGTGATGTGATTAACAACTTCAGCGATCGCCTGTGAAAATGCATTAATCTGGCAGGACACCATCTCTTGCCGATGATATTTTTAAGCAATGAATAATTAAGTTTATGTTTGTTGAATGCTTTTTAGTGTACAATAAGATGGTAGCAATAAAATTTTGAAAATGCATCCGTTTATTATTCACAGTCTTTTCAAAAATGCAGTATTGTCTGCCGCATCCTGTATATAAATTCTTTAAGTGCAAAAATTATACATATTTGTAATCACTACCACTGCCAGTTTCAAATGCAATCTAGATAAGTAAAAATTGTGTCAACTCGTATATTCTGTGTTCGAATTGCTGCAAAGACTATTTCAGTAAAATTTTATATCAATCGGCCACATTGTTTGAAAGTAAAATACGTGATACCGACAGAAAGACACGCGCTGGAATTTGGCTTGGAACTATAAAAATCGCTGAATGGAAAATATTAACTAGATTTGCTTGGCCGTTTGCCAATTTTTGCTTCTTCTACAGCTGCTCTTTTATTGTTTTCCAGCTTTGCAAAGCCTTAAAGACCGCGCTTTACCAAATCGGCATGAACAGAAACTATTAGAAACGAAATATAATACCGGAATTAAGATATCTTAAAGTTACGTTTTCCAATTTGAACCCAGGCCTTATAAATTTTCCGACTTTTAACGTTTATTTTAAGGGTTGGTTTGACGAATCTCCATTTCGCCGCCCCTGTTGTTATAAACGTAATGAAATAAAAAAGTTCCGTTTCGCTAGAAAAACATTGCGGTTTTTTTATTAGGAGAAAAATGGAGAAAGTTTTAAAAGTGGTTGTATCGCATGGTAAAAGTTAATGCATGAAGTTCATGTTTTCTCAATATACGCAGTGTATAGACAAAGTTTGTGGTTGGCTGAAAAACTTTAAATCGAAATTTTATCGGTTGTGTAACTCCGATGTTTCATTAAACATCAATTTATTTTGAATACGGTACTGTTAAATTTTAGTGTTGGATCTTCATTTCAGCCCACGGACAATGTAATTTTGTTTTTATAACTCACTTCCCAATTATACAAAATATAAATAAATATTGGTGATTGCGAAAAATCGTTTTTGAAATTTTGTTGGATCATGCCTCCAAAGTAAAAAAGGTATTTTTTATTTTTTTTCTGTTTTGTTTTGCACAACAATTAACAGTAAACTAATTAAAATATTTTGATAAGAAAAAAGCTTAGCCTACATATTAAAGTACCATGGGAAATATTTCGGGGCAATTTTATTATATATAAAATGTCTTTTCAAACCTTCTTTTAGAAAAGCAACTCTTTTCTAAAATAAGTGTGTAAAAAATTGTATTTCTCAAAACGTGTTCAAACGATCCTGAATATACTTTGTTCAAATTTAAAATATCCCGGCGAATAGTTAGGATACCCGAATAAAGTATGAGTTATTGAATTATATTGTTCCCCGTAGGGATATCGAAGTATGTGACGAAGGGGTATATCGATAAATCGTTTTAGAATTTAGTCAACAAATACGGTCTAATTTCTCAAAATCGTTTTATCAAATTTTGATTACACAAGAAGATAAATGACTCGCGTTATTGTAGCAAGTTTTGAAATTAAAGAAAGTTATTGTTTGGAAATAAAACAATAATAATACGTTGTTAGCCCTCGAATATATTTAAGATGTTTTTCTTTTAACTCAAGAAATGTAAAATTATTTTATTTAAAATAATTTTATAATGAAATAATAAATTTCAGAAGAAATTTATAAAAATTTAATAGAAAAAAAATTTACGAGCAATTGATTTATTAAAATTTAAAAGCATGTTACACTGACTGCAAGTTTTGAGCAGAATCGGATAATCTGATTTTGAAAAATTATTCACGTTTTCGTCTGTTACCTTTTCAAGTAGAATTTGTAAAAGTAATTGAATATTGTCAGACACTGTACTGACAAGGACACTTGTTTAGTTTTTACAGGAGGTCACCGGACACGACCACATCCGGAATAATCCGGAATAAATTGGGCTTCTTACCAATCTCGCCTGAGTGTCGTGTGTGCGGGCAGAGTGTTAAACTGCAGCGTATACGAGTATACTCCTTGAGTGCAAGGTCCTGGAGGCCAAAAGAAGGAAACTCTTTTGACTTCAGTAATCAGATCAGGGTTTCAACAAGAACACCATATACAAGATTCTAAAGTCCCTTAAGGGCACTGTAGTCGGCTTCAGGTAATGGCGTTGTACAAAATGCATACAGCTGACGTAACAAAGGCCACAAAGGCTATGTTAATACACAAAGAAAAAAAAAAATGTAAATTAGAATGAGCAGGACCTCACCGCACAAAGTGAAGCAGACACTTTGTCTGTAATGGGAAGACACCAATTAGAAGTGGGCAATTCTTTGTCTTGAATTCCCCAAATCCTAGACTTTACAAACAGACTAGTACTGGAAAAGGCACGGTAATTCAGTTATCAGGAATCCAGAAAGGGATCACAATATTAAAGGTCGCAGTACAATAGTAAACCTAGAAAATCATTCATTCATACATATTTATTAAATAATTCCATTCAATATGACAAAGTCTTACAACGTTTACGTAATATTTATTTACGTCGAATCACACCGGGTTACTTGAGTTATTTCCGCTGAAGTATTTTAATAAAGCAAGCCAGGTTAGGCTCGCGGTTTCATTGTAAATTTTACGTCACTGAAAGACAAAGTCCTATTTGGTAAACCTTTTGTAGCGTTGCCTTGACAACGCCTTTGATATTTCCTGCTTTGTAAGATATCCAGATTTACTGTACAAACTGCGTGTCCTTAGAGGTAATATTGTTGCACACATACACTTCAGTTATTCTTTGAAATGTAAGTGTTATTCAGTGTACTGTAATTTGTGTGTGTGTGTGTGTGTGTGTTTGTGCGTGTGCGTGTGCTCGAGAATGAATGCGTGCGTGCGTGTGTGCGTGCGTGTGTGCGTGTGTATATGCGTGTGCGCGCAGTTGTGCTTGTGTAGTGTATGGGTTTGTGCGTGCGTTTTTGTGCGTGTACAAGTGCATGTGTGTGTGTGTGTGCGCGTGCGCACACAGTTGTGCCTGTGTAGTGTATGTGTTTGTGCGCGCGCATTTGTGCGTGTACGTGTGCATGTGTGTGTGTGTGTGTGTGTGTGTGTGTGTGTGTGTGTGTGTCTGTCTGTATGTATGTATGTCTGTGTCTGTTTTTGTGCGCGCGCGCTTGAATGCGTATGTATGTTGTGTGTGTGTATGTGTGTGTGAGTGTGTGTGCGTGTGCGTGTGTGCTGTGTGTGTGTGTGTTTGTGTGTGTGTTTGTTTGTTGTGTCTGCGCGCTTGTGCATGCGCGCGCGATCGCACTCATTATATCGGTTCAATTTAAGAAAACTGAAAAATTGATTTGGTGATATCTAGCACAAGTTCTTTACGCAGAAAAACCAGTTTCAAAATGGCGGCCAACACCAGTATCAAAAATTCAAAGCTTCTTATTTTGCTTTTAAAATATTTTTTATCCATCGAAATCAGATTTAAAGTATATTTAACGCAATCGAAAATGAATGTGACAGAGTTTCGATTTTCCAGGCTTCCTGTGGATATTTTCAGATCCGGGGACAGATACAAAAAACGTGAGAAGTTTTTTTAATAATTACTAAAAATTTATTTATGTATTCCAGTTTTATTCTCACGAAGTAATAGTTAAGTTGTTAGGCATTATTACCGGATTAAAACTGCAAAGAATACAAGGACAAGAAACAGTACAAACAACACTATAATGTTAGCCTAACATGCGAACTGTACTGTACAGTTGTACTGAATCATTAAGCGCACTTCCTTCGCATTGCAATAAGGCACAGCTGGGTATATCGCTTCCTACTTTACGATACTGCCTCCATGTCTCAATGTGCCTGCTTCCCACAGAGATTACAACTTGTACACACCCTAGCGCTTGCAGTATCGAACTGTATATTTGCCAACGTAAAGGATGCACGCAGTTGTTATGCTGAAATGATAGAAGCGAATACCCTCCCAAAACTTACAAGATTAAAATATATTTGCGTTAAATTCCGTATCAATTAGCATTTATAATTTTAAAATTAAATGAAAATATGAAAAAAAACGTTTCCTCACAACTGGAAGTGTGTGAGCCCTTGAGGAGAAGATGTAACTTAGTAATAAATTGCAGTATAATGTACAAATTTCAAAACAATTTGAAGGTGTTAATTTCTTTTTTTAATTTTAAGGCGAAAAGCACATTAAGGCTATTATTGTCTCCCTAATTGTAACCGTGAGTGCGAAGTGTTAAAGTCGTAAGTGTAGTGTTGTAAGTGTGTAAGTGTGTGTTCAACTCGGGTACCGCGAGGGACGTCTAAATCCTCTCAGTACGTGCAGCTAGTTTGCACCCTCCTGCGGGGAAAGGCGTTAAAATAAGATCAACAAAATTAAAATTTAAAAATATAAAATACGTTACCTTTTTTTGCTAATTTTATTTTATATGTTAATAGTCCAAAAAAATTTACCTTCGAAAATTTTCGGTTCTGTACCTATTTAGAAAAATACGAAAACCGATTTTACTCAAACTGAGATTTGGGAAATGATTAGTCAAATTACTGTACTAAATTTTCCGAGTTAAGACGAAGTCCTAACTGAGGCAGGGTTTGTTTTGGTTTTAACGATTTACCATAAATTTCTCGATCAATTTTTATAATATTGGCTTATAAGATTTTATCAAAAGTTTGGTTAAGTACAAACATTTATATCTCAAATAAGTGCAGAAAGTTTACAAACTTTCTGCACTTATTTTAGATATAAATGTTTGTACTTAACCAAACTTTTGATAAAATCTTATAAGCCAATATTATAAAAATTGATCGATTTTGTTATTTTATTACGAATTTGGAACGGGATTTTTTCTTTTACATGTTGCTACACATGAACAAAGCTTTTTGTCCACTTTGTGATTGGTGCCAGCTCACTGCTTAAACCCTTAAGGTGACTAAAGTACATTACTCTATAATAATAGCTTAGTTGGTTATTTTCAAGCGACACTGGGGACTCGGTATTCAACATATTCTGTAGTTCAATGTTTTCATCAGTTTGGAGGCACTTATGGTGTTTCCTTGCATTTTATCATGTCTCCTTCTCTACCGCTCCCACAGGTAATTTCACGATAAAACAAATTTCTTATTTGGTTGCTGTTAGGTAATATTTGAGCAAAAATTGATCGCAATAACTTTTGAAAAAATCCGTTTTATAATACTAAAGGATTTAGAAACTTTGTTTTGCAAAATTTAAAACGAATAACTTAAATTTAATGCTGTCAAGTTTCGAAACGGTTGTGAGTTGAAATATTTCAATGTTACAATGTTTCATTTGCTTACTGATATGTCACATTTAAGCAAGATTTTATCGTAACAACTTTTGAAAAATCCGTTTTTATAATCTGAGAAAGGAGCTCTAAAAGTATTATCGCTTTGTAACATTCGGAACGGATATGAGTGGAAATATTTTAATGTTAAGACTTCTGTGTATTGTACGTATATAGATTTATTTTCTAATAAAACATGTATTACTTGAAACGTGTTGAGATGTACCCTTTAAGGTACTGCAAGAGTTTTCAAATCGGACCTTGTTTTGTATCTAATGGAGATTGACGCTAGTGGATCGAGTTAAATAAAATTGAACTAGTTTGGACATCCATTTAGGTTGTCTGGTAAAAGAACGTTTAGACGTGCGCTTGCCATCTGGAAAATAGAACGGAGGAAATGGAAAGTAAATTTTAAAAGAGTTAAATGATTCAGTGTTAGTGCGTGGAAATGCATTTACAAGGATAAAAATGCAATTAAGAAACACATGTTTAATGATAAAGTTTTGATATAAGTTTTTTTTCTTTTGCGAAAATCTGATTTCTAACATATTCTGCAATAAAATCTGCAAGTATTAACATTTCATCTTATTAAGACTACATTGAAAAAAGTGTTGTCATGTTTATATTAGTACATTTAATGATTTTGAAAAAACAGTTTTGACTGATTAATGAACTTACGCAAGGTATTATATATATATATATATATATATATATATATATATATATATATATATACATAACACACAACACACACACACACATATATATATATATATATATATATATATATATATATATATATATATAGAGAGAGAGAGAGAGAGAGAGAGAGAGAGAGAGAGAGAGAGAGAGAGAGAGAGAGAGAGAGAGAGAGAGAGACTGCTTCAAAACTTCCTTAGCGAGCTACAGTTGGCGAAAAATTTCTCCATGATTCCTTGAAAAAGTGGGAAATTAAGCAATACTATAATCCTAGAAACATAAATTAAGAGGTAATATTTATAGTTTTGACCTGAAAAATTGAATAAAACTGGTCCCAGAGCTTTAAGTCAAATAGTTTTTGAGAAAACCTATGTAAAACGCAAAAATCAAAATATTAACAAAAAAATATTACTGTAAAGTAACAAATGGCGGTTATGTGTGATACAAAACTGAAACGAAATTATTTATTAAAAATTTACTAAAAGTACAGAAAGTTTGCTGCGAGTTAAAAAAAGTATTTTTTGATTAATAGGAAACCGTTTACCAACCGGCTCTTCCACAATACAAGAAAGTTACTGCATCGTGCGCTTGTATTCTTAGTTAAATAAGAAAAGTTATAAGACCGTATCACAATAAACTGGAAAACTTATCCCTGGCACGTAGCCAATATTAACTTCAGTTCGTGTTGATTAAATAACGATTGGTCACGAAACCAAATAGATGTATCACGGAAAAGTCACTGTGTATTTCTAAAATTATTTGCATAAAATGAATTGAATATATTGACCGACTAGACTGTCGACCGTTCGGCATTTGATTTGTTTGTTTGTTTTGGCCAATCGCATTGACCGATTGTTTTGAAATTTTGTACAAAGGTACTTTTGTAAAGCCTGAATGATAAATATGTTATACGTTATACGTTATACTTTATACGTGATACGTGATACGTTACACTTTACACGTTATACGTTATAAATTATACGTTATACTTTATACGATCACGTATCAACCTGATACGTGATACGTTATACCTTATACGTTACACGTTACACGTTACACGTTATACGTTATAAATTATACGTTGTACGTTATACTTTATACCTGATACTTAATACTTTATATGTTATATGTTATATGTTATATGTTATATGTTATATGTTATATGTTATATGTTATATGTTATATGTTATATGTTATATGTTATATGTTATATGTTATATGTTATATGTATATTATATGTTATATGTTATATGTTATATGTTATATGTTATATGTTATATGTTATATGTTATATGTTATATGTTATATGTTATATGTTATATGTTATATGTTATATGTTATATGTTATATGTTATATGTTATATGTTATATGTTATATGTTATATGTTTATATGTTATATGTTATATGTTATATTTATATGTTATATGTTATATGTTATATGTTATATGTTATATGTTATATGTTATATGTTATATGTTATATTCCGAACAGAAATTTTTATCTATTGAAATATTCATACCAAATTTTGAAAACAATCGGTAAAATACGTTTAGCGAAAACTGCCCAACAAACGGTTGTTGTGGTTACCTTTGTCGCATTGTCGAGCTAAAATAGAGACCTCGCTTGGTTCAGCCAATGATTATTTTGATCCATGACTTAGGAAGTAGGCAAAAAGGATTCAAATAAAAAAACAGATTTTAACAATGTTTTTTCTGTCAGATTTTACTGAAAAAATAAAATGCATATCAATATGCGCTCACAATACGACAGAAAAACATTTTAAACTCACTAAAGCTTTTCTTTTAGGTGGATTAATTGTGTTTATTGTCCTATAAAACTGCACATTTCGAGATATTGAACCATTTCCAGTTGTTGCTAACTATCTGTTAACAATAATATAAACATAAAACAAACCATAAACATTAAACTAATTAAAATTTCACAAGTTACGGAAAGTCTATATTTTTCAAATTTTATGTCCACGCGTTGCAACCAATCAATAACGAATAGAATATTGTAACGTTCCTCATATTTTATTTGGTTACGTTTTACCCAGGAGCGCTGAGAGTCATTTTACCTGATATTTGTTTTATTGGTCAGGTTTTGATTGGTTTTGCCACTTTAGCAAATTGATTTTACGTTATAATTAAATTACTTTCAATTAAGTGCTACTTTCGATTAAAATGAAATAAAGCAAAATTGTAATTGAATTTTACAAAACATTCAATTTGCATTCATTTTAATTCAAGACAGTTGGTTGTATTTAACGGGACTCAGTGAAAATTAAATGGTTCTTAAACATGCGAAACAGAAACATATTTTCAAAAATAGTCTCTCACGAACAGATTTATGTCCCGATTTCGCGAAACAAGGAAATTTTTCTTGAGCAAAACCGAATTTTTCACTGAATATTTAAATATGAACCATTTTTATTAAGGACTACAACTATGTACAAACTTGTCTAGTAGTTATAACTTAAAATATATCACTGTGTGTCAGATGTTCGTTCCACTGAATGGCTCTGGTTGTCAGCTACAGGGATATGCTAGCACTGCACCAAGTCCTATGTGAGAGAATCTGCTGAACACCACACCAGCATTACAGATCAGCCTCTTTGAGAACGACTTGCTAAGAGCACCGGTAGGACACAGAGAAAATGTACGAGAGAGAGGTGGAGAACTCTTTCACTACAGCACCCTTCCTTCACTATCGCTGAGTAGTAAGAGTGACTCTGTGTCACTGGACTGTTGGAGGGAGCTCGAAGGGAATTCTCCTACATGCGCGAGAAATTCTCACGCAGGCCGTTTACTAAGTGGCTGGACTATATAGTATAGATTTGGAGTCGTTTTTCATGCTTCGTTGCTACTGTCTTGATTTCATCAACAATTATATTCATTCTGCGGTTTCTATGAATATTTTTATTGCGCATATACCACGGTGCATTTACTCTTATCCGAAGTATTTTGTTTTGAATAATCTGAATTTCCATTGTATTACGTCTCTTGGCACACCTCCAACTTTGCAGTACATATCGCCAGATCGGCTTAAGAACATGATTGTATAAAAGTAATTTATTACTTATACTTAATCCTATATTATATTTGAATAAATATTATATATACTGTATTACTTTTCTTTGTAATGTGCAACTTCCATTTCAGCTTTGAAACCAAATTCATTGCCAAATATTTAACTCCATTTATGTATGGAATAATTTTACTGTTTATCATTACTGGCACTTCTTTCTATTTTTTACAAGTAAAATTAATAAGGGTTTACTTAGACAGGTTAAGTTTTATATGCCACCTTTTGGTCCAAACATTAACTTTCAGAATGGTTTTGTGAAAAAATATAAAATGTTTTTATACTATTTATTTATTTAATCTCTAGAATAATCGCGGCACACAGGTATAGTTGACGTGATGGAAGCGGATTTACATTTTTTTAAATTTTTATTTCACCATTATAACCAGCATTGAAATTTATATTTAGTAGTTTTTTAAACTTTCAAGTTGTATTGCATAATTATATATGAAGACGAACACTGACCGACGTTACATTCAATTGCTTCATTTCAAACAGATTTTTAAAATTTTAAAAATTAATTTATGCAGTTTTTAACGCTGATTAAATTCAATTAATCCATTTTAATAAGAAATATAAAATCAAATAACCTTACAATACATTCAATGATAGCGAGATATACAAGTTTACAAATAATAAAATTATATAGTGGAATATCAATTATGAAAAATATGCCTCTAATAAGAGGTAATTACCTCTAAGTGGTTTGAATTTAAAGATCATGACTAATAATAATCAACCTACAAGAATTTTTACATGCCAAAATAATAACGTATCTAATCCTAGTTTATAAAAAAATGTTCACATATATATATATATATATATATGATCAAAAAAATAATTTCGCCTAATCAATTAATAAACCATAATCTTTATTAAAAAATTAATAAAAAGTAAAAAATTATAATAAGTAATTATTTGACCGCTAATAATGGTACAAAATAAGTCACTTAAATCAATTGAATTAATTTGTCACTTAAACTGATTAACAAAATTAAAAAATTATAAATTATTAGATTACAAATGCTACAAATTATAAAGTTTATTATTAAGAAAACATTTTTACACACATAAATTTACATGTAAATCAATGACAAAACTAAACTTAAAGAAAAAATCAAACTTTACTACACACACACACACACACACACACACACACACACAAAATATCAATATTTTTAAAACCTCTAAAAAATGATTTATATTCCAAAGGTCAGCATCAGTGCACATTTCAAGGTCCATGATTACGTTTAAATAGCTCAATTTTTAATGAAATTTCGCTAATTAAGAATCAAAAGTGCATTGCTAAATTAAAAGACTAATACAAACCCTCTCTGCCCTACATTTGACGAAAATATTTTGACTACACCACATTGGACCTTGAAGCTTTTCTCTGATACTAGTTTGAACTAGATAACTTCAACACAAGCTTGGCAAGTAGGTCAAACTGTTGACTGTTTGTTATGTTTTCGAAGTCTTAAAATGATTGTTATTTTGCGACATTGATTTTTCAAGTACAATTTGAAAGTCACTCTGTAAAAACCAAACGCTGCTTTTAAAGTTATAGAATTGTTTTGAACAATGTTCAATTCAAGGTTGTTGTTGAAAATTTGTTATTCAGGTCATTTTAAGCTGCAACGTCTTTCATCGTTTTCTAATCAGATGCTAAGCGAGGCAGAACCCCATAAAACTCTCGTTAAGATAATGAATCAACTCTTGGCACTTCGAGTTCAGATTATATTTTATACTCTATGGAATATGTAGCACGAATTACATAGGTTATTCTGATAGATATACACTCTATCTGATCCCGGTTCTCTATCTAATGTAAGGAAATTTACAAATTGTACATGGTGTTTAGAAAAAAGGTTCCAAGAATTTAGGACGTCATTTTCCACATCAAAATTAGATGAAAAGTTCCAATAAATATAGGTCCAAAACGCTTCGGTTTCTATATGGCAGCCATTTTGTTTTTAGAAGAAACAATTTATATCTTGAGAACGGTTTAAGGTAGCTTCATTAAATTTGGCACACGTATACGTATCTGTATCGACGACTGTTTGAAAAAGTACCTAAATTTTATCTTAAAAATTTTCAAAATATACAAAATATTTTGTGATTTGTGATGTCATACATGCGAATGCGAGCTGCATATCCATGCTTTACCTGTGACAGTTAAAAGTGTCTTTTATGTTAAAATTTTTCACAAACAGTAAGTGTTAGCGCAAAATCGTTTTGCAATGTCAGGAGTCGGTTAAAAAGTCTTTCTAAAGGTTTTTATGCCTGTACGAATAGTATGTGCTGAGAAAAAGGGATGTTGACTCGAGAAATAATATATATATTCTATCTATATATTCTACCTTCTATAGATATATATATATCTATATATTCTATCTATATTATATATATATATATATATATATATATATATATTGATTGATTGATTGCGATAGAAAATTCATATTTTCAATAAGTGTAAATTATATAAAAAAATAATATATATGCTCATTTTCATAGCTCATAGCTAATTTTATAGCTCCACTTTTTTTAATAAAAATTCGCTCAAAATTTCGTATGTTAAATCAGGTTGCATAAATATGTATTTATGATATTATTTTCGCGCATCAGTCGTGAGTAACCTCGTCTAATTATGTTACTAGCATACTGCCAAAGCATACTCGACTTGTTCGTGTAAGGAAACGAGCTTTTACGGGAGAATGTTGAAGGGTTACAAAAATATTTGCACTGCTATTACAGGACCTCTGTTGTCAAAACACACCTTTTTGGCAAAACCTACATGTTCTTCGATCCTAATAAACAGAACTATGTCGCGCACATATTCATATCATACGCGTATGTAGGTTGAACAGTGACCTAATCCAGCTCAGTCCGTTTCGCATGCCTTGTATAATGCAGATTGTTGTTGAGCAATTTCAATACGCACAAGAAGGAATTTAATGATTCAAAGCTCCTTGAAGCGGATACACGCCCTATGCATTATGAATGGTACAAAGGATTGACACTTAACGCAGTTTCGTGTATTATAAATGTGGCGACAATGCAGGGCGATATTTTTTTCTAATTATTTACTTACAATCGCAAAACAATCAAGTGTCTCACGAAGCGAACGAAGTGTTGTTTCACTTCACTATCGTTATAGTTCGTGCAGTCCATAAACATTGAGCACAACGAAACTGTACAGTCCATCCTACAAACATGAGAGGCACGATTGTAGTCACAAATCAAACTGAGAAACATTAAAGCAAGGCTGTATAAATAGAGTAGGCTATTATAGTTCATGCCGGCCACAATGCACAATTCAATCGGTTAACCGATGAGATCAGCGCAACTGTACGGTCCATCCTGCAAACATACTTATAGCGGTAAGTATGTACATTGGAAATTGAAATAATGGAGCTCCATTACAGTTATTACACACTTGACAGTTTTAACACGACAGGTCTTCGCTTTATAAATAGCTAGCCAACGTAAAAGTGCACGTAAACTGTGCATGTTTGTGCGTCTAGGTTTTCTTAGTGTACCAATATGATGAATTTAGTATGTGTGTTAAACTGGTATTGCTTATTTTTTTTCTATTATTAGAGTCAGCTATTTAATTATTGCATGTATGGTTGAACCTTTATTATTTTGTGATCGTACACATGATAGAATTCTGTATCTCATTGAATTGTTCTTTTAATTAATAAACAGATAAATTAACCACATTAAATTAGATAAATTATAACAGATTAGTTTTTACCATAATAAAATAATTGTAAGTAAACAAAAATTAACAAAATTAAAATTGGTTGAATAAAATAAACGAAAATACATTAATTTTAAAACACTCTGTAACTGATAAAAAGGGACTTTTAAACTTCCCACTCCAATTAAATAATTTGGTATTGCAAATTATCCATATATTGTTTCCTAAATTTAAGAAGAATAATAGTAAAAGAACACAAAGTGTACAGAAATTTCATAATTATTATAATATTTGTAAATGAAACTTCTTTAACTGTTTTGGATTCAAAGATGATTATATGATTATGTTATAAACAATTTAAAATTATTTTAATCAACAAGTGATTCGGATTTCCTATTTTACTACTTGGAAAAATAAAGGGTGTGTCAGGTCAAAGTAAGTAAACAAAATTAATCGAACATGTAACTTAAAAACTACATTTACCGAGCTGTCAGCCATTTTGTTTTTTCCGAAAATAATTTATATCTTCAGAATATTTTTACGACTGTTTGAACTGAAACCCTGAGAAATGGTTAAATACGTAAGGTAATCTGAAAAAATAATCATATTTGTCAATTACATAATTGCTTTTAGAGTTATTTCACGTTAAAAATATCTTTTATTTCAAATGTGCTATACTGCTTCGAGTAACTATCTTCAAACTTGAACAAAATTTCAGTCGAGTATGACGATTTTGAGAAATAGTGCTAATTTTTCTCCCCATTTCTAAGATATTTCTTGCCCTAAACTCATTGGAGCTCGGTGTCCCTCTGGAAAATACTGTATGAGAGCCCATGGATTTAGCTATCAAACCAAATAAATAATATTTACAGCTCCTTTTTTCGAACAAAAAATGGACAAAAACAAACAACTTTGAAAATATTGTCACTGTTTCTTTTTTGTAAGCTATAGTTTAAACGCTTCTTCAAAACGTTATATATATATATATATATATATATATATATATATGTGTGTGTGTGTGTGTGTGTGTGTGTGTGTGTGTGTGTGTGTGTGTGTGTGTGTGTGTGTTTTATATATAAACATTCTATATGTATATACTTCGTATAATTAAAGAAAAAACATATTAGTTCTAAGTTTTCCTTGTAATATTTCAGCCCATGTACACACACTATATTATGTTGAAAAGAAACTTAATATTTACAAGAAATTGGCTCTCAACCAAAGTATTCAGAAATGTATTGTAAAACTTCCTTTCCTCTTGATTCAAAGATGTTAAATTATTCAATTTCGTTTTTACAGCAACTGAAATATGATCGAATTTATATTAGAATATTTTAAGAGTAAATCTGAATATCTTAGTTCTAAAATACTCGTGTACAAATTGGTTTACCTTGAAATGCGTATTTCATTTTTCACTATAAAAAGTATAAAAAAACATGGTTGTGAAAAAACCTTTCAAATCCTGGGTTTTCGATGTAATTCTTTCTGTTTCTATATGACCTGAGGCAAAGTCTTAATGTTTTACTTGGTTGTATGTGTGATTATTTTTTGAATATATGGAAGTTCTTAAAAACCCTATAATTATGTACAAACTTAAATTTGGTCTACCCTTAGAATTTTACTATATGCTGGAATCATATATCTCAAGTCGATCTTTCAAAGATGAGTACTCAAAGCTAAAGGGAATATCTGCGTAAGTGCTTCAAGAAAGTTTACTGTTGTGAATTCTGCAGTGTCCCACGAAGAGGTTTGAGCATTTGAGCCTCCATTATTTTCTCATTCCTCCATTAAACATTTTGAAAGTAAATATACTATTTAAAGAAGGTACCAGAAATAGTACGTGAGAATTGCATCTGGCTGATGTTTGTAAAAACAAAATTGCGATCAAAATAAATAAATTCTATCCCTCTTAAAAAACTCACTGTTACGCAGTATTAAATCGGCGTTGTTGTCAGTATGTAGCTGTGGATGGTTTCCAGTTTGAATAGGTCTGATTTATGAAATGCTCATTGCTACTTAATTTTCTTTTAATTAGATTGTATCTAATTAAAATTTTAAAAATGTATAATTAAAAAATAACAAAATCAGTTCTATACTTTATTTTGACCGCCAATTATTTTCTACAAACATCAGCCAGATTCTCACATGCTATTTCTGGCAGATTCTTTAAAAAGTATGTAGAGTTTCATAATTATCAATGGAGGAATGAGAAAATAATGGAGGATCAAATGCATAAACCTCTTCGTGGGACACACTGTACATCTTTTGTACACTCCTGATTTACGAAGGAATGATCTGTTATAGCAAAGTTTGTATATGATACAGCAATAATGGTTAATTGAAAACTGCATTGAGGAGTCAACAATAAGCATCCTTGGATGGAGCCAATAGCTGGACCAAGGAATGGAGAATTGGATTAAATGAGATTAAATAAAAACACAGAAAAACATTCCTATCGCCGCTATTGCAGAACTCTCAAATAATTCCCTATTATTGCATTGTATCTTGGCGCCAAACTTTGTTGGAAAGAGCATGTTAGAAACAAGAAGGAAATATTGAATATAAAATATAGGAAAATTTACTGGCTACTTGAAAAGCATTTTGAATTGTTTTTATACAATACACCGCTCTTATATAAGAAAATCCTAAAGTTTACCGGGGGCTGTGCCAAGAAGAGTAACACCAGGATGATTCAGGATTTTCATAATAAAGTACTTAGGAACATTGCACAGCTCTATGGTACATTAGAAATGACAACGTACATGAAGATTAAACAATTTATGCATGTGCCAAAGAGATTAAAAGATTTGCCGTGAACCTAGACGTTTTTCAGTTACTTAATACCAAGCGATCCAGTGAGACGGCTAAGAAGAGTCAAGCCACGTGATCTGGTTTTGCAAGGAAAGAAAAAGTGTTAGTTGTAACCACGTGAGCTAGTGGACAGTCTGTTTGGTAGCCATCAGTGGATGTTTACTTTGGTAGGTAAAGTTGCTTATAACTGTAAAGTTAGTTGTAACATGTCTATAAATATAAATAAACAGTCTACAAAACACAGAGGTCGATGTGGCTAAGTCTGGACTGAGCATTGTTGGTTCAAAACGCAGTTACTACCGTTAACTTTACTTTCACCGTTAACGCCGATCTCTCATTCTCATTTCTCTAACTGGCATGGTCGTGAGACCAACAAAAAATCAGTCAACATTTGGAGAAACCATTTTTATAAAATTAAGTCAAGGTTGATTTCGTATTTTAATTATAAACTTAATTGTAAAAAATTGTAAATTCCAAAAATATTCAATTGTTGAAACGTTTTTTCCATAAATGATTTTAGAGTCTAGTTAACGAAAGACCCAAAGCTGAAACCACGAAGTGAGAGTCGATTAACGTTTTCCGTGAAACGTTGATTTTTTTATTTGTATATCTGGTAGCAAGACAATGGCGTTTGTAATTTTTACTCAGTTTGAATAATAAACGTGGAAAAAAATTACAGAAAAATCTATTCGAAGTGACGGCTATTTTATTTTTATAAAAATTCAAAACGTTTTCAAACTTACACTTGTTTTGATGTCCGATTTCAAAATCACAATGAGCGAGGATTTAATTTTTTTATTTTAATTTTTAATTTTAAAAAATTACAATTTAAAATTCTTTTGTAAATACGGAAACGAATATGACGGCAGCCAGGGTTCATTTTTTTAAATTTTCAGTGCCAATTTGTACAGAATAAATATTAATTTATGCAGATTAAATGCTAATTTATGCAGATTAAATTCTGATTTGTAGATAATAAGTCCTAATTTATGGAGATTAAATGCTAATTTATGCAGATTAAATTCTGATTTGTAGATAATAAGTCCTAATTTATGGAGATTAAATGCTAATTTATGCAGATTAAATTCTGATTTGTAGATAATAAGTCCTAATTTATGGAGATTAAATGATTTATGGAGATTAAATGCTAATTTATGCAGATTAAATTCTGATTTGTAGATAATAAGTCCTAATTTATGCAGATTAAATGCTAATTTATGCAGATTAAATTCTGATTTGTAGATAATAAGTCCTAATTTATGGAGATTAAATGCTAATTTATGCAGATTAAATTCTGATTTGTAGATAATAAGTCCTAATTTATGGAGATTAAATGCTAATTTATGCAGATTAAATTCTGATTTGTAGATAATAAGTCCTAATTTATGCAGATTAAATGCTAATTTATGCAGATTAAATTCTGATTTGTAGATAATAAGTCCTATTTTATGGAGATTAAATGCTGATTTTTATAGAATAAATACTAATTTATGCATATCAAATGTTGATTTTAGCAAAATAAATGCAAAATTATGCGGATTATATGCTCATTTATGATAGTGAAATAGATTTCGTTTTGTCCATGATTAAAAAAACATAGTTTTGGAAAATCAGATCAACAGTAAATGTTGATTAACAGACGTTCAACAGTTCTCAACGGGAGAGATATTTTACATGAGGCCTGTTTCCGAATGACGTGAAATCTCACTGAAACCATCCATCTTGCAGTACTTCCAATAATCCCATCTCGTCAAATGGATTGAACCTGAAATATTAAGCAAGACAGATTGAAAATTTAAATTTACATGATATCACTTGAGAGCATTAAAAGATGTTCGTAATTTTAGTTCGGCTGTGCTACATTAATAAAATATGTAAATATTAATGTTTTAACTATTCTGTTGTAATTTTAGTTTAACTATTCTGTTGTAATTTTAGTTCAAAATATTAATGTTTTAACTATTCTGTTGTAATTTTTTTTCTAAATATTTCGTTTTTGTTATTATTTCAAAGTCAAATAATCGCTGGACACAACTGTCTCGCTGACGTGACCCAAACAGATTTCCTGCAATAATTTTATATTTAATTCACTTTTATAATGAATTTTGAAAATTTGATGTCGTCGTAATGAACAGTAAACCATGAAATCCGTCTTCATTTCATCTTTGTATTTAAAAAGACAATTTTGAATTAAATCGGAACAAAATTGCTAATAAAAAAGTTCTAGTGTGTGTATGTTTTTTTCTCTCTTTTTCTCTCTCTCTCTCTCTCTCTCTCTCTCTCTCTCTCTCTCTCTCTCTCTCTCATATGTTTTAATTTAAGGTTTTTTTTGTAAATAATAGAGGAACTTTTGATATTTTCAACGCCGGGGATTATGTTAGGGCCAGTAGGACTGAGGTAAGGGAAGGGGTAATGGCTTATGGTTAGCGCCCTATTTGTCAGTTCAGTTTGCAAATAGGTGGCATCCAGTGCAGTGAGTGATATGAACGTTTTCTCTTGGGTTATCACAGCTTTTCCTCCGAAACCCCAGGTGCACCCGTTTACGAGAACTATGCCTTTAAAACATCCATATCCGAAGGGAACACGCCAAATTATACAGTCCATGCAAACTTACATTACCGGTAAGATTAGACAGTAAGAAATTGTGTGATGTAGTGAAAATTCAAAAGAAATATTTGTTCATTGAAAAAAAATATTTATTTCTTTATTTCGCTTAACAAACAGGGTTGACTGGTGATAAACACGCACATTTTAACTTTTGACTTTTAACAAATTTACTTAAAATATTTGTATATTCATTGATTTAAATAAATATTACACTTATTACCTACATTCATATTTATTTTTGGCTGATTTTATTTAAAAAAAAACAACTAAATACTATCTACTTTAATAAATGGGACTCACGCTTAAGCTTTTATCAGTAGAAATGCCTTTAAATGACGGAACCACTCCCCCTACATTACTGGAAACATGAGACCCTGAGCTTTGCAGAAATGTCGACAGATGTCTCATCAATTTACAAAAGGGATGAATTACCGGATGTCACGTGATACTAATGTACACAATACTGAGAGTACTTTTTGAGTAGATTATTTTGCAACTAACTGTAATTTAGATTGGAAATTGCAAAGTTCTGATTAAAGGTTTCATTACAATACTGCAATCAATGTTACTATGATTAACAATTTGTACTCTTCCTAATTTTGTCAACAACTCTTGTTACTCTCTTTCAGGTAGATCTCCATTTTTTTTTTTTTTTTTTTTTTTTTGAACATGAGTGATCTAGTATTTAATCAAGTATTATGAAATCACGTATTACACCTCACGACCGAAAGGTATCTTCATCTCATTCATAGAATTTAAAAAAAGCATACGACTCAATAGATAGAGACGCATTGATAGAAATACCGAGGCAATATGGAGTCGATCAGAAAAAACTAAACCTAATTAGGCTGACATTGAAGAATACTATTTCCAATTAAAAAAAAATTTTTTTTTTGTTTAACGTCTGACTTTTGAGCACACTTGGGCTAATGCAGACAATGGGATGATTTATAGCGTATGAAAATGCCAAGCCCTGGCTGGGAATCGAACCCGGGTTTTCGGGGTGAAAGTCCAGTATGCTATCAACTAGGCCACCGAGGCAGAATTGCCACTATTTCCAAGGTGAAATTCCGAGGAGAAATCAGCAAATCCTTCGAGATAAAAACGGGACTGAGGCAGGGCGACAGCCTGTTACCTATGTTGTTTAATGTGGTTCTGGATAAGATCATGAAAACATTTCGGAAAAACAAAGACTCCGGAGCTTTAATAGCAAGTAAAATAAGAACAACAAACCAAAATGTCTGGCGTTCGCGAATGATTTGGCACTCTTGGCTGAAACAGAACAGGAAGCAATAACATAGATAGATGATTTAAAGGAAATAGCTGAAAACCAGGGCTGAAAATCTCATTCACAAAAACAGAGATGATAAGTACCAGCAAGAATTACACAAAGAAAACTGTAAAGACGAAATATTGGTGAGTAAAGGTCACAAAACGGTTTAAGTACCCCGGAGAGATCATCAACAACAACGGAAGTGATAAGGAGGCAATGGAAAACAGGATGCTTTAATTGGAAAGACTAAACTTCGCCACTAAAGATATATATAACAAAAAGAACTTGTCCATTAACGCAAAGATAAAGCACCATAATGCTGCGTTAAAACCAGTGATCCTGTTTGGCGTGGAAACGTCAAACCTTCCAAATCCGGAAACACTATTGAAGATTGAAAGAAGAATACTGAGAAGCATTTACGGCCCAAGAGTGGTAAAGGGAAACTACAGGCTACAATCAAACAAGGAGATATATGAAGGAATAGAAAACCTGGAAACAATGATCAGGAAAAGACGGCTGAGGTTTTTCCTCAGCCATGGTCAGACCATTCTGGATCCATGATCCATCGAGGATTAATAAACAAATTTTTGACAAGGTAGTCAACTTGAAAAGTTAGGGAGGATACACCAAGCAGATGAAAAAAGAACTCAGGAAACTAAGAATTATGGATGAGGACTGTCAGGACAGAGACCAGTTTAAGGAAAGACTTTCAAATATAAAGGTTCTTGTGGAGAAGAGGAAGGAGCGCAGGGGAGGAGGCTGGACAGAGGAAGCACTCTGAGGGAGGAAGGAAAGATGAAGGAAGAGGAAGGAAATGAAATTTGCGTGGTCCATAGTTTGGTCTGTCCGCAGAAAAGAAGAATAATTTAGTATTTAATTTTGGTGGACCTATTGTGTGTGTGCGCGCGCGCGTGCGTACGTGTGTTTGTGTGTGTTTGCGATGCCAAAAAAGATGGACAAATCTTCTTTATGAACAACCTGGGGTAGGGTACCGTCACTCCCCAGAATGTGGGACCCAAGTGAAGTTCAAGTTATACTACTCCGTTATTGATACTCAATAAAAAACCACCAAAACAATGCATATTGAAACCAACCTGCGGAACCGTCGCCACGCATTAATTTGCGCGGAGGTATACTGGCCGTCTACAGCTTTGGCTCTTCTTTCTTGCTCGTCAATCCTTAGCCTCTTCATGACTACTGCGGCGATCCTGCAATGGCCCTCCAGTTGGCCTCTCATGTCATTATTTTCTCAACCAGATTTTCGGTGTAATACTGCCTCGCAGACGTGCTTGCATGTGTCATCCAGTCTTCGTCGAATCTCTGACAGCGGAAAATGCGTGCTCCGCATCTTCCTTCACTGCTGTAAGATAGAGAGGACGAGTTGAGTTTGTTTCCAAACGAAAACAGAACAGATAAGCTCCGAAGCAACCGTGTCCAGTTAGGATCTGTGTGAGATAGTACCGCCTCTTCTTGCTTTCTGTAGTATTAATCCTGGATATTGTTTATGTGTTGGTGCGTCCGATTTCGCTCTGAGTACCTAAAGCGACGGTGGGACGAAGAGCAAACGGACGATGGACGCACCAAATCATAAGCAACATCCAGGATTGGTGCATCAGAAATCAAGGAGGCGCGCGTGTGTGTGTGTGTGCGTGTGTGAGTGTGTGCGTGCGCGTGTGTTTAAAAACTGTCCAGATCGAACCGCTTAAATTATTCATTTTGTAATGATAATTAAAAAAAGTATTTCATTTAAAAATTGTCTTCACTGCTATGATTTATCATTATTTTCAATTAGGGAATCTGTTAGTAAAATATAAACTGCATTATACGAATTTAGAAACACAATTTAGTGTTATCAAAATGCGTAAAACCCAACGCATGAATTAAAATTGGGTTCGCTATGTGCGTACAAGTTAGAAAAACACAAATATAATCGAGTAAATATAATTGGATTCTTTAAAAAAAATAGTTCTGGACTTGCTGAATGAATGATTTTTGTCAACGGTAATGGAAATTAAAATTTGTGAAGATGATTGTAGGTACTTAAAAGTTAAAATTGTTTATCTTACGGTTCTTTAATTTTTAAAAGTATTTGAAAAACTTTTCAGTAAACCAACTAAAAGATACATTTTCCGCGCCGCATTTAACGGGAGCTGTTGAAATTTCCGGTGAAATGTCAGTTTGACAAATGTCAAAAAAGATACGCGTCATTTCTCATGAATCATTCACCATTTCCCCATTTAAGGTAAAACTAAATTTATACTTGTGACCGTCAAAAATTGTAAACACTTTCCGTCATTCTAAAACCAGATTATTAATTTAGATAGCTTTTTTCCGCGATTAACTTCCTTTTAACAGCAAAACGTACTTGTCTTGTAATATATTTACAAAAAGTAGCAATATAAGTTACCTGTTTTGTTAATTTTTTTAATACGAATTTCCTTATAATCAACGTTAAAATTTTACATTAAATATTGTAAACATATTAAAATTCAAAAGTTTACACTCAGCAGCTCTTTTTTATTTACACTCAGCACTGTCATATTTTTAATGGATTTTGGAAAAAATGCTAATTTATACGAATTTTAACTTTGATTGAAATTATTGAATCTAATTTTCAGAATAGAGATTTTTTTAATTTAAGAATTCGTGAAATAATTGATGGTATATCATTGTACACAATATTAAGACAACACAACACGGTTTGACCGCGTCGAAGAGTGGAGGAAAATCGACTTCCCAAACTTCTAAAGTGAAACCACATAGTAGCGGAAAAATGGACAGATAAAAATGGAGTTTTAAGCCGAAAATAAGAGAACAGGATAAAACATTATCTGGAATTATCTTAGGAAGTCTTAAGCACAAGCGAGGAAATTATCCGTCTTGAGTCCTCTTCTTTGAGTCTTAGTCTTTGTGTAGAGACTAGCTTGAGAATGTATCATAACTCAGTGTCCTAGAAATATAGGAAGGGAAACAATAGATGAGACTAAAATGGAAACCACATGGTCGCGGAAAGAGAGGAAAACCGAGCTTAGTAGGAGAGAAGGAATTGATAAGAAAGCGCGCGCGCGCTTGTGTGTGTGTGTGTGTGTGTGTGTGAGAGAGAGAGAGAGAGAGAGAGAGAGAGAGAGAGAGAGGATTGGATCAAGGTCTGTGGAACGACAGAGAAAAATGGAATTTTAAGTCGAAAAGAAGAGAAGATGAGTAAAACATTAATTTGAAATTATCTTAGGAAGTCATCAAGCACAAGCGAGGGAATTATCCATCTTGAGTCCTCTTCAAAGCTTAAACTTTATGTAGAGACTAGCTTGAGAATGCATTATATCATAAATAATATAGGAAGGGGAACAATAGATCTAAATAGGTCGATGAACAACAATAAACCTAGAAATGCATTCATTCGTTTATTTCATAATGGGATACATCATAAAACTGTTAAAATTAAACTGAACCGATGGACACAACTGTAATATTCTCGTCGCGTACTGGAATAACTTGCAATGAATTTACACAAAAAGGAAAGCTGACTGTTTTACAATGAGTGTCAACAGAATGTATTTACACCTCGTGCGAACTACGCTGAATAGAGGCAGGTGTAACACACAGGCGCAGGTGCGATATAACTTTACGGTAGCCTACACGTAACAATTTATTTTTGTCGTCGTTAAACAACTGACACAATGTGCAATGCTTTGTATAGTTGTTGGCATATTAAAAATGTTATCTACTACAGTGTAGTTATTTTCACAACACTAAGTTAAAGATTATCGTCGCACGCAGCTGTCTCGCTGACTGATGAAAGCGAATTTCGAAAAGTATTTTTCTTACGAAGTACGCGTAGGCCTATGTTAGCGTTTAAAAATTTTAAATTACATTGAAAATACAAAAATAAACCCTGACCGCCATCGATTTAAATTTTTTTAATTTCAACCGATTTTGAAAATTTGAAATGCTAATTTATGCAGTTTTCAACTCTGGTTAAGGCTTAGTACAATAAGGATTTCAAATATATTAAAATGTAGAACATATAAGAAGGAAATAGTAATACTCGATTTTTCAACACGAATGTATTTTCACCTTAAAAACGATATGAAACTTAAGTGTGTGTGTGTGTGTGTGTGTGTGTTTTTTTTTATGGGTGGGTGTTTGTGTGTGTGTTTCTGTGCGTGGGCGCGCTCGCGCGCGTGTGTGTGGGTGTATGTGTGTGTTGGCACGCTTAAGTTTGAACGTTGGTCATATTTGATTCGTGGCGACAAATCGACTTTGTTAATAGCTTAGATAAGTTCGTAACCAGCAAAAATTCGTTCAACAGTTTCAAAATTGCGGTCATTTAGAATCCTTAAGAATACATAACTTGTCTGTCTGAACTTTTAAAAATCTAATTTTACCGTCGTAATCGGTGTCAAAAAATTTCATGAATTAGCGTTTCGAAATTTGAAAATCCGTAGGAATTAAGAAATTCGATTTAAGGGCGGTCACGGTTCATTTTCGTAATCGTTATGAAATTCATAAGTTTCATTAAGGTTTTAATGCTGATAATGATGGTAAAGGTAGAATTTTTTTAAAAAATTAGGAAAATGACTTTTAGACATTTGATTCTATTGCGTCAGTGAGGCAGCTACGCGAGTGTCTTTTTTTATTGGCAGTTTTACTTGTATGAATTTTTTTATGAAATTAATAGAACATGTAAACGTTTTTTGTGTAGTTTTTGCATAGTTTTATTATCTATCAACGCTAAGCTTTCCGATCGGTTTTCTACCAAAAATAAGGACCTGCGATACTGAAACTACACATAGGAGTACCCATAGGTTCGTCAGAATACCAGGGAACTCTCATGCCTCATATGTGTTCCATTATTAAACGCTTTACAATAAAATAAATTCCAGAAGCAGTATAAAGTATCTCCGTGAGAGTGCAGCACAATGAAGGCACACGTGATAAATAATTAGTTGAATACTAAAAGAGCTGATTGCAAAAAAAATGTTCAAAGTATTATTGAAATCATTACTGCATCCAAGAGTTAATTAATTATTAATCCAATCAGTTTTTAAAGTAGAATGGGTAAGACAATATAGGCCAGTTTTAATGTACAAATGTTATTAAATAAAAGACTCTACTTTTATTAAACAGTAAATACTGTAACCTAAATTATGTATGTAATGTAAAATCCAGTTATAATAGGTTTCATTTGTAAATATTGCAATAAGGTACAACGTTAGAATTCAATCATTAATTTTATAGGTTATAGTTTTAAATATGAAAGTAGAACAAAGTAAGGCTTATTATAACAACCTAAATATAATGGATGACTTTGCTTTATTAACAGATCATACAAGTATTAAATAACGTCTATTTTAACAAAAATTCTTATTAACAAGAAATAGTTAGCATACATGGTTTTGCAACGATTTTACTTAGGAAGATATGTACAGTAATCTTAAAGTACAAGTATTCAATTAAAGATTAGTGTATTACAGTAATTATATACCAGTCAGTGGTACAATTTGTGGTGCTATAACTTGTTCAACATCTTGCTGTACGTTGTTATATAATATTCCTTCCTTTTCCCCATCACCCGGGCCCACTAGTACTATCGTTAATTTAAAATTCAAATCTGAACGATTAAACTAGTGAGAGGTTAACTTTGTAATGACGAAGGAAACATATGATGTACCTCGTGGGACAACTTGAACCTAACTGCCAGACCACGTTGCATGATTTACTGCAACTGCTCATGTATATTGCAAGCAGGTCAGTGGTGGAGCTTTGGTGTTTGCATGTCTTATAACGGAGCTTCATTGTGGGACGCTAATTACACGTTTATACACAGCACGGCCGTCAGTGTCAAGGTAGCTACGTGGTTTTGCTTTGAAGGCTTTGCTTTTGCAGAAAATAGTTCTGTAACGTGGAATAACTAAAAGCGGATTGATTCAACTTGTTCATTAAAGTTTTAGAATAGAAAATCAATGTAGGTCTCTCTAATACGAAATGGGCAATTTTTTTACAAGATCTATTTCGAAAACTCCCTTCATCTTTTATGTTAAGTTAGGCTGCTCTATCAACCTGCCTTCCCTTCCACTTACGTACTATTGGAATCATAGCAACATAAATAACACTAATAAAGT
The DNA here is from genome assembly GCA_022606455.1 of Callitettix versicolor. Lineage (NCBI taxonomy): Eukaryota > Metazoa > Arthropoda > Insecta > Hemiptera > Cercopidae > Callitettix > Callitettix versicolor. The sequence goes on from CM040187.1 coordinate 25,026,337, forward strand.
ATATTATCAGTAATTATTACCTACATACACAATCATTCACTCGGCTTACACTTGTTCACCTATGTACGTTGTTTTTCTTTTAATAAACATTCCATTGTTATAATCACCACATTCTAATAAACTTTTTATCTTCTTTCAGATAAATATTTAGCCTTCCTTATTTTCCTTCTTAATTTCATCTGTACTCAAATTGAAACATCGAATAACCTTAAGTATTTCGATTTCTTCATTTTTTTAACCTAATACTATACGTCGTAACTCGGCTAATCGTATGATTATAATCAGCTGTAGCTCAGGTAATCGTATGATTATAATCAACTGTACGGTCCAGGTATTCGTATGATTATAATCAGCTGTAGCTCAGGTAATCGTATGATTATAATCAGTTGTAGCTCAGGTAATCGTATGATTATAATCAGTTGTAGCTCAGGTAATCGTATGATTATAATCAGTTGTAGCTCAGGAAATCGTATGATTATAATCAGTTGTAGCTCAGGTAATCGTATGATTATAATCAACTGTACGGTCCAGGTATTCGTATGATTATAATCAGCTGTAGCTCAGGAAATCGTATGATTATAATCAGTTGTAGCTCAGGTAATCGTATGATTATAATCAACTGTACGGTCCAGGTATTCGTATGATTAAAATCAGCTGTAGCTCAGGAAATCGTATGATTATAATCAGTTGTAGCTCAGGTAATCGTATGATTATAATCAGCTGTAGCTCAGGAAATCGTATGATTATAATCAGTTGTAGCTCAGGTAATCGTATGATTATAATCAACTGTACAGTCCAGGTATTCGTATGATTATAATCAGCTGTAGCTCAGGTAATCGTATGATTATAATCAAATGTACGGTCCAGGTATTCGTATGATTATAATCAGCTGTAGCTCAGGTAATCGTATGATTATAATCAGATGTACAGTTAAGGTATTTGTATGATTATAATCAGTTGTAGCTCAGGTAATCGTATGATTATAATCATCTGTACAGTCTAGGTATTCGTATGATTATAATCAACTGTACAGTTAAGGTATTTGTATGATTATAATCAGTTGTAGCTCAGGTAATCTTATGATTATAATCAGCTGTACAGTTAAGGTATTTGTATGATTATAATCAGTTGTAGCTCAGGTAATCGTATGATTATAATCATCTGTATCTGTACAATCTAGGTATTTTTATGATTATAATCAGCTGTACAGTTAATCGTATTTTATGATTATAATCAGTTGTAGCTCAGGTAATCGTATGATTATAATCAGCTGTACAGTTAAGGTATTTGTATGATTATAATCAGTTGTAGCTCAGGTAATCGTATGATTATAATCATCTGTACAATCTAGGTATTTGTATGATTATAATCAGCTGTACAGTTAAGGTATTTGTTAAATCAGTTGTATTTGTATAATTGTAATCTAGTTTCGTAGCTCAGGTAATCGTATGATTATAATCATCTGTACCGTCTAGGTATTCGTATGATTATAATCAGCTGTACAGTTCGGGTATTCGTATGATTATAATCAGGTGTAGAAACTAATTGTAAGAATATAATCAGTTTTAGCTCGGCTAATCTTTCAATTATAAGCAGCTGTAGCTCGGGCAATCATATAATTACAATCAGCTGTAGCTCGGGCAATCGTATAATTATAATCAGCTGTAGCTTGTCTAATTGTATTATTAGAATCAGCTACGTTCTATAGCTCTTCTTAAAACATAATATATACACCCGTGCGCGGGCGTGAGTGTACACACACAGAATGAAAGAGAGTGAAAGAAATAAAGTGAGAGCGAGAGGGACAGACCGAAAGGGAGAGAGAGAGAGAGAGAGAGAGAGAGAGAGAGAGAGAGAGAGAGAGAGGGAGGGAGAGAGAGAGAGTAACAGGCGAACAGACAAAAGAATTTTTTGTAACTTTAAGGCAAAAAGCACATTGAGGTTATTATCACCTCCCTAAATGTAAGTATGAGAGTAAAGTATTAAAGTCGTAAGTGTTGTGTTGTAAGTGTAAGTGTGTGTTAGACTCGGGTACCTCGAGGGATGTCTAAATCCTCTCAATAGGTGCAGCTAATCTGCATCCCCAGGAGAGAGAGGGGAAAGAGATAAAAACGACAAACAGACATTTTGGACTCAGAAGACTTCAAAACGTATGTCTAGGTATACGGATCTAATTTTGTTAGTTGTCTGTAACATTTATGACGGAGGGCCTTATAGGGCAAGAAAAAAAAATGTATTAAACTTTTTTTCCTGCTGTTTAGCGAAAAATATACTATTTTGTAACAGCTACAAGCGTTGTGAGCAGTCTATGGCAGTAGATATTGGCCCTCCGATCTATCTTCCACGTCACAACCTAAACATATCTTATCCAATAATTGCTAACCGTTGAAATCATGTGCGAACACGTTTAAAGCATAAAATGGAAAAGACTTTTGTGAATACAAATACAAATGTTGGAAAAATTTCCGCTAGATGTCGTGAATGTAAAAACTGTAACTGTTTTGGACCTATCGCCGTGTCAAATTGTCACGGAATATTTCTTTGCTTTCACCTCAAACTTCAATCAACGCTTAAGAAAATTAATACAACTCAACGTATTTGCAAACAAAAGCAATTTGTTAGGCTGTTGTTATTAAAAATCAAGGAATTTATTTAATTAATTTAGAAATAAATAGTATTTAAACACAACACTACGTTTTTAGCAATTTTTTTGGTTAGGGCGAGTCCCAGACTTGGGGACTATAATGATCTTTAAATCACTTTTTCAGTGGCATTTATTACTACATACCCATATACACACGCATATATATACATATGCGCGCGCGTTTGTGTGTTTGTGTGTGTGTGTGTGTGTGCACTCTATTGTTCGCTGTTTCAAAATGGCGGTAATTATGGCTTTAAAAGACCATAACGTTTTTAGTATTACGTTTTCTTTGACAATCTGATCTCACCACCACAATCAAAAAACAAAATTAATCGAGTTTAGTTAAATTTGCTTTTTAACAATCCTATACATTTTGCTCAAAATATAAGTCCACAGGTATACAATCCTTGGATAAATTATCATTTTAAATGTTCACATTCCGGAATGTTAACTATAAACTATACATAAATTAATCTGACGCCGGTCGTGGTTCATTTTTATATTTTCAAAGTAAAGTTGAATAGTTTAAAATAAATTTTTGGAGAATCCATCACTTCCTCCGAGAGCTTAGTACAGTCTCGTGGAAAAGGTAATTGGTTTTGTTGAAAATTATAATTAGTAATTCTCTAATTGGTTACATAATATTCGAAAAACGAGAGCAGAATATAGCCCTATATAGTTTGTATTATTAAAAAGCTAGACAAAGCTCGTTTTGTTTACAAATGGAAATGGTAGAGAAGGAACATGCACAAAGAAAAACTCATTATCGCTTTATTCCCCAGTTCTGAGTACCTCATATTACGTTCTATACAAACTACACGAAACTCAAGATTTTCAAAACAAGCTCATCAACTTTACCTTAACTGCAGTCGCGTGTACCGGTAGTGGCGCAGTCAATACCGGAAGTCTTGCTGCAGTGGATAATAAAAGTCATAGAGCGGCTGCGGCAGTGCCAAATTGAAACTGACGACATTTTTAATGTACATTATTTTAAGTAAATAGAAATTTCATCTAAATTTTGTGATTTTTCTTTATCATATATATTACTTCTCTCGAGACAACATCCCTTTTTATCAGCACATACTATTCGTACAGGCATAAATTAGGTATTTTTAGAAAGATTTTACAACCGGCTTCTGACATTGCAAACGATTTTATGCTAAAACTTACTGTTGACATAAAAGACACTTTTAATTGTCATAGAAAAACGGCATCACGCATGCGTGGTATCATAAATCAGACAATATTTTGTATATTTTACGAAGCTAACTTATTAATCACTAATTGACAGTCCAATTAAAAACGTCACTTTTTTGCATAACATGCTTAGAACAATGTTAATATTCACTTTAAAGTCATTAAAGTTATAGTTTATGTGGCCGTACTGACAGTCCCCTAACCCTGCCCGTCGTATAAGCGGGGACAAGCATTTCGAATACCAAACACATGTTTTGGACACTGTTTTACACAAATATATTTATAACTTCTCCTCCTGCATTTATCTATTACTATCTATCATACGGGCATCTATCTATTTATCTATTAAACGGACATCATAAAATACAAAGTACAATTAAAATGTCAAAATACAGTTAGAGGTTATCATGCCATTTCAATCAACTAGAAAACAGTTACCTATTAAAATTGCATTTATTATCACTACAAACAAGTCGCAGGAACAAAAACTTCAAAGAGCAGGATTGTATTTACTAAATGTCGTTTTAACTATTGTATGTAGCTTTATATCCTCTAAAGAAAATGAAATACAAAAAGTACAAGAAGATTACATTCCTTACATGAAATATTGTTTACAACGAGGTATACTGTACAGTCCAGGTACAGATTATAATCAGCTGTAGGTAATCGTATGATTATAATCAACTGTAGCTCAGGTAATCGTATGATTATAATCAAGCTGTAGATTATAATCAGTTGTAGCTCAGGTAATCGTATGATTATAATCATCTGTACAATCTAGGTATTTTTATGATTATAATCAGCTGTACAGTTAAGGTATTTGTATGATTATAATCAGTTGTAGCTCAGGTAATCGTATGATTATAATCAGCTGTACAGTTAAGGTATTTGTATGATTATAATCAGTTGTAGCTCAGGTAATCGTATGATTATAATCATCTGTACAATCTAGGTATTTGTATGATTATAATCAGCTGTACAGTTAAGGTATTTGTATGATTGTAATCAGTTGTAGCTCAGGTAATCGTATGATTATAATCATCTGTACAGTCTAGGTATTCGTATGATTATAATCAGCTGTAGCTCAGGTAATCGTATGATTATAATCATCTGTACCGTCTAGGTATTCGTATGATTATAATCAGCTGTACAGTTCGGGTATTCGTATGATTATAATCAGGTGTAGAAACTAATTGTAAGAATATAATCAGTTTTAGCTCGGCTAATCTTTCAATTATAAGCAGCTGTAGCTCAGGCAATCGTATAATTATAATCAGCTGTAGCTTGTCTAATTGTATTATTAGAATCAGCTACGTTCTATAGCTCTTCTTAAAACATAATATATACACCACAGAATGAAAGAGAGTGTAACACACAGAATGAAAGAGAGTGAAAGAAATAAAGTGAGAGCGAGAGGACAGACCGAAAGGGAGAGAGAGAGAGAGAGAGAGAGAGAGAGAGGGAGAGAGAGAGAGTAACAGGCGAACAGACAAAAGAATTTTTTGTAACTTTAAGGCAAAAAGCACATTGAGGTTATTATCACCTCCCTAAATGTAAGTATGAGAGTAAAGTGTTAAAGTCGTAAGTGTTGTGTTGTAAGTGTAAGTGTGTGTTAGACTCGGGTACCTCGAGGGATGTCTAAATCCTCTCAATAGGTGCAGCTAATCTGCATCCCCAGGAGAGAGAGGGGAAAGAGATAAAAACGACAAACAGACATTTTGGACTCAGAAGACTTCAAAACGTATGTCTAGGTATACGGATCTAATTTTGTTAGTTGTCTGTAACATTTATGACGGAGGGCCTTATAGGGCAAGAAAAAAAAATGTATTAAACTTTTTTCCTGCTGTTTAGCGAAAAATATACTATTTTGTAACAGCTACAAGCGTTGTGAGCAGTCTATGGCAGTAGATATTGGCCCTCCGATCTATCTTCCACGTCACAACCTAAACATATCTTATCCAATAATTGCTAACCGTTGAAATCATGTGCGAACACGTTTAAAGCATAAAATGGAACAGACTTTTGTGAATACAAATACAAATGTTGGAAAAATTTCCGCTAGATGTCGTGAATGTAAAAACTGTAACTGTTTTGGACCTATCGCCGTGTCAAATTGTCACGGAATATTTCTTTGCTTTCACCTCAAACTTCAATCAAGAAAATTAATACAACTCAACGTATTTGCAAACAAAAGCAATTTGTTAGGCTGTTGTTATTAAAAATCAAGGAATTTATTTAATTAATTTAGAAATAAATAGTATTTAAACACAACACTACGTTTTTAGCAATTTTTTTTGGTTAGGGCGAGTCCCAGACTTGGGGACTATAATGATCTTTAAATCACTTTTTCAGTGGCATTTATTACTACACACCCATATACACACGCATATATATACATATGCGCGCGCGTTTGTGTGTTTGTGTGTGTGTGTGTGTGTGTGTGTGTGTGTGTGTGTGCACTCTATTGTTCGCTGTTTCAAAATGGCGGTAATTATGGCTTTAAAAGACCATAACGTTTTTAGTATTACGTTTTCTTTGACAATCTGATCTCACCACCACAATCAAAAAACAAAATTAATCGAGTTTAGTTAAATTTGCTTTTTAACAATCCTTATACATTTTGCTCAAAATATAAGTCCACAGGTATACAATCCTTGGATAAATTATCATTTTAAATGTTCACATTCCGGAATGTTAACTATAAACTATACATAAATTAATCTGACGCCGGTCGTGGTTCATTTTTATATTTTCAAAGTAAAGTTGAATAGTTTAAAATAAATTTTTGGAGAATCCATCACTTCCTCCGAGAGCTTAGTACAGTCTCGTGGAAAAGGTAATTGGTTTTTGTTGAAAAATTATAATTAGTAATTCTCTAATTGGTTACATAATATTCGAAAAACGAGAGCAGAATATAGCCCTATATAGTTTGTATTATTAAAAAAGCTAGACAAAGCTCGTTTTGTTTACAAATGGAAATGGTAGAGAAGGAACATGCACAAAGAAAAACTCATTATCGCTTTATTCCCCAGTTCTGAGTACCTCATATTACGTTCTATACAAACTACACGAAACTCAAGATTTTCAAAACAAGCTCATCAACTTTACCTTAACTGCAGTCGCGTGTACCGGTAGTGGCGCAGTCAATACCGGAAGTCTTGCTGCAGTGGATAATAAAAGTCATAGAGCGGCTGCGGCAGTGCCAAATTGAAACTGACGACATTTTTAATGTACATTATTTTAAGTAAATAGAAATTTCATCTAAATTTTGTGATTTTTTTTTATCATATATATTACTTCTCTCGAGACAACATCCCTTTTTATCAGCACATACTATTCATACAGGCATAAATTAGGTATTTTTAGAAAGATTTTACAACCGGCTTCTGACATTGCAAACGATTTTATGCTAAAACTTACTGTTGACATAAAAGACACTTTTAACTGTCATAGAAAAACGGCATCACGCATGCGTGGCATCACAAATCAGACAATATTTTGTATATTTTACGAAGCTAACTTATTAATCACGAATTGACAGTCCAATTAAAAACGTCACTTTTTTGCATAACTTGCTTAGAACAATGCTAATATTCACTTTAAAGTCATTAAAGTTATAGTTTATGTGGCCGTACTGACAGTCCCCTAACCCTGCCCGTCGTATAAGCGGGGACAAGCATTTCGAATACCAAACACATGTTTTGGACACTGTTTTACACAAATATATTTATAATTTCTCCTCCTGCATTTATCTATTACTATCTATCATACGGGCATCTATCTATTTATCTATTAAACGGACATCATAAAATACAAAGTACAATTAAAATGTCAAAATACAGTTAGAGGTTATCATGCCATTTCAATCAACTAGAAAACAGTTACCTATTAAAATTGCATTTATTATCACTACAAACAAGTCGCAGGAACAAAAACTTCAAAGAGCAGGATTGTATTTACTAAATGTCGTTTTAACTATTGTATGTAGCTTTATATCCTCTAAAGAAAATGAAATACAAAAAGTACAAGAAGATTACATTCCTTACATGAAATATTGTTTACAACGAGGTATAGCTACTGTAAAAATTGCTCTTAAAAAACAATTATTTGTATTGAAACGTATATACTACAGTGACTCATAAATTTGTGATTATTATTTCAAACCGATCGATTTTCGATTTATTTTTAAACGTGTTTTCCCTTTCTTCCTACTACCGCCCTCACCCCAACAACTACTCTTATTCAAAAGGCTGTGTTTACTTGAACTTTTCAGAGTGCCAAATTTTGCACGGGCCTCTTGGTTTTATATATAGGGCACATATATATATATATATATATATATATATATATGTGTGTGTGTGTGTGTGTGTGTGTGTGTGTGTGTGTGTGTGTGTGTGTGTGTGTGTGTGTGTTGTGTTGTTCCACAAAAGCGTATTCAGGCATGTGTTAAAACTGGCGGAGTCAGATAAGTGTTGCAGCTAATGTGAGGTTATGATTGATTCACGTAAAAATCACCGCATTCTGTCAAAACCTGCTGGAATTGATTGATGATTCCCCGCAACAAGAAACTTCTCACGTACCGGCGTTATAAAGTTATGCAGTTTGATGAGGGTTATTGCCGCAAAAAAACGTTGCACGAACTTTCTCAAATTCAATTATGTACTTTCCTTGAAAAACCTTTTTCGAAAACTATCAATCAAAATAAACTAGAAAATCTCTCAAATTTCTAAAAAAAAACAGATTCTTTTTAAAAGCGTATGACTGAAAGCGTAAACATTTTGTAAGTATATTTAAAAACCATTTGGGTGTTTAAAATTGAAAAATCAAAATCAACCGTCGGACAGGTTTCATTTTCGTTTTTCCAATTTTTGTTCATGAAAACTAATTCGCTTTGCTTGAAATTTATACATATGAACATAATCTACATTAATGGTGCCTAAACTAAAAGGTTATGATTTTTACTAAATTTTGAAAATAACTGTTTTTCGGTAATGTCTCGTGACCATATTTAAAAATTAAAAAAATCAAAGTACCTTTTTATTAAAAAAATTTTATCGAATTTTATTAAATTCGCTTTTAACAATTTTTAAAGATTTGTGCTCGAAATGTAGTCAACACCGAGTGGAGGGTGACTACTGTTCAGGGTTCAGGGTTCAGGGTGACCAGCCATTCTCTCTTTCTTAATTTCCCAGCCTGGGATCTAGTAATGACTTTCGTAGTAACACTTAGTTAAGTTTAAGTCAACGTAACCTAAATGTGCTTCCTAGATCTGTTAAAATTGACATAGAATTTTTAAGCAATCACAAAACTTTCCCCTAGCGAGAGTTTAAAAACAAAACTATTTATCGTTCTTCACAAAGCCTCAAGTCTGCAAATGACAAGTACTTAGTTGAAGTACTGTTTCATTGTAAGAAATTAAATAAGTCGCAAATTAAATAAGTTGGAATAACTTCTGGGAATAATCGCTAAGAACTTGAAAGCTGCAAATACAGTTTGTGAAGACGTTTCGAAGCGTGTCAGTGTTTAATTACTGCACTTGAAATATAAACCTGCAGTAACTTGAGAGTCGAAAAACAGAAGGGTCTTGTAAAGTGATCTCTGAATAATCGCGCACACAGCTGTCTCGCTGCAGTGATGCAAACGAATTTCCCAAAATCTAACATTTTGCATCGTTTACAATAATGATATCTGTAAATAAATCACAAAAAACAGCTTTGATAAAACGTTCGTTAAATAATCAGTAAGATCAGTTTCAAAATGGCGGTCATTAAACATTTCAGAAAGTCATAAATTTCTATTTTATAAATTCGCGCGCTTGTCCGACTGGCCCTTACTCGTTAACTAACTAACGGACGGACGCTATAATTGTTGGGAAAATGTTTTTATAGCTGCCTAAATCCAGGAAAAATATATTAGATGAAATCAAAAAGTATTTAGGAGTGGTTGAGGGGTGAAATTTTAGGCAATTTTTGTATTTATCTAGTGTGGAGTATTATTTGAAATGAGTAGTGATACTGATGCCGAATATATATTTTTCGCACGTAATTATTTTAATCATAATCTCCAAAAGTAAGTTTTTATTTCTCCCACTCTAATTTCGATACGTTAATAATTTTGAAAAAAATCTATAGGCTAAATCTAAATTAGATTGAAACAAAAAAAAACATTTTCACGACTTGTGTATATTTAATTTATGGACCTCATGAAAAATGAGTTTTAAAAATTCACCAGTAACTTTAAAATCCATTGTGTTTTTCGACAGTAAGCTATAATAATAGATTGAGAGAGAGGGGGCGAGAGAGAGAGAATGTATGAATGAATGAATATTTGCCTTCATTTAAGACGACGTTAGAACCATTAGATCCTCTCTTCTGCTTAGCCTCGAAACTCCTCGTAATACACACATAAACTAATTAACAAATTGAATTATTAAAATAAAATTACAATTTGGTAATTATAATCCTTATTAAAAAAAAATAAAACAACTATACTCATTAAATAAGGACGAATGGTAGAGAGGGGGATAGAGAGAGAGAGAGAGAGAGGGAGGGAGGGAGAAAAAAGAGAGAGAATAAATGAATATTTGCTTTCATTTGAGATGAAGTTAGGGCCATTAGATCTCTGCATAGACTTAATCTCGTATTACCTTATAATACATATAAAAATTAATTAACAAATTGAATAATTAAAATAAAATTAACAATTTGGTAATTTTAATTCCTATTTAAAAATAAAACAACTGTATTCATTAAAAAATAACAAACGAGACAAGGAGAGAGAGAGAGAGAGAGAGAGAGAGAGAGAGAGAGAGAGAGAACACGAAAGAAAGAAAGAGAAATAATAAAATATTTGCCTTTATTTGAGATGAAATTAGGACCACTAGATCTTTTCATACATTTCACTTTATAACACCTAATAATAAACTCATAAATTAATTAACAAATTGAATAATTATAGTAAAATTTACAATTTGATGATTACAATTTATATTTAAAAACAAAACAAAGAACTATACTCATTAAGTAAAATTGAGGGAGAGAAAGGGAGGAGGGAGGAACGGAGGAAGAGATGTATATATATATATATATATATATATATATATATATATATATATATATATATATATATATATGATTTTATCTGGTACAAATACAGTATGAAGATATTCCGCGACTGTGTGTAAAGAAGTAATAATTTTACTTGCCGGAGGGAGGGGGAGAAGGTTCTCGTTAGAAACGCTTGAGGCGGAAAATTAAAAGCGGCAATTGATAATTATGCCGCAATTTGCCGCGACATTTGTCTTCTGTTAGCGCGCAACACTGCTTGTAATGTCGCTTGATATTCTTCTGAATGGTTTCATCTCACCGAGATCTCACCGGGAGCGTTGGAGCGTTTCCAGTCTTTAACAAAACCAATTTTTACTCTTCCTTTTCTTGTGTAATATACAAAGAAATAATCAACTCTCGATTTCGATCTAATATTTATATTCGTTGCCATTTACCATTAATATCTCTAAAAATCGAATTTGAAATTTATATAAAATAAAAGTTCAATTTTTCACTACGATGGCCGTTTTTACGTATCATAACCATTTTGTGTTACGGTAATTAACACGAAATCTAAACTAAAGGCATAAAATGTTTTCCCGTAAAATTGTTAAAATATGTGTTTATATAACATTTTAGGTGATATTCAACCGGGGGAAAACTGTATTCTATATATTTTAGAGGTTATGTCCTTGCGTCACTGGTGGCACGCCGTGCATATTTGTAAACAGTTGCTGTAATAAGCATAGTGCGTCACTGGTGGCACACTGTTATTGATCCGTACACACGTGAAGTTTCAAATAAAAAGACTCCATAAGTTATATGATTTCTTCTTTAATGTCTTAGTGTTATAATTCTCAATAAATAGATGTTATTTGTAATGTGTTTACAAATAAAGGTCACCTAGATAAAGAAAAAAATCAGTAGGCTAAAATATAATATTATTCCATTATATTTAAAATTAAGCTTAAAAAATAAAATGGTACTTCAGATATTTCCATTGAATTTAAATTTGTTACCCTTTTAAGTTGCCTGTAAGGTGTGCCAGTGTAAAGGAAAAAATACAATAGACGAAAATTTAATCCATCTGAAGTTACTCTAGCTTACTTTAAAATGGTAGTACAAAACAAATCTAGGCTTCAAACATGGGCGTCATTGTAAATGAGCCCATAAGAAAAGGAGTGCGTCACTCGCGGCACACGCCGATTATTTTGAAGACGAGCGTGCGTCACTGGTGACACAACTTCATCTTACCGATGACGCACGTCATCGAGAACGTGTTAAGTATATATTTGCAGTAGTTACGATTTATATGACAAAATTAATGTTATTTTTTTAAGTATTAAAATGTATATAAATCAGTAACTAATAGAGATATTGACCTTTTTTTTGTAAATCAATTCTAACTGAAATTCTACATCTACTAATTGCAACACATAAAACATACATCAAAATGTAAACATTGAGTTTGTATAAAATGAAGAATTTATATTATCAATCTGATGAAATTTAAATGAGGTGTCTCTGCTCTATCCGTTGCCTAGCACTATAGAAAATTCTTCCCATTTAAAAATAAAAATAAACTATAATTTATGAATTACACAAATAGAATCTGTTACCTCTGTTTAAAAACATTGAATAGTCTTAAATAGAAAAATACTAGCACTATAGAAAATTCTTCCCATTTAAAAATAAAAATAAACTATAGTTTATGAATTATAATCAAGAGTATTACTCTCATGAAAATCTGTCTCAATGAAGTGCCTCAATTTTTTTTTATTTCATCCAAACAGACAGACGTTGTAAGTGTAGAAAATTGTTGAAAAAAAGAAGGTCAATATGGAAGATTTATGAAAAATCCTTGCTGTCTTGTGCACAAACGTTTAAAGCTAAGCCAAATGACCGGAGTGGATCTGCTTTCGGGACAACACACGCGGGTTTCGAAAATATCAAATATTAAGAGTTCTTAACAAAAAAACTCATTTAAAAAAACTTACTCGGAAAGAAATAAAAAGGGCTCTTGACATAGGCCTATAGGCAAACCGTAAATGCGAAAGCCAAATTTCTACAAAAATTAGTAAATTTATTTTTCCTTCAGTACAAACACCCGACTCACAGACGGACAAAATTTGAACTAAAAAAACACTTTTCAGGAAATTTTTGATAGAAAATGAGCTTGCGGAGCTGCCATCAACGTAAAACCCACCCCGATACCTTAAAATAAGCGGTGATTATGATATATGTGTAAGTGTGTGTGTGTGTGTGTATGTGCACTCTATAGTTCACCGTTTAAAAACGGCGGTAATTCCGAATTTCTAAAAATTACATTACGTGTATACGTTAAACTTTTCTGAAAATATGTTTCTGTAATCGGTAACATCGTAAAAATCTGAACAAATTAACATTTAAAAATTATATAATTTCCATTAAAAATACGAAAACGAACCTACTGGCGTTCAGGGTTTTTTCCCGTATTTTCCGTATAATAAGTAATATAAATACTAATGTACGCAGTTTATAACGTTGCTTATAAACAGATTTTAAAAAATGAATATGAGAAAATTGTGATATTGTTAGATTTGGGGAATTAATTTCTATCGCGTCAGCGAGACAGTTGCGTGCCGCGATATAAGACAAGCGCTATGTATTGACTGCGATAAATTTTAATGTCCAAAAGTGCTGGCTTTGTTACGTCTCAATGTCAAGTTATAAGGAATTGACTTTAGTTAGGTTAGGAAAAGATAAGTAACTCCCTCCATATTTATAAGCTAAGGCGGGCGAAGATATATGTCTTGCAAATACTCGCAGAGACTCCTTCTTGGCAACTATACAAATAATATTGTTGGTTAATAAATGTGTTTACTTTTACTGGAGAACTTCTATTGAAAAGTGATCTATTGGAGCGGCCATTATGGTAAGATCCAGAAGTGTGACCTTGAATTGAAAGTCGATTCTGAACTTTAGGTCACTTTTTAAGTGGTTGTTAAAATTTGTACGTATATACAGAGTGATTCAGAGAAGTAGCATGTTTTTGAAACTCACAGTACATAGCGAGTAAAAAAGAGTGGGGAACTGGTAAAGTGTCATTAAACTCTAAAAGTTACGCAATTTTAGTCATTATGGCGCAGTGGAATGTACAGCATCATTCATGTGTTTGTTTATGGTAAATATGTTGAAGCGGTGAATCTGTTATTCAAAACACAGCGTCTCTTTCAGCTCGGTGAATAAACAGAATTGCCGATATTGAGCCATGGATAATCCATAACAGTTGCACTATCCTTGCGTAGCCCTCAAGCGACGGACTGGTGTGTTGCTAAATGTGGTGTAATCGGTCCTTAAGTTTTTGAAGAAAACGATGTCACTGTTACCATCACATCTGTTCGTTACATCGATATGATCAACAACTTCCTTTTGCCAGAACTACAGTCGGGGAATTTGGAGTGTATGGATTCCACAGGAATTCAATGAGCCTTCTTCGGGAGATTTTCCAGGAACGTATCATTTCACGTTTCGGCGATGTGTTCTGGGCACCTATTTCTCCTGACCTATCGGCTTGTGGTTCTTCTGGACTTTTCTGAATACCCATGTCTATGGAGATAAGCCTCGAACATTGGAATATATTTGAACGATACCATTCGCCGTGAATTGCAGAGAATTGATCGGGAAGAAGTTATGAGCAACTTTGAACATAGGCTTGAAATTTGTATTCAAGAAAGAGCTCGTCATTTAAGTGATGTTATGTTCAGAACTTATTTAAATGAAGTGACATTCAGTAACAAATATTTTTACGTTAGCCGAAAACAATTCATGAAAAATCAACCATGTACGCATCATTTAAAATACATGCTACCCCCTGAATCACCCTATTATCGCAATTTCGATACGATTTTATTCAAAATTGAATCGATTTTAGTAATAAGTGGCACACATTAATATGAAACAAAATTCGCTCAACTGTTTCAAAGCAATTTTGAATCTCAAAAAATTAATATATGTATTCATAAATATATATATATATATAAACTCAAGCATTTTTTTTTAAATCAGATTTCACCATTATAAATCAGTTAACATCTACATAAATTATATTTGTTATCATACACGAATTAATTATTACGTAAACAATATTGAGGACTATTACTGGCGTAAAAAAGTGAATAGTTTTCTTAACTGTGAAAGCTTACCAGTTGTGAATCAACTGTGATTTTTTTCTTGTTCACAAACAATTCAAATTTGCTATGGGCAATGTACCTGAATAGAAAATATATGTTTATGTCGTGCGCGTTAGAAATATAATACGTTCCTAAAGTTGTGACCTAAATTTCACATGTTAAAAGTCACAGCTAGTATAAAATAAAACAAGAATTGGAGAACATTGTGGAATATCAATTCGACAATATTATGTTCCTTGAATGACAATGAAGCTTATGGTGTAGATAGTAGCTGAAGTGCTTGTATAAGGGAATAGAGCATGTCTTATTCAATTGCATTTCTTACATTATTATTGAATAATTTGTTTATTAGCATATTTCCTTTGGAAAATGAGCCATTGAAGTAACAAACATAAATATATATATATATATATATATATATATATATATATATCCCCGCAGGGGAGTTCAAACTAGCTGCACCTATTGAGAGGATTTTGACGTCCCTCGCGGTACCCAAGTCTAACACACTTACTCTTACAACACTATATTTACGACGTTCACACTTTACACTCACACTTACATTTAGGAGGCGATAATAGCCTTAATGAGCTTTTCACCTTAATATAACAAATATATATATATATATATATATATATATATATATATATATATATATATATATATATATAACAGGTCCGTCTGCAGTATCTCTGAACTGAGCAATTCATGATCATAGGTTAGTGATTGCAGTTCGTTTTACACCGATCCGTCGACCGTATTAGTCTAATAGATATAAAATATGACGTTAAATATACAGTGTGTCCCACGAAGAGGTTTACGCATTTGATCCTCCATTCTTTTCTCATTTTCCATTGAACATTTTGAAACTATACACACTTTTTAAAGAAGACACCAGAAATAGTATGCGAGAAATGCACCTGGCTGATGTTTGCAAAAACAAAATGGCAGCCCAAAAATGGCTTTTCAATGGAAAGCTGGTGAAAAATCAATTCCAAAATTTCCTCAGAGATAGGATTCAGTAAATTTGTTTTATAAAGAGTGGGAATTAATTTCTATCGCGTCAGCGAGACAGTTGCGTGCCGCGATATAAGACAAGCGCTATGTATTGACTGCGATAAATTTTAATGTCCAAAAGTGCTGGCTTTGTTACGTCTCAATGTCAAGTTATAAGGAATTGACTTTAGTTAGGTTAGGAAAAGATAAGTAACTCCCTCCATATTTATAAGCTAAGGCGGGCGAAGATATATGTCTTGCAAATACTCGCAGAGACTCCTTCTTGGCAACTATACAAATAATATTGTTGGTTAATAAATGTGTTTACTTTTACTGGAGAACTTCTATTGAAAAGTGATCTATTGGAGCGGCCATTATGGTAAGATCCAGAAGTGTGACCTTGAATTGAAAGTCGATTCTGAACTTTAGGTCACTTTTTAAGTGGTTGTTAAAATTTGTACGTATATACAGAGTGATTCAGAGAAGTAGCATGTTTTTGAAACTCACAGTACATAGCGAGTAAAAGAGTGGGGGAACTGGTAAAGTGTCATTAAACTCTAAAAGTTACGCAATTTTAGTCATTATGGCGCAGTGGAATGTACAGCATCATTCATGTGTTTGTTTATGGTAAATATGTTGAAGCGGTGAATCTGTTATTCAAAACACAGCGTCTCTTTCAGCTCGGTGAATAAACAGAATTGCCGATATTGAGCCATGGATAATCCATAACAGTTGCACTATCCTTGCGTAGCCCTCAAGCGACGGACTGGTGTGTTGCTAAATGTGGTGTAATCGGTCCTTAAGTTTTTGAAGAAAACGATGTCACTGTTACCATCACATCTGTTCGTTACATCGATATGATCAACAACTTCCTTTTGCCAGAACTACAGTCGGGGAATTTGGAGTGTATGGATTCCACAGGAATTCAATGAGCATTCTTCGGGAGATTTTCCAGGAACGTAACATTTCACGTTTCGGCGATGTGTTCTGGGCACCTATTTCTCCTGACCTATCGGCTTGTGGTTCTTCTGGAGTTTTCTGAATACCCATGTCTATGGAGATAAGCCTCGAACATTGGAATATTTGAACGATACCATTCGCCGTGAATTGCAGAGAATTGATCGGGAAGAAGTTATGAGCAACTTTGAACATAGGCTTGAAATTTGTATTCAAGAAAGAGCTCGTCATTTAAGTGATGTTATGTTCAGAACTTATTTAAATGAAATGACATTCAGTAACAAATATTTTTACGTTAGCCGAAAACAATTCATGAAAAATCAACCATGTACGCATCATTTAAAATACATGCTACCCCCTGAATCACCCTATTATCGCAATTTCGATACGATTTTATTCAAAATTGAATCGATTTTAGTAATAAGTGGCACACATTAATATGAAACAAAATTCGCTCAACTGTTTCAAAGCAATTTTGAATCTCAAAAAATTAATATATGTATTCATAAATATATATATATATATATATATATATATATATATATAAACTCAAGCATTTTTTTTTAAATCAGATTTCACCATTATAAATCAGTTAACATCTACATAAATTGTATTTGTTATCATACACGAATTAATTATTACGTAAACAATATTGAGGACTATTACTGGCGTAAAAAAGTGAATAGTTTTCTTAACTGTGAAAGCTTACCAGTTGTGAATCAGCTGTGATTTTTTTCTTGTTCACAAACAATTCAAATTTGCTATGGGCAATGTACCTGAATAGAAAATATATGTTTATGTCGTGCGCGTTAGAAATATAATACGTTCCTAAAGTTGTGACCTAAATTTCACATGTTAAAAGTCACAGCTAGTATAAAATAAAACAAGAATTGGAGAACATTGTGGAATATCAATTCGACAATATTATGTTCCTTGAATGACAATGAAGCTTATGGTGTAGATAGTAGCTGAAGTGCTTGTATAAGGGAATAGAGCATGTCTTATTCAATTGCATTTCTTACATTATTATTGCATAATTTGTTTATTAGCATATTTCCTTTGGAAAATGAGCCATTGAAGTAACAAACATAAATATATATATATATATATATATATATATATATATATATATATATATATATATATATCCCCCCGCAGGGGAGTTCAAACTAGCTGCACCTATTGAGAGGATTTTGACGTCCCTCGCGGTACCCAAGTCTAACACACTTACTCTTACAACACTATATTTACGACGTTCACACTTTACACTCACACTTACATTTAGGGAGGCGATAATAGCCTTAATGAGCTTTTCACCTTAAAATAACAAATATATATATATATATATATATATATATATATATATATATATATATAACCGGTCCGTCTGCAGTATCTCTGAACTGAGCAATTCATGGTCATAGGTTAGTGATTGCAGTTCGTTTTACACCGATCCGTCGACCGTATTAGTCTAATAGGTATAAAATATGACGTTAAATATACAGTGTGTCCCACGAAGAGGTTTACGCATTTGATCCTCCATTCTTTTCTCATTTTTCCATTGAACATTTTGAAACTATACACACTTTTTAAAGAAGACACCAGAAATAGTATGCGAGAAATGCACCTGGCTGATGTTTGCAAAAACAAAATGGCGGCCAAAAAATGGCTTTTCAATGGAAAGCTGGTGAAAAATCAATTCCAAAATTTCCTCAGAGATAGGATTCAGTAAGTTTGTTTTATAAAGAGTTGAATAAAACGAGAACAAAAGTTATTGTTGTAGAACATGTACACATATGCGCACGCGTGCGCGCTTGCACACACACACACACACACACACACACACACACACACACACACACATTTACTTTAAAACTGTTTTTACATTAAAACTGAATATTTCTTAAAATTTATGTTTAAATTTCGTAAGGCAAGTACAATATTGTCCCCTTACAGAATAACGATAAAATAAAAAGCTGTCTGAAGGAAAATATTAGTTTGAGTAGCTTAGAAACAGTCAAAGAAAAATCCACGAACCTCTCGACTCGAGAACCCGCCGAAGTGAAGTATCCAAACACAACACAGCGTCTACAGAAGACAACATGCTTCCTTCCCTTTCCGCTTCTTCCTTCTCTAGATTAATATTTCAATCCTATTAAATTTATGGAACACCATTTGCATAACGGATTCTCGAAACAAAGAAAAACGTAATTAATCTTCCCCCTTCCCCCTTAGAGGCTGTTTAGGCCCGTTGTCTCTAATGATACGTTTAACTCCCACATTGTTCTGTATAAACAAGTTAAAAATATAATCTATTTCCATTAGTCAGGTCCTAAATATGGTTGCTATATTTAGGTCTGACTTTTCAACTTATGTCTGTAATATTTTGTGTTTAACTGTTGGGGTGGGCAATTGTGTTTACTACCTATGCCTAATTTTTTATCAGTTACAAAGTATTTATCAAAAGAAAATAATTTTATCTAAATTCTGGGCTGTAAAATAAAATCTAAAAGTTACAGATCATATTGACAAAAAACCAGCTCTTGTAATACAATTTTAGGCATTTATATTGCAAAACGAGCTAAGGGAGCATCTTGGTAAAACCCAAACCCAGGATCTTGAAGTGAGCGCAGATCAGCATGGGTGCTTAAATATTTTCAGAATAATTGTATTGTTTATTTTATAAATAAATTCTAAATATATTCCATTACCTTCAAATTTTTCGGTAATTTTCTTAAAACTGCTTTCAACTTATTGAGTGTTAGCAAATTCATTCTTTGCATGCAAGACTTGGTCAACTGCAATATCATCTTTAGCTATTGAAAGTATTCCTGATTTTTGCTTATCTTTTACCGAACCAATGACCAAACATCTGCGCATGTTTTCTATAGTTTGTTAATTAACACGGGCCATCCCTTAGGCCATTGCAGGTAAGAATATGCTGATGTATATTTTCTGTCACATTCGTAATAGCTCTGAATTAGCCCTATATCTGTTTATGTTTGCAATCACTTGGTAAACAAACACACATTAAACAAAGTTTAAATTTCTTGTAAATCTTTACATAACACATGTACTCTTTATACTGATATAGAGAATAAACAGTAAGGCCGGATGTACAGCAAGTGCGGAGTGGAGCTGCGCGGGGCTGAACAGATTGAAGACGGACGGCAACCGGAAGCGGAGTTTAGTCAGATTAAAGAACGCGCTTGCACCTTTTAAATATAAATATTTAGGCCTACTATAACGGATTCTAGGAACTACTGTGTTTAAAAACCATAACATAGGCAACGGTAACTTAGGTAACGATAAGTGAGTTTAGAGGCGTGGTCAGTGTGGTAGAGGACGCGTAATGAGCTTCAAAACCGAACCTAGACAGAGTCGAATCTATGAAGACCATACGGAAGGGACGCCCGCTTGACTCCGCTTAGCACCGTTACGCTTTCAGTGGCCGCATTTACATTAAGAACAACATATTCGGTTTTAAATGTGTCGTCAGCTGTGCTGAGTATAACTCCGCTGTGGATACCCGGATTTTTATCTTTTAAATATAAATATTTCGGCCTACTCTAAATATAAAATATTAATATTAAATTTATGGAACACCATTTGCATAACGGATTCTCGAAACAAAGAAAAACGTAATTAATCTTCCCCCCTCCCCCTTAGAGGCTGTTTAGGCCCGTTGTCTCTAATGATACGTTTAACTCCCACATTGTTCTGTATAAACAAGTTAAAAATATAATCTATTTCCATTAGTCAGGTCCATTAGATAATATAAAATATCTAAAATATAAATATTATGTTTTTAAAAAAACATAAAACTAGGCAACGGTAACGTAAGTAACGATAAATACGTTTAGAGGCGTGGTCAGCGTGGTAGGGGAAGTGTATTGAGCTTCAAAACCGAACCTAGACAGAGTCGAATATATGCAGAGCGTAATGCAGCTTGACTCCGCTTAGCACTGCCACGTTTTCAGTGGCTGCATTTACATTAAAAACAATATATTCGGTTTTAAATGAGTCGACCGCTCTTCTCAGCACAATTCTACGTATTGTGGTCACCCGGCGTAACTTCAAAGTCGTTGTTTTAGCAACACTGCAGCACATATTTACAAAAAACAGCTGATTATTAAATCCTGAATGTCCCTGTAAACAAAAATGAATCTTATAACTTTAAACCAAAATCAGCTGAGATCTATTCATTTTAATTTGTCACTTGCTTTTGTAAAGATCTGGAGCGTAATAAACAAGGACATTCATTCTTTTTTTGCAGAATATGGACTGTAATATCACTAACACTTGTTGTTTTGCCTTCGGTAAAGTTCTGACACTGTTACTTAATTAACTGGAAATGAAAACAAGAGCTGCACAATTGGCACATTAAACATTCTAGAACATTATCAAGTTGCCAATGACTTAACTTTCAACTTTTGTGTCTCCTTTTTAATGGGACTAACTTTGTTAATTGTTTAATAAGGGCAAGTAGCGTTCGAAAATTAACAACTTCAAACGCAATTAGCGTCCTTGACACGAATTTGTGTTTAAACGCGCGTGTCGTGACGTGTCTGTGTTTTCAGTGGCGCTGTCTAGCTTAAAAGTAAAAAATATTTTGAAAAAATAAATGGCGTAGAAAATGTTAAACAACATTTTCTTAAATTTTGAACTTCATCAATAAAATCGGTTGTCTGTATAGTTTCTCCAAATCGGTTCATCGCAATTTGTTCGCGTATGAAAAATCACAACTGAAGTCAGTAGTATGCTAAGTTTTATCTTGAAAACACACAGTTCGAAAGAAAATCGAAAATCAAAATGAATCATATTTGAATATTTTTGTCAGTAACTCTATTACCGTATGCACTAAAGGCTTCGTCTAAGGGTCAATCTTTAGGGAAGATATTTTGGCTCAGCTATAAACGGGCTCTTGGAGAAAATCAATATAGATGTTGATATTTTGCCTCCGGTGTCAGGGAATATATTTTCTTGACGATGCTGTTCTCTTCCATTCTGACAATGCGGCCTGCCCAGCGCAATCTTGCCAATTTTATATACTTTACTAAATGAGGCTCTTCATATAGTGTGTTATTGTATCTCATTCTCCGTAAATCTCCATTCTTCACCGGACCGTAAATTTTTCTCAATATATCCCTTTTTAACACCATCAGTGTCTTTGTCAAAGTCCCTGTTTTTGCGTCGTAAACAGTGTTTTGTACAGTAGTAACTTAGTGGCTTTTGTTAATAAATGACTTAGCCACCTCGGTGGCCTAGTTGATAGCGTACTGGGCTTTCACCCCGAGGTCCCGGGTTCGATTCCCGGCCAGGGCTTGGCATTTTCATACGCTATAAATCATCCCATCGTCTTCATTAGCCCAAGTGTGTACAATAGTCGGACATTAAGCACAAAAAAAAATAAATAAAATAAAAAAATAAACGACTTTTGATGAATCTCTGAAACCCATAATAGCATCTAGTTGCATTTACAATTCTGTGTGTTACTTCCTAGCTTAAATCGTTATCTTGAGTCACTATTGATCCCAGATATTTAAATTGCTGGATTGCTTCTACATTGTGTTACCCAATCCTGATGAATTATCCCTTACTACCAGTCACCATTTTGTTTTACTGATGTTAATTCTTAGTGCCATAGTGTTAGCAGAACTTTCCAGCGCCACGAACGTATCTCTAAGAGATGTTCCTATACTTTCAATAATATTTGTCATATGCATAAGCCAATAGTTGTACAGACATTATATACAGTTCCTCTTACCTGAATCTCAGCTTCGCTCACTATTTTTTCCAATGCTAAATCAAAAATCAGGCATACTAAAGCATCACTCTGCCTCAGACCTCTTTGTGACCTCAGTCTTTCCAGCCGTTAGATTATATTCAAACTAGAGGAAGGGATAATACAACCTCAGGCACTGCGATCAACAGACCTGTTGCGAGTACTAGTTTAGCAGATTGATGCCCTTAATAAGTTCCAACAATCCACTGACTAGCTCATTCTGCTGAAGATCTCTAGGGTCCTGGAAACCAAAAACTCTAACCTCCTAACACCAAGAGCTTCATAATCAAGGTGTCCTGCAGTCTCCTCCTCTTTCATGTACAATCTACACACGGCTTCACCATGGTACATACCTATCCTGTTCATGTGCACACTCAGATAACAGTGGCCAGTAATAAGCCCCATGATTTTCCCAATGCTCTGCCCAAGACGTCTGCTGTCCCTTTAAGTCCTCTATATGGAACCATGCTTAAGAGGCGCTTACTGTGGTAATGCCCATGAAGGTTATCCAATCTTGCCTGGTGCTGATTATTAATCCACCTATTAATAGCATAGCTGGCGGCCCTCTTCTAAAGCCGGCTCTGGTCCGATGAACTCAGCTGCAGATCCCAGTCCAGCCCGTTGGTCGGTTGTAGCCCTTACAAGCCTTGTCAACTCTTTTGGTATGTTCCATTGCGATTTACAAAAGCATGCAACATAAACAGGTTACGAGGTTTATATGACCGCCATTTTGAAACGTATATACGTAAGTTGATGAAAAACGAACTTATCTAGTCTAAAATCGTTTTTTTCTGGCTCATTTGAATCAAATGCGATTAAAAATTCAAATTAGAGCCCTTATAAAACTTGAGACTGTAAAATTTTTAATTATAGAAATTGCGCTCATTTCAAGGTCCCGAGTCTGGGTCTTACTATGATAGCCGTTCTAACAGCTGATTATTCAACGTGAATTCGCTAATAAAGGCACACATTTTGTTTGTATCTTGCTCATAATTTCCTACAAAGTATTATCAAGAATGGCTTTGTTAATTGCAAATAATTGTAAAAATATTAAATCACTTATAATTATTGTTATTGCCTGCAAATCGACTTAACAGTGTTAGTTGAAAGTGCGAGCGTTGAGTGAAGTGGGGAGGTTTATTCAGTGTTTGTGTTTTTAATCCCCACTCAGTGCTGGATTAAAGGTCAACCAATTAACATTTTTATTATGCTCGTCGCTTTTTCACAATTAGCAAAGTGTTGGTTGTTGGAACTTCTTATGCAAATTCATCACAACTAAATTTGTTGTTTGAATTCATTAAACTATTTGCTAAATCCATAATTAAACCTGGTTTAGTGTGCGTTAGTTTAATTAAACAATCTAATACAAGATAAATCTTTAAATAATGGTTGCACTCTGTTATCTCGTTGCCGTGATAGAAGCGAATTCCCCGAAGAATATCATTTTTTATCTCACAATTTCCTTAAATTATTGACCCACCAAAGCGAGGTTTCAACTCGACTGGTCGGCATTTGATTTGTTTATGATTTTTGTTACGCAGTTTTGGCCAAACACACTGACATTGTTTTGAAATATTAAATGGAGGTACCTTGTGTAAACTCCAAACGACGTATATGTAAGCTTTTTTCCTATTCAGTCCCGTTTCAAGATGGCGAACTCCGATTTACACGAGTGTATGCAGTTTTTGCCAAACGTATTGACCGATTATTTTAAAATTTGATACGAAAATACCTGGATACAAAGTTAACGCTGACGAGTGTATGCAGTTTTGGTCAAACACACTGATCAATTGTTCTGAAATTTCGTTCGAAGGTACTCTGTATAAAGCTCAAATGATGTGTAAGACTTTTTTCCGTTCACTCCCGTTTCAATATGGCTGCTTCTGATTTACAATAAAGAATGTACGCAGTTGTACAAAACACATAAACCGATTTTTTGAAATTTGATGTGAAGACATCTTTCATAAAGCCCAAACGACATATGTGTAACATTTTTCACAGTTCATTTTCATCTCAAACTGGCTTTCAATTTAATGATGACGAATATAGTTGCTTGCTATTTCCTATAATACTGGTTGAACAGCAAGACTTATTATAATTTTGACCGCTTCATGAAGAAAGAACTTAAAATTTCCAATAATTGTGGTCCAGTAACGCTTTTTTCTAAATATTACGCGGTTAAATTAGCGGAAAAGGTTAAGAGCGGTAGCCAGGCAATTAACTAAGATTTACAATTAACTAAGGCAATACACTGCGAGATTTAATGTTTTTTTACCTACTGCTAACAATATTTTTCTTGTGAAAGTGTTTTTTGTTTGTTATAATCATTCTCATTGTCCCTTAAAATGTATTGAAATTAAAATTGTACTCTGAATAGCCATTTCAGTACGTAAGGCGCAATATAGGCAAAATGCATACACGGCGGTACACACTTTGCATACTCAACGCCGTTTTTTATTAAACTACTAAATACAGTACATTGTACATTTATTTAAATTGTTTACTTGTAAAGAAAATCGACGGTAACTTCATTATAGGCTGTATGTTCTGCGATCGTTGAAAAATAATTTTATACAATGTTGTTGTTGTTTTTATTTCTAAATTAGCTGAATAACTGTGCTTCGCTGCGGTATTTTAAACGGTGAGTAAGACTAGTGTTAATAATTGTAAAATAATTTACCCACTTATTGCTAAATGTGACAGTTTTAAATTTTTTAAAACAAAAATAATGTAGGAATCACTTTTAACAATGTAATGTTTGTTAACTTAAATTAAAAATCCCCGCAGGGGGTGCAGACTAGCTGCACCTATTGAGAGGATTTAGACGTCCTCGCGGTACCTGAGTCTAACACACACTTATACTTAGAACTACTACACTTAAGACTTAATACACTTAAGACTTTAACACTTTTACACTCACACTTACGTTTAGGGAGGCAATAATAGCCTCAATGTCCCTTAAAATAACAACAACAACAAATTAAAAATGTTGAGGTTATGTTAAATTGAAGAAGTTAAAGGTTAAGGGAGTTTTATATCCCTTTGCACTACTTATCAAATGACACATTGTGAAACAAAGCGTCTTTCATTCCATATGCTTTTAATAGCCCACTGACAAGCTCATTCTGCTGGAGGTCCTCAGGATTCTGGATGGCAAACACCTTTTGCCTGCTGCTGGCAAGATCCTTACAATCGTACATTATGTGGCCTGCAGTTTCATTTTCTTCCCTGCATAACCTGCACACATTTCTCTATTGCACATTCCTATTCTGTTCCACAGTACCCTCAATCCACAGTGTTCTGTAATGAATCACATGGGGTTTTTCTGAGCAGTCCTCTGTCCAGGATTTCTATTGTCTCCAATTCCTCCTAGAGAGAACATTTTTAAAAGACGTTTACTGTGGGAATGCCCTTTTAAGATTGTTCTATCTTTCTTAGTATCGCTTATTGATTCACCCAATTATGCTTTTAAACATCAGATCCAATTGCCAGCTCTGGTCCAGTGAAGTCAGATGCAGGTTTCAGTTCAACCTCATTATCCTTAACTCCTCATGTATCCCCAAACACGTCTAAGAATAACCTGATTTTTTAGAGACAGAACATTGAGGTTCTCATTACACTCCCAAACCAGCTTAGGCATAATTGTTGAAATTGCAAGTGCTTTTGGACCTAATTGTTGTAATTGCAAGTGATTTTAGACTTATTTGTTAAAATTGAAAGTGCTATAATCGCTGTCTGACTGTTGACTAAAAAATGTGAATTCAGGCCTTCTTAAAATCCACTTTTGATTCTCTCAAATACAACCATTAATGACCATTACCTCTGCCTGGAACAATGTGTCATACTGTGCCAGGGTAACAATACGTTTGACTTCCAGTCTCAAACCATACACCCCAACACTCCCTGATTTGTTTTGGAGCCATCTGTATATCATACAAGAACTTAAAAAATGCCTTAAAAATGTAAATATGGTGGTGAAATAAAAATTTCAAAAAATTGTAAAAAAAGGTTATGTTTCTTTTAAAATGTTCAATATCATTAGTTTAAATATGTATGATATACACAAAAAAACTTAAATTTAACTCTAAATATAACAAAAGTTTTTTTTAATTGTATTTATTTAGGTTGTCTTTTATGCCTAAAATAATATGTTTAAACAGAATATAATTATTTTAAATAATAAAAACAGTTTAATGGGAAACAATTTCTACTTTAAAATTAAATTTGGTTTTTTACTGTTTCATTAAAAAAAATATCTTAATGAAATAAAATTCAAACTGAACAATTTGTACTGGATAATACTAATCCATCAATTATGCACTGTGATGCACAATTACTAACTGTATTGTGAACATAGAACAAATAGTGTTAACAGTTACTTGTCTGATATAGAACAACCAATTTATTAAAATACTTTTTAATGTAACTCTACAATATATTTTCTCATTCAAAATATTCTCATTCCAAACAATAATACATTAAAACTAAAATATGTAATAAAATTTTGGTTTTATATTTCCAAACCTAGTATCATTTCCAGTGAGTAGCTAGGTTATATTTTGTTTTCATTTCATATTCTTTGAGCACTTTTATTACTCAGTTTTATTCCCAAATTGACCAAGACCAATTTCGTCTTTGTTATTGAAGCAATATTGCAGAGTGGCTTAGTTTTATTGGGTAGGTTTATGGTTTTGCGGATGTCACTTTTACGTTCCTGGATTTGCGACATTGGTGTGTTGTGTTAACAAAATGAAGAAATCTTGTTTTTTTATAGTATTGTATTATTTACTACTCTATGTATTAAAATTTTTGCATATTATGCATGTTTTATTTTTTTATTAATCCGCTAAAAGAAAGCATTTTTCTTCTTCTTTATAATTGTGTTAATTTTAACTGATATTTAACAGTTAAAAATGACTTACAGGAGCAAAAATAGCAAACTCAAAATTGTCAACAAAAATTTGGCGTGTTGATATAGATTGCCTGAGGATGTAGTTCACTCATCTTGTAACTATTTTTCAAATTTTGAAAAAAGTTTGATTTCAATCCTTTTTTGTTCAAATTTTATAAAAATCAGCTGCAAAATATTTTGATCTATATATCTGATATAGTGTGTAAAATATTTTGTAGGTATTTGTAAGTACTTATAAGGTACTACAAGGTGTCCTTGGCCAAGAAACAAACAATCATAGTCGATTCGCTCCAAAAGTATCGCTCTTTATACGAATGATACATTGAATAATGAATGGGCCTATAATAACATAAATTCCAATGGCAAATCCAAATAACATAAAATTTTGTTTTGCTGTTAACAAATCCAAATACCCAACTCAGCACGACTTGTCTTGAACACCCAGAAAACTTGCCTGCTATCGTTGTTATTGTTGAAAGACAAGAATTGTAAGTGATTCTGCCACTCTCTTGGTTTTGCATTTTGATTTATTGTAGTTTAATTTTTTAAACAATGCAAGTACTGTACTAAGAATGATTCCTTAGTTTATTATTTGTTACTTTCATAAATGAATATATGAAGCAAGTTCAATTCACCGGACCTGCTCAAATTTTAATTTAATAATTTAATTCCACTAATTAGTTCCCCCACTGGACCTAGCAACATGCAACTTTTTTTCTTTTCAAAGATAAAAACCAAGCTGAAGCGACATCAATTCAATACCACAGAAGAAATTCAATGTATTGCAAGTGGTTCTAAGAGATCTTACTACAACTTATTTCCAGCAATGCTTCCAATCATAGCAGAAACAATGGCAATGCTGCCATTGTCATTTGCATAAGTCATAGATGCAAATGGTAACTCTTTGAAGGAGACAAATTTTGGATTAGAAATGTTCTTTTGTTTTGTTTTTTTAACTATTCCTGAAAGTTTTTTGTAGCACCTCATAGTAAATTAATTAAGCTAAACAAACATTACAAAAAGTATATATTTTATTTAAAGAATAATCACAATGCACTCCATATCTTGAACAGACTAACAGGCACTTTTCCCATTCTGTTAAGTTTTCTAATAAGGCTTCCTCTATCTGCATCTTCACTTTCACTAACTTTCAGCAGTTCAGGTAAGAACACTTTCTCATAAAACTGTCTTCTGAACACAGAAGCTTCTAAAACAGTCTTCATAACTTCTCCATGCTGTGCAAAGTGAGCAACCACTTTAGCGACATCACCTTGTCGTCCTTCCTGCAATCAAAACTATAGATATAGAACAACGTCCACTCTAAAACAATGTTCCATTTATTTATAAACAATGTTCCATTATTTATTTATATATAAAGATATTTAGTCATGAAAATCCACCACAGGTTGGTTCGAATGGGAAAAGATAAAAAATGTAAGAATCCGTGAAATCTTGGATGTGAAGCACACCATTTTAGATGATATCAAGGCAAAACAACTTCAATGGTTTGATCATGTCCAAAGAATGGAAGAAAATCAACTTCCCAAACAGATTTTAAAATAGAAATCACATGGTGCAATGAAAACACACATAGCTTAGCTAACTCTTAAAGTGTAAAGCGACTCTTGATGATGAATGACGACCTACTAAATTACCTTAAACCCCAACATGCAGGGTTCCAAATGGGTGGACCTTATACAGCTATCTGTAGGTGTTCCCATGAATAAGAATGTAAAATAGAATGAGCTGGATCTCACCACCTAACAAAAAGCTGGCCAAACGGAGTAAAAAAGTAAAACAGAGTAATAAGTATCAAAAGAAAGAAAAATCAAAAGGAATTTAGCAGAAAGCTCGTCAAAAATGAACTGGGAAGTCGCTAATTAGAAGTGGAGGAGTTACGCACTTCGAACCCTTTCCAAATCCTTGATTTTATGAAGAGACTAGGACTGTAGAAGCCATAACTGGGCATCTCAGGAATATAGAGAAAGGGGCACAATAGATCTACATAGTTAGTCACAGTGCAATTGCAACCCTAAAAATTCATTCATTCAAGCAAAAAGGATGAATTCCAATGATGGTACAACAACTTCTGCCTCTTAAGGCAGAGAAAGAAAGATGGATTTACTGGACTGTTCCCAGTGATGCTGAGAGGATGGTGGTGGTATCTTATACTAAGTTAAGAGATTATACTTAAATGTACAGTGGTACCAGGTGTTTACAGAGATGGTTATTGTCCCCATTTAATAACCAAAGAATACCATAATAACACTATTTTCTTACTGCAGGATCACCCATAATGTTCTTTCCACACACTTCACAAAGCTTATAACGCATGTCTGATCATTTTCTTTGTTGTTTTCAAAAGTCATAATTGTTTAAAACAAAGAAACAATACTCTATAATTTACAACTATTGGGATTTTTAATGGAAGAGATAATTTTTGATAACAATATTGGCATGTTTAAAAGCTTAACAACTTTCTCACTAATAAAACTGCTGGCTATATGACTACATAATTAATGATTCTCTGCTCTCTAAAAGAAAACTGGAACTCATTTTCTAAATTGTGTTCTTAAATCAAATAAGCATTCAGTACTGTTGAACAACCTGAGCACATAACAAATAAGCATATTGAAGCCTCAGATGGTTAAATCATATAAACATCATTAAGGATGCAAATTTAGTAATATTAAGAACTTAAGTAAGTCTTATTTTAAAGCCATAAACTAACCTGTTCTGTAGTAAGGTATTCACCAAACAGTCCCATGTAATCGATGGTTTCATTCAGATCAGCGAGACGTGTTTTGGCTAGAGACACATAGTCAGACAGTGTAGCCAAACAATTTGAAGGCGGAGTCGGCACCTGAGCACACATCAGCACTATTATATTTAATACATGAAGTGAATATATTCCTACAGTTTGGTGAGTGCAAAACATTTCTACAGTGAAGCCAATCAATATGAACAAAACTACTTGGACCGTTTATGAGAGAAACAATTTTGTTTAAAATTTGGCTAACCAAAAAAAAAAAAAAAAATACTTTGTATCAATGTGAACAACGTTATCAGTAGAGCACAAACTGTGCTCATTTTAAAATTTAGTTTTAAACATACAAGAACTTGAAATTGATCAAAACTCTCCATATCAGAGTTGAGAAGAAAATCAATTACGAGAAGATATGAATCTAATAATCTAGCAAAAGTAGTTTTTACAAAAAAAAATATTAGAAGTATTTATATTTCGTTATTCTTGGAAATTTATTCTATCTACTTTATTTCTAGTCAGGAAAAAAAACTTTTATATTTTACACTTTGAACATGTTTTACAATACATCGTTATAGCATAAAAATCTACCAGCCAAGTACACTGCACTGTAAAGAAAATAGTTGGGTGTCCATCCACATAAAACAAACACGATGCGCACTACAATGAGCATCAACAAAAACAATATCTGCTGGATATATTTATTATTGTTTTTAATATTTCTAGCAGATATTAACAAATATTTTAAGAACAGGACACGAATAGAGAAGAAGGGAGTGGGGTAGTAACTGTTTGCATTGTCTGTACACGTTTAGTTGTTTTTACGCTGCAAGTCAAATGTAATGTTAAAAAAATTTCTAACTCACTGTATCTTTGTTACAATACAATGCCAATTTGTCGTTGTCCTCTTCAAGAAGACAGATTTCAATGGAAATGTATTGACAACATAACAAAACTGATATTTCATCATAACAAATTTTATTTAAAACACTGGATTTTAAAGTCTGAGTTTTCAGAAAATACAACTACGATTTCAATAGACTGGTGAAAGCCCTTGTTGTACATAAATCTGGCACATATAAAACTTAGTATCAACAAAAAAATATTTTTTTACCTCGTAAATCTGAAATTATACAGTATAAGGTTTGCAGTGAGAAATCTGGGCTGCTGGAGAAAGTAATCCTGGGAAACGTACCAATCTTCTACACAAATATTGTGCAATTATAGTTAGATACACGCAACTAACACAAAAGCTTGGCTGACATTTAAAATTTGCACCAATAACAACATACCTTATTTACATGAATCTTCAAACACAACGCAGGCTCTGACGGAACTAACTGAGACAGAAACTGGATAAAAAAATTAAAAGCGGAAGCAGATCGAATCCGTAACGATCCAAACCAAGTTGAATAGGAACCAAACACTGGATCATTTTCAGCACAACATTGACGAGCGCAGAGGAGTGCCACGGACAGTAATTCCATGTTTCCCGAACTGCAAGCAGAGTGCAGCCAACTGTTGATTGTTTCTGCAAAAATAGAAAAATAAAAACACATTTAAATAATGAATAAAGATTCAAGAAATTACCTCCAATTTTAATGAATATTGCATAGTTTATATACAAAAAATGTTTTAAATAAAATCTGTATAACAAACACAATAAAATCAAGATGGCAAATGGAAACAGGAAATTTTGAAACTGAAATTGGCAACCATGTTGTGGTAGTATAAGTAGAGGAAAGGTGCCTGATTGTGTAGCAGTAAGGAGCATTTAGTTGCCATGTTACACTGGAGTATTGCATATGTCACACTGGAGTAGTGTGTAATGTGCAGTTACTGTTAAGGCGACAATATGACTACACGAGAATATCAACGCCACTACTAGATCCTGCTCTGCAGTAAAGTTCCTTCTTTATATGCAATCTAAACATTGGTTCTTAACTTTATAGAGACTTGTCTGGATTTGTTAAAAAGCCTAATGGATGTGTTTGAGCCCAGAAAACACTGATGTTGTTCAAACTGCTTTCTTAACAAGGACTAGTATAAAAAATTGCCTTGTCATTACAGCTCAAATATATCAGATAAATCCCATTTTCACTTTATAAGTGGATACACAAACAAGAAATTCCCACGTAACACACTGTGCAGTATTATACCAAATCTACAGAATCAACTTACTAAATACCTAGAACAACACTTCAATGGCTGTACTTAACTGGTGTTATTTTTAAAAAGTGATCTCTAATGTAATTTTTAGTCTTGTGGAACATATGTTTAGCACCAAATAAAATTGTATAGCTTTCATTGATTTTTTGTAAACTACAGTGGTACCCCTGTTAGTGGTCTTAATTCATTCCAGAAAGAAGACTGTTATCTGAGCAGAACACTGTGTGAGTCAGTGTTTATATAGAGACTTATGGAAAACATTTTAATTTGTCCCATAGAAAAAAATAATTGAGTACTCACTATTTTTTTTTTTTTTTTTTTTTTTCATACTGTAACTTTTTTAGTTTAATAGTCAAAGTTTGTCTTTTACTTCCACTACCATACTTCTTTTAGGACCCATTTAATTATTATTCACACAAAAAATTGAAAACAAGATTTAAACAATTTGAAAGTCACACACAAAGACACTTAACACTGTTAAATTTAAAAATCAAAAGTACATAACTTGATAATATTATAAATGTTTAAATTTTTTAACAGGCTAACAAAATAAACACACAGTAAAAGAGTTGATTCCACACTAAATAAAATAAGGTATAATGACAGAAAAGAAAATAGGAGTGGGCATTTTCAGAACCATAACTAAGAAATATTGTGTAAGTTATTGCCCTACAAAACCCAAACACCCATCAATCAAAGGCTTGTTTGTATTAACTCTGCACAATGTTTATTTCTGTAGCACAGTACAATGTTATCCCTATATTTACACATCTTCTTAGTAGTAATTTAATAAAATGAAAACATATATGTTCATATATGAATACCAGCCTGTATTCCCAACATAAAATTTGAATACAAATTCTAAAACAACTCACTTAGCATAGCATCGGCGTAATCAGATCGCACACCAATCATGGTTGCCACTCCGACCAGGAGCCATTTCCAATTGTATTGTTCACTGCTGACAATACATTTATATTCGACAATTACATCTTCTGTGCTCAGCATTTCGAATATCTTCGTCAACAAAAAAATACTGTACCATTAAAATACAAGATAGTGCAAAACAAAGACAATACTTTGTACAATAATAAAGTGTAAAAACTAACACGAGACAAAGTATTATTACCAATGTGGTTCTAGTATACTATGTATCCTAATTTTTAGTCATGACATTCACATAATGATGCAAACATACTTTCGCTGATGATACTGCCGTGTTGGCTGTTGGAAAAATGTGAAACTTCAGGGAACTCTCTATAATAACAATACTGAGTCAAAATCCACTCATATGAAGCTCGCAAGAAATCCCATGCTGCGAAATGTTTATAAGAAGCAAAATATTTTGGGGATGACCCTTATAGCAAGGCTGAATTGGGCAGTGTATATCACAATTAAAAATGAAAAACAGAACTAAACTTAACACAGGAGGCTTCTGGAATAAAAGTACAAATTTGATTTATCAAACTATTTTTATATAAGCAGATATTGAAACCAATTTTGAAATATGGTTTGCAACTTTACGAAGGCACCAAAAAAACTAAAAATTATTCAGACGTTTCAGAATAAGGAATTTTGGGACATAACTGATGTTATGTTTATAATGATAATATATACAAAGACCTCAAGAGATGAATATAGTCCCCAAGGTCATAAAGTCTGTTGCATGAAAGTCATGTTAACACTGATGTTTTTTAAATGCTTCAGAGTTGAGATGTGGGAAGAGGGAAAAATCGCTGGAGTTGGTGCAATAATGTGTTAGTAGTTAGCTGTGTGAAAGTGCGTGTTCCATTCAGAGAAGTGATTCAGTATGAAAAGTAAACATATTGCAATGCGAACTACTAGATAAGATTTTATCTTAGTTGTAGTAATATAAATAAAAATAAACTTTCTGTTTTACAATATTTCTTACAATAATGACAGAGTAATTTCAATGTCACTACATTTCATTTTAAGAAATATCTAGAGAAATGCCTTCCATCCAAACTTAACAATGTTTCATATTTTTAATAAATTAATTTTACCTTTTTATACAAGTCCCTGACAACCGATGGAACTTTGCTGCAAGTATAATTTTTGGCCTGATTTTGGACAGCCTCGGTAAGCGACACAGCACCTGCCTCGTATTGTATAAGCATTCGTAAATGGAGTATACAGAATGATCGTAACTTAAACCCTACCACGACTGGAGTGTTGTACAATCCATCTAGGTAAGACAATTGAGAATCTTTTAATGCCTCTTCCACTTGAAGTTTGTCTATGATCTGAAAATGTTGGAAGAACATCAAAGCACTACAAAAATGATTTTCACATTAATTACACACAACTGCTATAAAAATATTATAATTGTTCCTGTAAAAATTGTCTTAACCTTGGAACTGGTGGGTATTTTAGCTCTAACTGGCATGGCATTTTACCATACTGTGCAGCATATTCTTAAAAAATCATAAACAATAATATCTTAGCGATAAAAATAAAGTGTTATCAATGTGTTCAGCAAATACTAGTCTATAATATTAGATTAGATTAGATTAATACTAGAGGAAGAGATAATTCAACCCCTGGCACTGCGATCAACTGACCTATTGTCGTCTATAATATTAACATAAAATTAAGTAGCTGTATCTTTATAATAAGAATGTTTCCATATACACAAGTTGAAAGATTGATTTTCTGAAAATTATTTTTCATTTTCCATCAGTAATAAACATCACAAAAACTTCTTTAAAAAAAACAAAATGTAAAAAAAATTATGATCCATTTTGCAAGTTATTTATACCTAAAAATACAAAAATAAACTGGCAACAACACTGAGAGGGATGAGGCTCAGCTGACACAACCTACAGCTTATTACTGCAGTTGAAACAACAAGATTTAAAAAGAAAAATTCTTGTTGGATGGTTTTACCATCAAAAGAAAGCTTGAAATGTCATAAATCGATTAGCATAAATTTTACTACAGTTAAACAATGAGAAGTGCCATAAATAATCGATCCTGTAACAGCTGTAATTAGCCGTAGTATACTTACAGTAATTAGCTGTAATATACTTCTAGGGTTAAATCTATATAGTTAAAATTATGGTGAATTAAAACTTAAATAAATAGAAATGCGGAGATGTACTTATTTAGAAATTAATGTTTCAGTTACTCATTAACTCTAGTTGTAAACAAAACTTGGGGAGTTTTGCTGAGATTCGAAATAAATAGAATTGGAATGTAAGTGCAAAATGTTGAAAATTAAAATTACAAAATCATTAGAGCTGATTTTTAACTTTTTGACCAAAACAAGGATCGAAATATCTGATTCTCTTATTTAAACTTGAAACTGCTATTATTTTCAATAGCTTCAAACTTTTGAGATTGGTTTTGCAACACTCTGTATGTTATACACACAAAACATTCACTAGATGTACAACTTAACTAATGCTCTTATTTAAGATTTTCTTACTCTGTGCACTCATTGAAAGTTAAGAGTCCTTGAGTATCATGAAAAGTAGATTTATACTTTCAATATATTATACTTTTATAACTTACCCCATGTAAAAAAAAGGGGTATAATGGACTTAAACTAACTCTGTATAATTTCTACTTTCTTTCTAGACCCCTATTTGCACAAAACTTAATAAATGTGATTTCTCTTACTTGCTTGACAACAAGGTGTAACAGCTGTTGACAAGGTTTACTGATGTTCCTGTTAGAATGGTTCCCCATGTTGACCAATACAGCCAACAAATCATTTATTACTGTGGAACAAATTCCTTTGTCAACACTTTCTGGTGCCCAGATAATATCTCTGAAGCTCTCACTCAGCATTGGTATCAATCGAGGATTTCTATAAGTAATAAGTTTTAATGGTTTTTTTTCTATAATGTTAATAATAATGTAAATTAATATGCAAGCTATCCATTTAACATGTATCATGTTTTAGGGCTGATATGTATCATGTTGGATTATGCGTGACGCGAGCGCACAAATTTATACTGATATAATAGTATATTTTGTGCATCACAAGTCTCATGTTAAATTAATTATAATTAAAATTGCCTGTGTTTCTACCCGTGATTGAATCAGGAACCTTGCATGTGATAACCACTACACTATAGAAACTACGAAGAAGTTTATATTAGTAGTTATAGTAAAAGATCAGTTGTTTATTATATTAATTTGTAATTATCAGTTGATTTCATTCACGGGAATGATAACCTTAACAGTTTTTCGCCGGAAAAAAAAATTGATTTCATTGAACAGCTGACAGACTATAAGTTTCTGGTTCTGTTATTAAAAACTAGCCATGTTAATTTGTCGTTTTTTTGAACAAATTAATATAAATAAAATAATAAGGAAGAGAAAACATAATACATGATTTTTATTTTTGGTTCAACAACAGAAATTTTTGACTGATGTGGCACAAAGCAGGGTTACTGCCACCATCTTGGTGTCCAGTTATGGTAGCGTGAGGTACACGTTGCTTCTAATTATTGAATTATGCATTTTTAAAATATTTACTGCAACAGAAAATCCTGCCAGTTGTGAACTGTGATTAGTGACTGATTTTTGTTAGCGGAAAACAAGCAAATTTAAATTCAAAAACTTTTTAAATTTTGCAGAAACAATGTAATACGTGAAGGTAGAGTGAGGAAGTGGTGTATTATGTTTAAAAATGGCCACACATGTTTACGATAAAAGACAAAAAGGTCGGCTAAACATTGTGACTAACAAAAATTGATTAAAACTGCTGCTTTAGAATTTTCTCAAATTTCACAAAGTTTGTTGCATGAAATTGTAAAGGATAAGTTAAGCTAATATATATTTTGTGTCAGATTTATTGAGAACTAAAATTGTTGTCGGAAAATCAAGAAAAACATTGACTAACAGCGTCGTTGATATTCCTAGAGGCCTACAATAAAGATGGTGACTCACTTCTTTATCATGCTGTAACTGAGAATGAGACTTTGGTGAAACATGTCAATTGTGAGAAAAAAGTAGTCTACAGAGTGGGGACACACAAATTCTACAGGAAAAACAAAGAAATTGTTTGCATACTTTATCAGCAAGAAAAATCATGGCAACCATTTTTTGGTGCAGTAAAGATGTGCTTTTTGTCAATTTACTCAAACATTGTTAAATAATAATCTCTGAAACATATTGTGAAACATTTTTAAAAATTTGAGAAGAACAATCCAAAACAGGTGTCAGAAAATGCTGAGTTCAAAGGTTTTGTTTTTTCATGACAATGCATGCCCATACTCGACCAATCACACTTGGATGGTTTTGGATGGGAAGTGTTCCACCATCTGTATGGCACCAAGCGACTACCATTTGTTCCACACATGAAGACCTGGCCTGCAACCAAGAGCTTCAATGACAATGTGGAACTGCGGGAAGGTGTGAACAAATGGTTGAAGTCTCAAGCAGCAGAATTACGATAATGTTATCAACTGGTGCACCCTATGATAAGTGCCTCAGTTTAATCAGCGATCAATGTAGACTTTCAAATGTGTATTAAAAAAATGTTTTCTGTTACTTTGATTTGGTTTTACTCCAAAAAGTAAGTTAATTTCTGGATAGCCTTCATAAGATTTCTTCTTAACTTTTTCCTCTCTTGTTTCAATTGCATCAACAAAACACTTCTGCAGCCTGCTTTAGTAGAAAACCAGGACAACTGGAAAGGGTAATAGCACCTGTAGTTTAATGGATAGTATCA
The DNA here is from genome assembly GCA_022606455.1 of Callitettix versicolor. Lineage (NCBI taxonomy): Eukaryota > Metazoa > Arthropoda > Insecta > Hemiptera > Cercopidae > Callitettix > Callitettix versicolor. Next base: position 25,064,683 of record CM040187.1, read on the forward strand.
TAATCAAAACAATTTCATCTTATTTTTATAGTACTTACTGATACACATATGTTGTCAACTGAAGTACGTTAGATTTTTGTAACACCCAAAGTAGTTGTAATGGAATCACTTTATCCTAAAATAAAATACTTAAAACTTAATTGTTTCATTACTTCAAACTTACATTTTATAAATGTTTAGAAAGCTATCAGACAAAAGGAAACACTAATTATTAATTGAACAGAAAAAAGAAATGTTAAGTTTTTTGAGTGAAGCCAGAGCTAGTCCTGGTCAGTCTACAGTGCCTCTGAACTGAGCACCTCAAGGTTGATGGTTCAAGACTGTCATAAGCTTTGCCTTTTCCATTAAAGCCAATCCTTTGGCCCCATAAGTCTAAATGGCATCTAGGTTTATGTTCTAGTTGTACATTTAGATTTTACTCCCAAAACGATGTGTATTGCTTTATGTACACAAATGATGATAAATGTCCAAAATAAACTAAAATAGTATAAATATTTCATCATTAATTAATAGTTTAGTTAAAAAACAGAATAAACTATATGTTATTGAAAGAAAGGAATCAAAATCAAAATCTTTCTATCAGATTTCTTTAACAACCATAACTTAATAGAACAGTAGCTTATTGCTTGAGTCTGGTTTTCACAAGTCTTAGATCATCCACATCCAAGACTGTTTTGCAACACTGATTGCAAAATTCTGCTTTGCAACACTGGTTGTAAAAACGTTTTGCAACCTAACAATTGTAGTATGCTGCACACAACATAACTAAAATACAAGAATTTTCAAATCAGTTGCATTTCTGTTAAACGCAACTTTATATATATTTAATACAATTAATGATCAAGTGGCAAAAATAAATTTTGCACAGTGGTGCAAAACAAACACATGGATTTCATTTGCTTAGTAGCAGTGTAGTAGAGAGAGACCAATCACTTTTGAATAGTAGCAGTATGTAGATTATCCCACATGGGGTGCAGACTAGCTGCACCTATCGAGAGGATTTAGACATCCCTCGCGGTACCCGAGTCTAACAACCACTTACACTTATAACACTGCACTTAGGACTTTAATACTTTACTCTCACACTTTCATTTAGGGAGGGGATAATAGCCCCAAAGTCCTTTTTGCCTTAAAATACAAAAAAAGTAGGCAGATTATAGCATCAAGTTTCAGCAGCAATGGAAAAATGGAGTAGAATACCGTGTTTTTGTAGTTGAACAGTTTTTCAAGAGTAATGAATTTATAATCACTGTCCTAACAGCTTTTCCTTTCCCTTACTGTTAACACTAATCCCTCATTCTCATTAGTCTAATTGGCATTAAGTATGGACGTTAAGGAAAAAAAATTCCGTATAAAGTTTAGTGTAGAACGCAATGGGCCAATAAATGATTCCAAGTCAATAATCTGATAGATTAATTTTTTTGCACAACCGAATCAGTTCTGAATAAAAAGTCAACTAGTCATCTACAAAACTCCCAAAATGTTGACAGAGAAAGACAGTCCTCATCGAAGTTCTCATCATATGACCAGGTGTAATGCTCTGACCTTGAGTATGTGGTGTAGCTTGTTTCAATGGAATCTTCACTGTAAATTGAAATTTAATACTTACAAAATTATGATCATGCAAAAACTTTATGAATATGATTCTTATCAACACAAACTCTTCTGCAAGAGATTGTTTAATGTTCTTGTTACTGGTGATGTGTTAATCATGAGTGATAAAGCTCACTTTAACTTGTTTTTCTCAAAAATGTAGTTACTGGGCTGCAAATATAACCCAAATCAACTGCATCAAAAATCTCTCAGTGGTTCTGATCTAGAGTTTACAAAGAGAAGATCGTTGGTCCTTACTTTTTTTGAATAAAGTAGTGCTACAATAACAGTTAATTCATGTTAGACATGAATTAATGTAGACATGTTAGGCACAATTTTCTGCTAAAACTTCAACCTTTAGGGATCAACAAACCTTTGTTGAAATGTAGTTTCAACACGGTGGACTGACAGCCTTCAAACCTGATGTCTCTTAAAAACACAGTGCTTGTAACAAAACCCACCAGCAATCTTAGCTTACTTTTACTGAGGCTGATATAAACCTTTACTCTGCTCATATCAAAGTCTTTATCTAAGGAGCTCCTTATGTTGTTTAAACCTCTCTTATCCTCCCATAGTTTAGACCTTCTAATTTCTTTTTTCTCTTAAGTTTCATCTTGAAATAACTGTCTTTTAGTTCAGAAAACAGAAGGTAGCAATCTACCTTCCCCAATCCGTGCCAGACCACATACTTTCTCATTTCCTTGTACACCACCATATCCTAATATTCAGAGGATATTAGGAATGTTATCGCCTCTGGCCCAGCTAAAGCTATACATAATAATTCAATTTTTTTATAACTCAGGTGCATCATGTGCGGAAAACAGTAATTTTTTTTTGTAACAAAAGTTTGAAAACAACTGCATTTCAAACCAGCTTTGCAACCAATATCACAAAACAGTTGTGTCTGTACAGAAAATTTAAGATATTAACAGACATAAGAATACTAAAGTAAGAAAATACTGAAGAACAAACTAACAGCAATACACCATAAAGAAATATTGAAGAACAAACTAACGGCAATATATCATTTTATTCTTAAAAAAAAGTTAGTTGTTTATTCTATTCATTGTATGGAATATTAAACATTTTTTTTAAATGTTCAGTATTCTTGTACAAACAGTACAGGCTAATGTTAGATGAATAATTTTATTAGTACCTAACCTATATTTTATTTGATGAAAAATAATATTTCACACAAATAACACAATTTTCGAAATCTTTACCTTATTCCACACAACTAGCAATTTGTAAAAAATCACTACAGCCTTAATTTTTGAGCCTCCGGCAACATTTTTTACTATTAACTTATATATTCAGGTAAACAAATTTTCATTAAAAATAAAAACTTCTCAATTATCGTTGGTCACACTATTTTCAATTTGTAGCCAATCTTTAAAAAATAAAGTTTTTGAGAGGCCTATAAAATTGTATTACTATTTACTAAAAAAACAAGTTAGTACATACTTTTAGGGAAAATTAAAAACCATACTTGAAACACTGTTCTAGGAGAAAATACTTCATAGCCTAATTCACAACAAAATAATAATATTAAAATCTATGAATTCAAAAAACTTCCAATATTTTGCCTAAGCATGCTGTCTTTACTATACTGATATAAACTCCGTAATTAACCAGACCACCAATAGGACCATAAAATGCACTCTAACCTTAAAAAATAATTACCTGCAAATTAACCCATGTAATAACTTTGCATGATTCTGACTGATTTATGTTATTAAAAATTTTAAGTACATTATTTATATTTTCTTCTGTACTTTTCTGTTCATTAGAAATAACATTATTTAAAACGTCTAATATATCCATTGCATTCAGGTATCATTATTAAGTTTATAGGTATATATGCTTGTAACACCAGTAGCTTTAAACTAATATTTTCTAGTCAGAGCTAATAATATTTTAATTATGTATTATTATGAAACATAACAATTATAATTTATTTAATTTCTTCTCTTTTTTTTAACCATAATTAAAAACTTTTTATATAGAATTAGAGGTATAATATTAATTATTTTTGTTTACGTATTAGTACCGTTAACAGTGTTAATTCTGCCATTCAGTCCAAGATAGAAGGGCGTACACAGATGATTAGGTTGATGTTGAGTCACAGATCGAAATTCTAGTTACCTTTACCCGGTTTCTGGTTATCTACGATTTTGGTTTACATTGTCAATAATTGGTTTAGTTTGGTTTTGGTTTGTAATTTTTTTTTACTACAATAATGAGTTTAAGGACCAGGTAACTTATTTAATTACATTTCGAAAACTTGCTCAAGGTCCTTACTAAGTGATTCGACATTTCTCGTTACTTTAGGAAGTGACTTTCGGTTTTTATGGACTGTTAACCAACAGAATTTCTGGGCATTAGAAGACCATGACAAAATTGGGACAGAGAAAGTTTTGATTAATGTGACAGAATAATAATGTTAATTTTTGAAAATTTTGTTTTACATTCTGCACTGTTAGTGAGTGATATTTAAATGTAGATAACTACAACAATGATAAAACATTGACTTCAAAGTAATTTAGTCAATGTTAGTAATTTAATAACCTATAAATTTTTTGCTAGGCTGCCTTTAAATTTCTTAAATTATTGAAAAAAATGGCAAACCATTCCAAAGAACTGTTTACTTATAAAACATTGGTGCATGCTATATCTGGAGCACTGGTAAGATAATCAAGTTAGATCACTTAAAATAAGATATTTGTGTAAGTTATGGGTAGCTTACCTCTTATATTCATGATTTAAAGTATATTTTGTTCAATTACCTATTTTTTTATTAAGTAATATTAATCTGCAAAGTTCAAAATTCTTCATAAGTTATTATTTTATGCAGTGTCTTCTTTTAATTTTTTTTCAATTACAGTGTTAGTAAATTTCACACAATAATATTGATTTGGTTATGCAGGTTTTTCCTTCTTCAATCAATTTTCTCTTGTGTGTACTTTTTATTATTACATAGACTACAGTGTTTTGGAATTACAAAATGGTGGTGTCCATTATTTTGTTTTTTTCCAAAATGCTGCATTATGTATAAGCAATAATCCAAAGTATTTATTTAATGAAAATGACTGGAAGAAACTGACTAAATACATTACTCACTGTGTGAAGTGATACTTTTCATACAGGCAAGTAAATCGTTCATGATCAATGCAATGTAAATGGTAATGGCATCACAAAATAGTTCTGTTACAAAATTGCATAAAAACTTAAACAATTTATAGGTTTACATTAGGTTTTCTTAATTTAATAATAAATTAGGTAATAGAACAAAAACATAACATAATATCATAATATAAAAATAATATAACCATAATAATAACTAAATTTCACTTTGTAAGCGTGTTTTTTTTTTTTTTTTTGTAAGCTAAGCATACATTTTTTAACATTTATTACACTAAATGAAAAAGTTTTTAACTAGAAAATATTTTAAGCGTTGATGAATTATTATTATTGTTATTAGTATAATCAGTTTTATTTTTGCCTAGATAAGTTTTTTTTTAAAGAAATGTTTCTCAAATGTGAACTTGGTACCTGGTTAAATAGAATTCCCCTGGCAGGGGGTGCAGACTAGCTGCACTTATTGAGAGGATTTAGACGGCCCTTATGGTACCTAAGTCTAACACACACTTATACTTACAACACTACACTTAAGACTTAATACTCACACTTATATTTAGGGAGGCAATAATAGCCTCATTGTGCTTTTCGCCTTAAAGTAAAAAAAAAAAAAATAGAATTCCTGTACTACATTTTTACTGTATGTTATTTTCTTTTTATTGAACTTTTTTTTTCAATTTGATGTTTGCTTTTCTGTGCATGTGTTATGGGTCAGCTTGTTCCACAATTCTACTTTAATTCCTATCAAACCTTGACTTGAATTAGGGACCTATTTCTAAATAAATACTTATACTAAAATGTTACCCAATTAAAAAAAAATCTTTTGACTAACCTAACCTGGGTTTTATATGGAATGTAGATTTGTATATTATTTGTACAATTCAGTAATAAAACTTACATTCTATTTTAACAGTATTATTTCTCTCTAACCCAACTGATTTCATAGTGCCTATTTTCAAAAAACAGGCATTTTTTTCTACTAAGAAAATATTTTATCATTTACTTACGAAAAAGTATATTTTTATAAAAAAAAATAATTTCTCATTTATTATTGGTCACAAAATTTTTCTTCTAATCTTATTGGTGCTTATGCAGTCTGGGTTTAGAGAGATTTAAGGATCTACCGCTTGTTTAATAATTTAGATGTATTATTTTAACACTTCAACAAAGTTTTTGTTTGAATCTAGATTTGGTACAGTAAGCAAAAAACTTTAACAATTTATCATGTCACTCTATTATTATGCTTCAAGTATTGCCTGTATTTAGTTTTCTATTATGATCCATTTAACAGACTTTGAAAATAACAAAATAAAAACTAATATTACTATTGTCTTTAAAATTTTGTAAGTGATTTTGTAACTTATCCAAATTCTCAACAACGAGTGAAAAAAGGCAAAAGATTTATACGAAGTAAAGGGAAACCAGAGTTAATTTTCAATAACTATTGAAAAAAAAATTTCAGTGTCCAGTGCAAACAACTATTGTATATTATGTTGTTTAAGTTTATTGATGATCGCACTTGCTGTAATGAAATTGATTCTTAAATGCAGTGCCTGTTGTAGTGACTTGTAAGAAACATTTTATTTATTGCATACAGTCACACACACACACACACACACACACACACACACACACACACACACACACACACACACACACACACACACACACACACACACACACACACACACACACACACACACACACACACACACACACACACACACACACACACACACACACACACACACACACACACATACACAAATACACATTCAAACATACATACATATACATAAACACACACACACACACAGTACAAATCAGGTAAAACAGTAATTATAATTAATTCATTTAATGGAAGTGGGCTTTGATCGGGTACCTCTTGTTAAACAGAGGATGTCTGTCTTATCTTGAGTATAGAAAATATTTCTGTGTTAAGGGTTTTAGTTGATTTATTCACTTTCCTTAGTTAAATAACTAATATTGTCTTACCTGTTGCAAACAGTTTTAAGAGTCAGTTATGTTTGTCAAAGAATGATTACTTATTATGTTGCAGGGAAGTGTTGTCGGAATGACAACATTCTACCCCTTGGATACAGTCAGGTCTAGACTACAGTGTAAGTCAATTTGTAAATTGTGTAAATTGTGTAGTTTAAGTTTATTCATTATATGCAGCATTATGTGAGTCCTGCTATCTCTGGCCACTTTCCTGCTTCTTAATAAATAAATTCCATATGCAGTCATTTTAGTTACAATTGAAGTTTCGTTCTTGAACAAAACAACACATAGCTCTGCCCCTCCTTTTGGAACCATGTAAACTGCCAGGGCTCTTCACTGTTATCCAGTTTCTTTGACATACAGTATCTATTACTTTTTCTCCATCTGTTTGGAATAAACAGTACATTCATCTGCACATAATAATATTAATAGTAAACAATATTTCTGTTACATATTAGATCTTATGTTTTTGTATTTATAAAGTAGATATACTTGAAAGTGTTAAGCTGTCCCCTTGCTTCTTCTATTTTGTTTGCAGAACCACCTTTCATACTAAAAACTAATGAATAGAGCAGTAGTTATTTATATTTTACTGGAAGTAAGATCACGCTGGATGACCTGTGTTATAAGCCAAACAATAGGCCTATGAATTAAACTGGTGTCTATATGTTTAATAACATTATTCAAAATAAACAATTTTCGCATGCAAGTATTTCTTTTACATTCATTGTTTAGTTTTAAACAACTGATAACACTATTGTATATCAATAAAATATAATTAAGTTTTATGTTGTTAGTTGTAACTTAATTAATAATGTAATAAATGCAATTAATTTGTTTTTTATACTCAACACACATATTTAAATTAATTAAATACAATTAATTATATTAATAATGATTTTTTCATTATTTACATAAGTTACTTAATACACAGTGGTGATAAGCATAACATTAGTTAACATTACAATAACAAAGAAAATTTTGTGATTCAAAATCAGCTGTTTTAATCAGCATTACCTTCACCTCCCCACTTCTTCCTCCTGCAGCACAATGGTGTTAAAATATTTTTACTGTATATTAGGCATTATATTTTGTATATTAATTCTATCAGTGTCCTATTGTTAACATCATATTTAATAATGCAATAAAATTAATTATTTTTTTGGAAAATAACTTGTTTTTATGTTAATACAAGAGTAAACTTTCTGTTGTTATGTGTGGAACACAATAATATCATTCTTCAAGACATTTTTGACACACTGTTGTTTGAAGTTTTCAATGATTTAGGGAAAATCCTAGAATAATTCAGAACATTTTCTTTTGCTGTTTTTGGCAAATTTTTGAAAATTTTTTTAGCTGTAATTCAAAAACATATAACGATGAAATTTGATATTTTTCCATGTGGCAAAATTTCATTAAAATCTGAGATGGTCAGGTTTATACAGTATATTGACTGGAAATGACCCATTCAGTGCTGCTAACACGCCCATGTGAAATGCCAAGTTCAGAGTCAATATTGTCAATAGTTGTTTGCACACACAGTTTGTCAGAACACACTCATAATTTTCATCTGGTAGAAAAGGTAAGGCAACCAGTCTAATGCCATCTTCAGTTGTTATGCAACCGTTACATGCTTGTGCCATTCATACACTGCCAGTCATTTTTTTTCATCGCATCGTTTCCGTATGCTTTCTTCAGCATCTCAAGAGTCTCTGATGGTGATTTTTCCAGCAACACACAAAATGTGTTATTGGCACATTGCTGTGATGATATCATTTGCAAATCTGATGAACGAAAAAAATTATCTAAAATAACACAACTGATTGAATGCTAAAATGCACAGTGCCGTTCACTGGTTGTGATGCCCACCTTAAAAACAAAATTTTCCTTCAAGCAAAAAAAAAATGCTTGGTGTGCAACCATTCCAGGAATTTTTTGACTCTATGTTGTATGTGTACAGTATGTCCCATGAAGAAGTTTACGCATTTGATCCTTCATTATTTTCTCATTCCTCCATTGATCATTTTGAAACTATACATACTTTTTAAAGGAGGTACCAGAAATATTATATGAGATTGTGTCTGGTTGATGTTTGAAGAAATAAAATGGCGGTAAAAATTAAGTATAGAACTGATTTTGTTATTTTTTCATACAAAATTTTTTTTTTTAATATTAATTAGATACAAACTAATTAAAAGAAAACTAAATAGTAATGAACATTTCATAAATCAGACCTTTTTATTTTTTTTAAGAATTAACAGCTGTTCAACAGTCTGATTTAATAATGCAGTACAGTGAGATTTTTAAGAGGGATAGAATTTATTTATTTTTTGCTGCCATTTTGTTTCTACAAACATCAGCCAGATACAATACTCACATAATATTTCTTGTACCTTCTTTAAATAGTATTTATAGTTTCAAAATGATCACTGAAGGATTGAGAAAATAATGGAGGATCAGATGAAATCTCTCTTCGTGGGACATACTGTATATAACTTAGAATAGGTATATGAACACTCCTTTAATTTTTAAACTATAGTCCTATTTATATTTTGTCATAGTGGAAGAAAACAGAGAAGCGAAAAACACTATAGCTGTGCTAAGGGATCTGGTAAAGGAAGAAGGATTGTAAGTATATTATTTTGACTATTAGAGCTTTTAAATTTCTTTATAAAGCATGTAGACAGTTGTACTAGGGCATAAAATGTCGGGGTAAATAGAACCTTAGCTGGTTACGGAATCATTGAAGGCCTTTGAGTCATTGGTGTCTATCATTTTGATTTAACTCCATCCCATGTTTAATAAATAAATCTTTTCTTAAGTTTTAGTTTTTTCTGGATAATCTGTCAAGTAATTTTGAAAAATTTAATCTTAGATTGCAGTTTGCTGATTTTTTACCAATAGTTTATGTACCAAAATTTTCAGTAGATAACAACCAATAATAGCCTAAACATTTTTGAGAAAATTTATATTTGTGGTAGTTCTGAACAGTTTTTTATGAAGGTTTAGAAACATATAATTATGAGGTGTATTAAGTAAATAAAGTTTTGAAATTTGACCACGGCAGTTGCTGTTCAATGCATATATACTGAGTACCTGCACTTATTCTATAGTCAGATATAATTACAAAAGTACTCAACTGTGAGAGAGTTAGTACTCACTAACTGTAAAATACATGCTGTGATTTATTCTTTTAATGTAAAAGCAGTAGAAATGAATCATCACAGAACATTGAATTGTGTGAAGAAAGCACTATGAGTGATACAATGATAAAAAAAATGGGTTAAAACTTTTAAAGATGATCACATGAATGTTCATGATGAGGAACATAGTGGATGACCTGTCATTGGAATACTTGAAGAGGAAAATTGATGAAAAAGTTCAACAGAACAGATGCTTTACAATTTCATCTTAAAACCTAAGGGAACTTATTAAACAAAGGCAAAATCAAAAAGTGTTGAGCATTTTCATTAACTCTCTGCATCAGGTCTTCAGTAATGACACTTACTGTAAGGTCATCTACTTTCTTCCCCATCATGAACGTTTGTGCAGCCATCTTTAAAAATTCTCACCCATCTTCATAACATTCCATCACTCGTTCTGTATACTTCACTAATCTGCTGATGAATGAAAATAATTTCAACAGCTCTCATATTCTTTCCACAAGTAGAAATTGCATAATCATATAAATATTTGTTTCATTTTCAGAATTTAACAATGTTTTATTCTTGAGTAACTTTTTAAAAATCTTGTTTTTTTTTGCTTATCTTGTATAATTACAAAGCAAAAAAGAAAAAAATCATCAGACTTAAAAGTATTCAAAATAATCATTTGCTTGTGGCTTTTTTTCTCTAATAAAACACTTTTACAATGTAGTACATTAAGGTGTGTATAACTGAGCATGTGACTTTTTCCAGCTTCCATAGTGTATACTACTAGGCCCTAGTTATTTTTCATATTAGTCAAACAAAAAACATCACTCTGATGATTTATAGTAAATATTGTTGTGGTTTTTTCGAAATAGCATGGATTTCTTTCTATCGCTCGGCTGCAGAAATGACACGTAACAGTTATATGCAGTGTATTGGGATGGCTCATGCCAGCACTGTTACTCATTTAGCACCACCCAGGGGACACGTACAGCTTAAGGTTTGCTGCGGACGCGAGTAACTTTGTCCCCCAATACAACACAACTCCAACCAGCAAAAGTTATTAGAGGATAAAATGAATAGAGCACTACAGATACTGAGCAACTGGGCAACAGACAATCATATGCAAATAAACAATGCAAAGACGATGTACCAGTTCTTCTCACTGAAACATCAGAATCCGATACTCAACCTTACTTACAACAACAACATGTTACCCAAAAGCGAGGTAACAAAATACCTTAGTATAGTCATGGATAATAAGTTGAGCTGGAAAGAACACACCAGACACATCACAGATAAAGTGAATAGAAGAATGTGTCTGCTGAAACAACTCACTGGAGTAAAGTGGGGAAGTACTCAAGATACACTGCACACAACCTATAATACATACATAAAGCCAGTCATAACATACGAAAGCGAAGTACTGATCACTGCCGGTAAGCCAGCCCTACGACAACTGGAAAGATGCCAAAACAATGTTCTGAGACTTATTTGTGGAGCCGCTAAAACCACTCCTATAACAGCAATGCAGATGTACATGTGGAACCAACCTATAGAAAAAGAAGTCAAACAACTTGCAGCAGTTACGTACTTGGGGCTGCAAGGACTGCCTCAAACATCATGGACCAAATCTGCCTCCAGAAGCAACACATTAAAAAACCATAAAAATCACATTTCCTTAATATCAGAATACCTCAATGGCAATAAACAGATATCCATTACAGAACCATATACCATACCAACTAACCCAATTCACCTTCTGGAGATAGACATAAATTTGTCTTTGGTTGAGGAAGTTAACAAGAGAGAATGCCCCCCATCGCTTCTCTGACAACTGGCCATCTCCACAATAGAAGAAAGATACCCCTCCGACCAATGGTTGAGAATCTACACAGATGGATCCAAGTATGAGGATGGAAGCAACGGAGTGAGAGTGTACACACCCAATTTCTCCCTCCACTACCCGATTGGGCTGAACAGGTCGAATTTTGACGCCGAGATGGAGGCCATATCTAAGGCTCTTCTCCTTCTGCTGAACACTTTGCATAAACACCAAAACTGTGTAATACTGACAGATTCCAAGGCAGCAGTGCAGGCCCTATCATCATCAGTGGGCAACAATCTTAAAGAAATACATCAAATGTTACAAACGCTTCAAAAATTAAGCAGAAATATAGTGTTCCAATATGAGAAGGGATCCCTTCTCATGTAGGTATGCCAGGAAATGAGGCTGCAGATGAGCTGGCAAAGAAAGGTTCACTCCTACCCAAACACAAACATTTGTCCAATCCAAATAAGGCAAAAGCCATGCTCAAAAGTACAATGAAGAAACAGCAGATGGAACAATTGAAGAGCATAGCAAAAGGCAAACTCTGAGAAAATATAGACGAGGAATGTGACGGACTGAAGGAAAAACCAAGGAGACAGTCAGTGGCACAGTTCCGTCTTGACATGGGTCATGACTGCCTCGCCACCCACTTGAAGCACATTGGAGTCTACTCCTCTGAAATGTGCCCTCTATGCCAAGAGACGAACTCAAATATGAACAAGGAACACCTGCTGACATGCCCTGGATTGAATGCTGATTTGAGACGACAGAAGAGCTTCGCTCGGCTGTATTGGGAGGCAAGGAGGCTGATGGACTGGAGTCCAGGCTAGCCATAGGAAACAACAGTTATATGCAGAATATTTTAAACTACTGTATATAGTAAGCCTGACATGAAATATTTAAATAGATTGTGATAGTCATGAATTAAATATAATAAGTTTGATTCTCACACTTTTCAACAAAATTAGTCTTCTTTATTTGTTTCACCCAACTTTGGGGTACACTAAATCAATCACTTTTTAATGTTCTGTGCCTTCCTCATAGCCCAGTGTTGCTTCATTCGTTGTGATCTTGCTTTTCTTTCTTTGTCAGAGATTTGGATCGTTTACTTGGACTTGACTTTGCCTTGGAACCGTTGCTTCTTGTCCCTGGTTAAGAATTAGTATTATCTAAAAAAATTAGCAACAAAATTAGTATTATCTAAAAAAAAATATTTTTTGTCTTAGTTAAAAACAAAGGTGATATAATGTCTTCTCTTCATTAAAATTTAGGTTATAAAATTACTTTTTTGTATTTTCAGTGTTACTTTGTATAGAGGTTTAGTTCCTGTTCTGCAGAGTCTGTGCTGTTCAAACTTTGTGTACTTCTACACATTCCATGGACTGAAATCAGTGCACTCGACTGTGAGCGCAACTGCCGGGAAAGATCTTTTGTTGGCTTCAATTGCGGGTAAGCTTTAGAAATCAGTGAATTCTAAAACACGTATCATTATGCTTATTTTCAAGACAGTTTGAAAATATCTAGGTTTAGTCATTTAAAAATTCGTAAATTTGCAAATATTTTTGTTAATAAATATCTGTGAATTAACTATTTACTTCAGTCCAGTCCAAAGATGGCGGCAGCTGATGGGTTTAGCAATCCCACCATACCTGTAGCTCATAACACTGTATATTCAAGACACACATGTATACACATTCACTACTCTACATAACTTGGCTAACTCAAAGTGTAATATGACCCGTACTGATGGAGTGAATTACACTGGCCTAATGGTGTATCAAAGGATACATACCTAGCAACTTCTCGATGTATCTTAACCTTACCCATACTCTGTGTGGGTGGACATAATTTTCCTAGCTATTCATGTTCCTGTGAGTAAGAATGTAAATAGAATGAGCTGGAAATTACCACACAACAAAAAGTTGGCAAAATGGAGCACAATCTCCATCAAAAATAAGGGGGAAAATTGAAAGGCAATTAGCAGAGCAAGCATCTGCAAGTACGTCAATAATGAATTGGGAAGTCCTCAATTAGAAATGAGTGAGTCACCTTGAATCCTGTCCAAATTGTAGACTGTTTGGAAAGATTAGTACTGAAGGGCGTTGTAACAGCATTTCAGGAATGTAGAAAGAGGCGCAATAGATTTACAAGGTTGCAGTGTAGTAGGAACTCTAGAAAGTCATTCATACCTAGCCCAAATTTTAATTTAAATGTTAATGCCTGTGGAAATAAATATTACACAAACATTACACAAACTTTGTTACATCTAATTATTTCCACAAAAAATCTGGTTCAAAAGTTACAGACAAAAAAATTGACCTAATTCGACTTACTTATTAGGACTGGCCTAATTCTGCTTACTTACTAGCATAATTTTACTTCCATCATATTTTGACAATATTTTTTTTAGATTTGCTTCTGAACTGTGAATGTCTTTTCTTTCTAATTTAATGCACTGACTAATCTTGAATCTCTATATATGACCAATGAACCAATCTATTTAAGGAAATCTAATGAACCAATATTGAAAAAAATAGCTGACTACTTTTTTCTAATGGCTCTTAAGTCTGATTTTTGTAGATGTAACCTGTATATGTTTTGTTTGGGTACTAGCATTTGTTTTGTTGGTTGGGTATAGACTGCATTTGACCAAAATCACTAGAGCTAAGTTTAAGAAATTTTGTGCTTTTAAGTTCGGGTAGCTATCAAATGCAGAGTGGAATTGCGCTGAATGGAGCGCGTACCTATTGTTTTTAATATAAGTACGGCCACTGAAAGCATAATGAAGCTGAGCAGAATCAAGCTGTGTTGCTCGGCTCCATTCCACGCAGCTTTGACTCTGTCTTGGTTCAGTTTCAAACTGACTCCACTTCCCCTACTACATTAAACATGCCTTCAAACTTATTATTTCTCATTACCTAGGTAACTGTTGCCTAGGTTATGGGTTTTTAACATAATGTTCCTAATACTTTAAAGTAGTCTTAAATATTTAGATTTGTAAGGTACAAGTGCTTTAAACTGACTGAACTCTGCTTTTAGGTTCATTCCGCTATGCTTATCTCAATTCAGTGCAGCTCCGTTCCGCATTTTGTGGTCGCCCAGTCTAACAATGTTTTTACCAAAAAAGAGCTCAACAAAAAATTTTTTAATTAAATTTTATAAAAATTTGTCAATTAGTTTAGTTTTTAGCCTCACACATACACTGCCCATCACATGTAGCCAAGTAAACAGACATCAAAGTAAAAACCACTTTTGGTATCAGTGGACATAAAAACAGATAGATCCATCAAAATGTAAATACAATTTTTTCACAATTGTCGAACTGCACACCTTTTATAATGAGAAAGTAATTTTCAAATTGTGAAGTTGACAGGTATTGTGTTACATTGAACAATTATTTTAAAATATTATAAGGAATGATGATTGGCCATTACTATACTATTTGTTATATTAGTTCGTTTTTTGTGTGGAAAATTGGCTAATTGTAAAATAAAATTGCTTACATCAAATTTAACTATACCGTATTATGCCTTATTTGTCACATTCTTGTTATCATCATGATTTTTCTAATCATTACATTTATTGTAATGAATGCTTGGCTTTTGTAGGAATAATAAATGTCTTGTCTACGACTCCTTTATGGGTAGTCAATACCAGGCTGAAGATGGCCGGCATAAACCAAAAGAAACCAACTTACAAAGGGCTTATTGGTGAGTTTTGAAAGTTTTAGTTATTTTATCACTTTCTATTCAGCATGTTTAGATTATTTTTTGTTAATATTTCAGAATTGTAAACACTTCATTGTTGATCATTCACATAACCTTACTATTGTTTATAAAATTCACACAGATTATAATGTGTTGTTTCTAATCTTCTGTTATTTAAATAATTATTAATTTATAGTTAACTTTTCATATTATAAAAAAACAACTTAATAAATACTGTTGTGCCTACCTATTCTCCTTGGTAACAAACTTCTAAAACTATTCTAACCTATAAAGACATGCAATGCAAAAACAGAATACCTTTTTCTACTAAAAAATGCCACTGTATCCAAGTTGCCCCTTCCACTGAAAGCATGTTTGCAGTAAATGTTTTTCAGCACAATGAAGTAAAGCTATAAGTAATTTTGGAAAATAAGTTGACTTATTTGATTGCTATTTTATCTTTAATGTTTAAAATGGAAGATTTTAAATATCTTATTTCAGAGAAAGTACCCAAACAAAATATATGGGTTGCTATTTCTCAAAAAATGTAGTTTTTTAAGTTACTCACAATAAACTGGATAATAGGCCTCTCATCAAAAAATTATTTTAATTACAATAATTTGTTTGAAAACAAACAAATTAACATAGCTAGTTTTTAACAACATAACCTGAAACTTACTATAGCCTATCAGCTGTTCAATGAAATCAGCTGATCTTTATAAATTATTATAAAACACTGATTTTTTAATATAACTACCAAAATTAAATTAATGATGAAGCTCCAGGTACTTGTCAACTTGTTCATTTCCATGAAGCCTCCAGCATGCCCTGGCACCCAACACAACATAACTTTGTTCAAGTTTCCTAGGTATGGCACTAAAAGTCATGCAGTCACCACTGCTTATCATGGATTTTTGATGTCCAAATGAATGTTTAATGTACATAAAATTTTGATTGAAAGATTCCTTACTTTTCTGTTAATGGTTTTGATTTCCTGTCGATAGCCTGGTCCCATGCATGACAGATATTCAAGGTCATATTGTATATAGGTCCTATATATTCATGCAGAAAATGACTAAATACCAAATGTTAACATTACAGATGGACTGATCCGTATCAGCAAGACTGAAGGCATCCCTACGTTATGGAGTGGGACACTACCTTCCATTCTCTTAGTGATTAACCCTGCTTTGCAGATGGCCACTTATGAAACTATTAAACGCCATTTAGGCAGCCATGAACTGCCTGCTATCGCTTACTTTATAATTGGCGCCATTTCTAAAACAGTGGCAACAATTCTCACTTATCCACTTCAGTTGGTGCAGACTAAATTAAGGGTAAGTTATGTAGCACCTGACCTTATATTATCTTGCAGTGTTATAATTAGCCATTGGTCCAAAATAACCAGGTATTGAAATTAACAATTTTTTTTCCGGTGAAAAACCTTTAAGGTCATTATCACCGAGGCGTGATATTAAGATATTCACAAAGGTTAAATAAGATAAGAAATAAAATTTAGGAGCATCTCAAAAACAAACAATAACAATAATTAAAACAAAATCAAATAACAGCTATAAATACTTTTCTAAAACTAGTTAACAATAAAATATAACTAAAAAAAAAAAAAAAATTAATATAATAAAATAAATAAAACAAAACAAGAAGAAATCAAAGCAAACAATAATAAATTATAATAACAATAATAAATAAATAAACAATAATAAATAGCCACATATCTACAACTTGTTGCAGGGCTGTAAAGAGGCCCTGCAATATTTTTTAAATTAAATTTTATTAAATCCACATGATGAAGGAATTTCAGGGTCCGGTCAATGACTGAGACACTATCTACCAACATCATCTGCACACAATTCCCCAAACCACATATACGCCATATATTTTGGAAACCATCACACTCTAGCGATATATGTTGTACTGTGATGGTTTCTCTACAAATTTCACATTGAGGCGAGTCCCCGCATTCCATCAGGAATCCATGCGTTAACATGGAGTGACCAATGCAAAGGCGGGTAACCACAACCTCTTCTTTCCGCCTTGCATTTATTCACAACCCCCAAGGACGAACAGTATTTTTAATTACCCTCAATTTGTTACCGCTTGTAGTTGCCCATTCATTTTCTCACTGTAGAAGAATTAAATGTTTTACGTGACAAAGAAAGTTAGACAAGATTACACATTGTGTGCGTGGTGGCAGAAAAGTTGCTTCTTGTGCTGCATTATCCACTACAGTGTTTTCAAATATTCCACAGTGACCAGGAATCCAGCAAAATCATACTCTAGCACCTCATAGTTCAAGTCTATAGACGGAGCACAAAACCAAAGGGTTTACCGAATACATATCCCGGATTGCCTAGAATGCATTTTTTGAATCAGAACTAACTACGTAATGCAAACTATCGAATTCAATAGTGTTCAGAGCCTTAAAGATGGCAAAGAGTTCGGCTGTAAAGACACTACAAATTGAGGGTAATCCATACTTATACTTGAAATTAACAGTTACTGTAGAACAGTAATTCAGCTAAGTATGGTGAAGACTGGGCTGGATTCCAGAAAAAAACGGACAATCAGTTCTATAGTGTCTGATTGAACTTTACTATATTGCTGATTCACCTGTATCTTGATTCAAAATGCAAGATATATAACTTATTACTGGTAGCTTTACTGTTCCTTGCCTTCATCCTAGAAAATTTGGGTTCAAGTGTAAATATTGAATGATTTAAACAAACAATCTTGTTAAGTCTTGAATTCTTTTTTATCACTGAAGGGACCTAGAAAATAATTATGTTATTTCTGAATAACAATATAAAAAAATGATTAAAAAATGTAAATTTACCGATTAATAAGGAATAAGAAGTAAAAAAAGATAATTATAGCATTGATACATTATTTTTATTGATATACTTAAATGTTAAATATTTAGTGATACAGTATTTGTGCATACAAATCTTTATGAATACAATACATACTTTAAAATATATTATCACAAAGAAAAAAAGAGATAATTTTGTGCACATGTAACAAGTTATCATCTGTAATAGATGGTTATTGCAGCAACTCAAGAAGAGATTGTGTCAGTGATAAGAAAAATTAAATTACGGTCTGATAAATTACAAGTCTTTGTCATAATCTAAATTAACTCAGATGAAAGGGTTTTATTGAACTGTAAAATGTACATTAGAAATTTTTAATACTGTATAGTATTTAATGTCACTAACAGCAGGTTATTTTTATATTAAAGATAGACATTTTCTCGGACATGTCATAAAATGATAGTTGTTTGTGGTGCATTGTAATGATGGTTCCAGTACAGTCAGTACATTCTTTTTCCAGTAAAAAAACATTAAGGTTATCATCGCTGCAGTACAACAATAAATACTGTCCATAGTGTGTTACAAAGGTAAATTTTTTTTTTTTTTTTTTTTTTAACGTCCGACTATTGTACACACTTGGGCTAATGCAGACGATGGGATGATTTATAGCGTATGAAAATGCCAAGCCCTCGCCGGGAATCGAACCCAGGTCCTCAGTGTGAAAGCCTAGCCTAGTACGCTATCCACTAGGCCACCGAGGTGGCTCTACAAGGGTAAACCTCGGTACATGTGAATATAGTACGAAATGCAATAGTTTCAAATCTTATCGCTTTGTTGTAAGTTGTATTTTTGAAATAATAAAACATCAAAATAACAATTGCTTTATTTCTCACTTCTAACCTTAACAAAAATTATTACCATATTTCATCGATTCTAAAATGTACTGTATTTACAGATAATTTTTAAGGAAAAATACGTGAGACATTTAAAAAAAATATCAAATTTAAATGTCTCCACACATACTTACTTGAATGTCCTACTATACTTACTTGAAAATACATGATCAAACAAATGTACTAAACTAAACCTCGAAATTATGATAGTTAGTACTAAGTTGTTATTACGGTTATGTTGGTAATGAAACTACATATTTTAATACCGGTAATACCTCTGTAATTCATGTTTCCATTTGTTTAGCGAATAACGTAACTCCGTGTCATTCCTGCATCGTAATGCACTCTCTTTGAAGACACTATGATAATACCATTCAGCATATAAGTTGATCATGTGAATACTTCCTTATGTAAATACTAGTAAAAAGGTTAAGTACATATTATTTGTTTTAAAGACCTACGATTAAGAATTTGTATAATAGAGTTTGTATTTAGAGTTGTACACACAATTTGTATTTAGAGTTAAATAGAAAATTTAAGAGTTTAGTATACTTACAAAAATAATAATAATAATAAAATATTCTGTGCTATAAAAAGTACAGTATTTTAATCAATCACCAAAAGAACAGGTGATGTATTTCTGTTATCAGTATACTCTGTCATCTGTCTCTAACAGTCCTGATAATGACGGTTAATCGAGACTCTACAATAAATAATTCTATACTATGACAAGTCTTTTAAATTGTAAATGAAACTCTTCATGTTTACAAACATTTTCAGATAAAGGACTGTTACTTTATGAAACTACAACTTGGTAAAATTTAGCGAACATTTCTCCCTGTGTGAGAAAAATAATTAACCATCAGTTTATATAAATAATTTATGTTTCAGCATGGACACAACTACAAGGATTTGCCTCCGAATGCTGGCATGGTTCAACTCACTCTTTATATTTTAAAGTAAGTGTTTTAAAGAGCCTGTTGTAAGTATAAAAATGTGTTTACACTTGGAACAGTTTGTTACAATATTCTGTGTGGTTAAACAATGTTATTACGCATTAAGAAAGATAAAATTGGTTATTGAAAAAATTAATGGAGTTTGGCTTGCTATTTTTAGCAAATTTCTATTGGAAAATGAACTATTGGATCAGGTAAGACCCCAGACTTGTGATCTTGAAATGAGTGCCGATGCTGACCTTTAGGTGATGGGTTGTTAAAATTGTGTGTGTGTGTGTGTGTGTGTGTGTGTGTATGTATGAGAGAGAGAGAGAGTGCTTACGTTTGCAATTTTAGTCCAGTTTGATTCAAACTTGGAACAAAAATCAATTTTGGTAATAGCTTGTACAAGTTCATTAACTGTCAAAATTCTTCCAGTATTTTCAAAATGGTGTCCATTTAAATCTGTAAAACTTCACAACTTTTTTGTTTGAATTATGTTAAAAAATATGCTTTAACTATCATAATCAGAATTAAAAACTGCATAAATTAGCATTTAGAATTTTTAAAATACATTAAAATTTAAATTTAATTTAACAGCAGTTAGGGTCTAACTTCATATTAAATTTGGAAGTTTAAAATGTATCCAGGTTTTAATGTTGTGTATGATCGTGAAATCAGAGTTTCAAAAAGAGGTTGAGATAAAAATATTACTTTTGGAAATTCGCTTCCATCATGTCAGCTGCTGCCACAATTATTTTTGTTAATCATGCTAAAATTGGAATTTCTTATAGACAGCAAAACTAGGGCATAAACCGGAGTTTGTGAAGTTCTGTGTTTTGTATTCATGTTTTTGAATTTTCCAACTTAATGTACTAATTTGCCTTTTGGTTATAGAAAATATGGAGGTCAAGGACTGTACAAAGGCATGGAAGCAAAACTTTTGCAGACAGTAATGACAGCCGCTCTTATGTTCGCTGTGTATGAGAAAATTGCTAGATTTGTCTTTAGTATTTTGTTGGCCAGTAGTAAAACTTAAGGAATGGTAAAGGAATACAAGGTTAATTAAATAACACGTCGAGGAAATATGGTAGCAATTAGTGCAGAAATGGTGTTGTGTCTAAATAACCTACTATTTTTTTCAGTAATAAAAATATTTAATCCTGGTAGGTTAGGTTGTCAATACCATTGTTAGGTGCGGTAAATACAAGCAGTCATTGGTTCTTTAAGGGAATAAATTTTGATTTAGCAAAATGCCGTAAAAGTCTGGTCCATGATGGGATCAGTGATAGTGAATTTTGTTTTATATTTATTGGGGACATTTAGGTCCAGTGGAACAAGTGCCAGCTTGTTGCAAGATATATAATAAACTAGTTTTAAAAAAATGTAAAATTGTTTATGATCTAAGCTATTTGCATTCACTCAAGAAAAAATGTTGCTGTTTTTATAAAATAATTGTTGCAATAGTTGGTCGTCTTGTTTAAAATGAAATGCATTCAAGTATGACACAGTATATGATTTACAAAATCAACAATAAGTTAGTGTTTAGTAGTGGAATACAATATACACACACTGTAAAGTACAGTTCAAGAGTTGAGACGTGAATTTTGACCCAGAAGCGCAGTTGACATTTGCGTGATCCCATTATGAAAGGTTTGCACATGCTTATTGTCCATTTTCTATAGAAAACAGCAAACTATCTGTTTAAATACTAATGCATGAGTCCATTCCACGGATAAATATTGCGTGACTTAGTTCAATGTCATCAACTCTTGCTTCATTTACCATTGTACTATCTTAAAAAAAGTTTGTATACTTGATAGTGGTAATACTTCCTCGGTGGTTGATGTAACTAAGGCACCAGTCAGTCTGCTGCATCTGAACTGCGTACCTCAAGGTTGTGGTTTCAACACAGTTTAATACGGTTGCTTTACCCTTATTATTAACGTTGATACCATCTTCTCATTTGTCTAACTAGCATAAAGTATGGACATTAAGCATTTAAACTCGATGTGACATCATTTTAATCAATTAACACTTATGGGTGATGTCAACATGCTCATTCAGCCAACGTAAACAACAATGCTATTAGTATTAAACAATGTAATGTAAAAAAAAAAATCACCGATGTTTATGATGGTTCAACCCTTATAGTCATCATTTTATCTTACATTCAGTGTTTAAGTGAAAGTTCAAACACATTAAATGTGTGTATGTTGTTAAATCAAATAGCATTCTTTAAATTTTTGTAATTGGATTTACTCCACTATACTGAAAGTCTGTTTTACTGTGACAATAGATTATTCTTATAAAAATTTTACTTATTTTTACATATAACTGTGTTACTAAGGTGGTTCCCTATAACTACATTTTTATTGGATTTTACAACTTGGAATCATGAAAATGTGGGGAACAGTTATCGGGTGGAGCCATTCCGGAACGCTAATGAAATGAATCAGCATTATCTTCAATCTTTCGAAAATGTCACATTTATTTGCTTTCAAAATTAGCTGGAAAATTTTTTTTGTATTGTAACGTTTGCCATATACTTTTTTTTTTTTTTATGAACAAACAGGAAAAAAAATACAATTTTATGATTGTTTTATACTTGTAGTAAAATAATATTTTTTTCTTTTACAAACCAAAAAATAAAAGATCTTGTGCTTAGTTACCCAGTAGTTAGTTAATATATTTTTATATTGCAGCTGTATTAAGGAATTTATTAACTCAAAAAATTATAGCAAACCAGTTGCTTTTGAATCTGAACATCTAAGTAGAATTTTTACACGTTTTGATATGCTTAATTTTAAAACTATTGTACCTAATAAAAGTGATTTTATATTTTGCACTGGTTTGGTGTTATATTGTTTTTTGTAAAATGTTTGTCTTCTTTTTTAAATAACAATGTCTTTTTACTTAAAATTATTAGTTCTTTTCTAACCTTGTTTTATTAACTGCTTCTAAGAACTACTGGAATGGAGTTTCAAGAATGCAATCTTTGTTTACAAGGATATTTTGTTGTTTGAAGGTTACAAGAACATATAGGCTAACATCGCCATACTCCAAAGACATTGAACCCCAGTCCTCTGCGTGCAAATTAGAGATGTACTATGCACTAAATTAGAGGTGTACTATTGTACTAATGCACACATAGTTTGGGAGCTCTGTAAATTGAAATACTCTTAAAGCAGTGGCAGCAGGTAGAAAATAGAACATTAACATCATTATCAGGCATGTAGCTTGGAGGCTTTGGAGAAAACAGCTTATAACAATTTTTTGAAAGCAGAAAGAAATCAGGAGTTGGTTATTACAACCTTAACTTCGACATCTTTTGCATTCAGGCAGACATTAATACTTAGCTTTATTCTGTTTAATGCATAAAGGTATCATTTTAATTAGCGTTATACTACGCTTTCACCCCGAGGACCCGGGTTCAATTCCCGGCCAGGGCTTGGCTTTTCATACGTTACCTGAGTGTAACTGTTGTTAATAGAACAGTTAGCAATTAATAAAGCATTGATAGATGTCTCCAATATAGATGTTAAAAGTAAAATATCTTCTCATTGTGAAACAGAAGAAGTAAAAATTGTCAAAGAATAATCTATAGCTAAAAAATTTTGCCCTTAACATTTTTTGTAAACCTGCAAGAAAACTGTTGAATACAGTTTTCACATACAGATTTTGCATTGCAAAAATGTATGCTTACATACATCAAAATGCAAGCAAACTGTTCCCATACAGATTTCACATTGCTAGAAAGTTTTTATATGAAAGAACGAATCCATCATTTTATAAAAATATTTGGAGAAAAGTGGACTGAGCCAAAACGAAACCCTCCCTTAATCATTTTAACAGAAGAGAATGTATCTTGGAATGGATTTTTAATTGGAGCAACAATTAAACATATTTTTGCTTACAAAATTATAGTTGTTAGTCCATTTATTCAAAGTAATGTAGCGTTGTAAATAAGAATAACTTTACAAAGAAATAAATTTTTCCAACACCTTAAACATGTTAGATTGGAGTGATTCCTCATTATTAGTTTATATACTTGCAATAATAAGAGAAAACGGTAGTAGGTAGGAACCATATACCAAAGGTTTTGAAATTTTGTTTTGTTTCCTTCAAGATTTACATGCCTAAAAAAAACCTAAACTGATAAATTTTTATGTCTGGATGTAAGGTGTTTAAACAAAGTAAACTCTATAAAAATATAAATAAAATGTATTTATTGATCTATGTACTATCTACAACTTTCCATTTCTGACTTTTTACAGTACATTTAACTGCATTTTGTTTTGAATTAGTTTTCTGCACCTTTGAATCTTCTACTATAAAATCAAGCTTTCTCTTCTTTGTCACAACTTTTTCTGTTACTTTGCTGTCTTCTTTTACTTCATCTTTTTCTTTCTTAACTTTTAGACCGCTAGAACAAAAATAAACTATATATATATTTTTGCCCATTAAGGAATTTATTATTTCTTTACCCTTTGAACTCAGATGTCAGATTTTTAAAATATGTCCTCTGGGGTCGGATGGCCAGCAGGATTGGCCAAACAAAATGATATGCTTTCATATTAATTTAAATGTCTGGTTTTGTTTGGATTGTGCTTTAACCAGGAAATTTTTTAACCAAGTGATTCACAATTGCTCTCAATTCTGTGTATTTTTAGAACAAAGCAAAGTTGACTGTACAGAGTCCACTGCATTCAACTTTCTAGTGCCAATCTTAAGTAGTCAATATTAGAAACAAAATAATATTCAGTATAAAAAATCTGTTCTTTGTAAACTGAATTGTCTTACACTTTATCATTAAAAATTTTATGAATGTGTTGGTTTAGCTATAAGTTGTTATAACAATATTTTTATAGTTAAACCAAAACATTTATAGTTAAAAGTGCCAACATTCAGATTGTAGTGAAAAACAATTCGGAGCTGTTAGTGCAGCACAATCGCTGTAGCGGTCAAGTTGACAGAGAAACATGAGTCAGGCTGGCCATCCGACCTCTAACAACTGTCAATGCTTTAAATATTCTTACCTACCTGAGTGTAAGCCGTGGCCAGCCATATTGGTCATCCAAGTGCAAAGTGGATTATTCTTACCCATTGGGATCATTTCTGTTATACGTATACCAGAAAAGTATACTACCATTTAAATGTAAAGTTACATGTTCTTTGTGAAAAAAACTAGTCAAGTGATTGTGATTAGTCATTTTAAAAGCAGTTTCAGCTGCCTCGGTAGCCTAGTTGATAGCGTACTGAGCTTTCACCCCGAGGACCCGGGTTCAATTTCCGGCCAGGGCTTGGCTTTTCATACGTTATAAATCATCACATCGTCTGCATTAGCCAAAGTGTGCACAATAGTCGGACGTTAAAAAAAAAAAAAGCAGTTTTGTTATCTCCTCTATCGTTACCTCTGTTTATGCAATAAGCGAGCTTCTGCTGGAACATGCTACCGGTAGCAGTCAGTAACTTTTTCAAATCAGGGTCCATTATTTTGTATTTCTATGAACTTCCATCAACTAGCTAATATTTATAAAAGTGAAGAAGACATTATAAAGTATTTCCAAGAGAAATCAATTTTGCATTATCCCTGAAAATGAGTTCGTTTTTAACCTCAAAATATGGCTTTAAACCTCAATTCATTGAAGTGGGTTTGTTTGAAATGTGAGTGCTATAAGTACAAATCAATTTGAATTAACATTTATTTAACTGATTAAAAACTACCATTTAGAAAGGTTCTGCTTTTCATTGATTGTTGATCCAAAAAACTACTTTTGATTGGTGTAACTACATGTGAGAAGTATGTGCCAATTTACTATGCTACCCTATTCAAATTGGAGGACCAAACACAACTGTGGAAATGGATAAAAGTTTATTTTCTCATCGTAAAAATAATGTTGGACAGGTACTCACACGACAGTGGATATTTCAGGAATGTACCGTGAAAGTCGTTTTTTTTAGTAGCCATCGCTGAACGTTTTGCAGCTCAGTTGTTGACCTAAATTAAGCAGTATATTCAACCAGCATATAAGAATATTTATAAGTTAGGTTATGAACATTATAAGTTAGGTTATGAACATTATAAGTAGGTTAACAGGTAACCTACTTAAACTGTACTTTAAACAGTGATATACAAATAACAAACAATTCATCCATTGTGCTCCGAGACAAAATATTAATGAACACAATATTAACTAATTAACAGTAGTGATGTAAAACTATTTTCCCCCTTTAACCTGGCTCCTCCATTTGACCAACAGAAAAATATTCACTTGTGTCTCGTAATATGGTTAGTTTTCTTAATGTCACTGAATATTACTATTATATTCTTTTTTATTTCATATAAAAATAAATAAATCTAAACCTATACATACCGGGTGAGATCAAGAACAATCAAACATATAATTCTGCAGCCTGTATCCACACTGGCGACTAGCGAAGGTTTGGTTCTTGTATTCCTAAATTTGTACACAGTCATTTTGCCTGTGCTAGTTCCCATCACTAAATAATCCATGATTGTCTGTAAGCATTTAATTCTCTCAGTACCGTCGATGTGCCACAACTCTTTTCCAGTTTCTAAACTATGACAGTGAAGTTTCCCGCTCGATTCGCCAATTAGAATCTCTCCTTTATCTTCTGCATTCTGTAAAAAAAACTCATAACTTGACCGTGATTTTATGCTGAATGTACAAAGTTTTGGAATTAACTATATACGTATCTTAGTGTCCCTAACAGTAGTACCAAGTTGTAATTAATTGGTTCTGTGTTAAACAATGTAAGATGGTATTACAAAATCCATCCACAAAACTGCCTCTCAAGTTCTTTCCTATTCATGCATTCTTCACTTTTTTCAAATCGATTTCACTACGTCACAAAAATTGCTGTCCCGGTGTAAAGAAGTATTTATTTCAAAAATGTTTTACAACAATAGCCTATGTGAGAATTATGTGATCAGTCATCTGGCATCGTGGCTCTGGGCATTATAATAGGGCAAATTTTACTCAAACCATCATTAACCTACTTAGAAAGGAGCAGAACCTTCAAATCTACAATAGAATTTTTTTTTAACTGTTACTTTTATACAATTTTAATATACTTACCTGGGTGAAAGTGAAGTATGTAACTTTGCTTTCAAAGTTCCAAGTATAGACCACTCCAGCAGTTTTTACGCTGAATATCTCAAGCTTGGAATCCATGTTGACTGCGTAATAGTTTCCTCCTGGAGACCACATCACCCACTCTAGGTTTTTACATCGACTGAAATATAAATAATGTTTTTAGTGACAAATGAGAATCAAGCAATCTCAAGTGATTTTCAAATTGAAATGGACTACCTTCAGTCATTTCTGTTTCACAATATAACAGTCATCTACACTGTTCATACAGACCTTATCTACATTTTTAAAAACATTTACTATAAACACAAAACATTTCACAGCCAAAGCAGAGAAATATTAAAATATTTTGAAACAAATTGATTCATAAATCATAAGATTTATAATAAATAACTGAAATTTCAAGAAATGTCATATTCATATGAATAATTCCTCTGCATTAAATTTTAATTATAATTAGCAAGGATAGCATCCCGGTTCCTATCTTTTACATGCTTGATGCTTTTCACCCCACTCTACTTTCCTATCTGTGCAGAAAGGTTCATCACCTTTTAATTTTGTTGCACTACATTAAAATAAATTAAGCATAGCTAACTACTGACATTCTCACATTAAATTAAATTATGTAAAAAGTTTAAATAAACAATCCTGGGCAATGTACAGATTTTAATGCATTATTTTTAGATTAACTCCCATAGTGTTTCCTTTTATATCAAATTTGGCATGCTAACAAGACTTATCTTCACTTATACATAAGAAAATTTGAGCAAACTCCGATTTATTGTAAGTACGAAATTGTTTTAGGAAGACAGCAATAAATGCATTTTTGTTTACGCCACATGTCAGAGCAAAAGGGCCTTGAAAACAAAATGTTATCATGGGCAAAATTACAAATTTTACATTCAAGTAAAATTTCATTAAAATTGGCTGACATGATATCTCCAACGATGCGCAACATACATGCATAGGACATAGAAAAAAATATTTTGGAACTAAAAAAGATCGATTAAAATTACAAGATATTTTTTTTAATGATCACCATACTCTGTATAATGCCAAAGTAAATACAATAGCACTGTGGGACCAGGTAAAGATCGTATGAGCGGAGCACTTTATTAAAACTAACAGGACCATGCGATATTTTAAGGCATTGTAATTTAAAACAAAACTTCATGAATTGAGCAAAAAAATGAAAATATAGTATGGTACAGTAATTTCTTACTAACCACTAATTCTAACACTACGAAGCAACAACACTGTTAAAACATAAACAATGAACTGCCTATCTATATGCAAACTGTCACACAGACACACACTTGAAAGAAGTGGTTTTTGTGATTAAGATTCTTATGTTGATTATTTCAATAATGATTATTGAATTACAATCATCAATTTACAATAGTAGTAAAAATCTAGTATACTCTGTTTTTCACAACAATATACAACAAAACAAAATTGTCTGATGTGTACGCTTTATCAGCATCAATTTTAGATACTTCCAACACATTATATAAAGACTATCAGAAGACTGATTTATCATAAGATGTACAATAAGTAACATTTTTTTTTGTTTTAACGTCCGACTGATAAGTAACAAATACCACATTTTATAAGCTATATACGACTTTACTAGAAGTAGTCGCTCAATCAACAGACATCAGGTGATTGATATTCAAAGGTTGGAAATGTCGAGTTCTACTGTATTAAAAAACAATAAAAACTTTAATTAAAACCGTAGGTATCAGATTCGAGACTCTACTGTACTTAAAATAATCAAAATATGTATTTTTATTAAACAAAAATCTAACCTTGCAAGATTTGTTGTGTATGCGGGTCGCCCTTTAACCAAGTTCCATGTGCGTAATGTATGATCTCGGCCTACAGATAGAGCCATTTTCCCGCTCGGATGAATTGATATAGAACTCACACCTAAAACATGATTACCAGTATTTAGTAAAATTGTATATTTTATTTAGTATAGTACAGAATTAGCCACTATTAGCGTAATCAAAAATTCATAACTCTAACTGATTACAATTACAGTTATTTATAATAATTAATGGACAATCAGAACTAGATATAGGGCCTCCTGAATCAAAAATTAAAAATCTTTAAATTGATTATAAGTGACAATAATGGCACTTGATTTGACTAAACAAAGAAAGAGAAAGCATTAGAAATAACAGTAAAATTTAGTAGTGACAATTTGTAACTTAGAATCGATCACCAAGGAGCTTCCCAAACCTTAAATTTTGCAATTTTTTAATGAAAATATAAAATAAAAATATTTGCGATTTTCATTCATAAAATGAGAATTAATTTCTCAGCTAGATGACCATGAGTTGATGTGAACTCAGGTGCACCGTTAGGACAGTTACAATAATCGCCACTTCTTGAAATGTTTATTATATTATAAATATAATTAGCAAATTTGGTATTGCACTTGTACACTATTTACTTCTCATCAGAAACTTCTTTTGTATTGAACTATATTTCTTATTTTTGCTTGCAAACAACCGATTAGCACGTTTATAGTCGGAACAACAAGAAAAGAAAACAAAAGAAATAAGAGATTATATTATCATATTTACTTCTTTAACACCTCAAACACTGAACAGACAAAAAGAGCATAGCCCCATTACGGCAACTGGAAACATCACCTTGGTACGTCATGTGGCTGAATTTATCTTAACTTTCCCGACTTTATACATGTTAATTTGTTGTTCGTAAGTAAAAATAATATACCACAATAGAGAAAGTACTTTTTGTGACAAATGAATAATAAACAATTCACTTGGATTTCCATTGGAAAATAATCTACTAGAGCAGTTGTCAGGCAAGATATTGCGAGTGCCGACCTTGATATTTAGAATAAATTTTAAGGGGTCCTTAAGAATTTTATAAATGCGTGTGTAAACCTACATTTTAAAAGTTCTAGTGTTCACAATTTGTTTCAAACACTGCATCAAAATCAATTTTTATAATAGCTTGGATAAGTTTGTTACCTAGCAAAATCAATCTTTTCAAAAAAATCCACTCCAAATCTGAAAAAAATACTTTTGCCTTATTTTTTTTTTTTTAATTTGATTTCACTATTGCAATGCCAGTTAGATAATGATGATGAGTAAACAGCTTTAATGGTAAAGGTACAAGATCAATAGTAACGTTGGCTTGAAGAACAACCTTAAGATGTTCAGAGGCATTGCAGACTGACCAGTACCTCTACATCAACCACCAAAAAATTTTTAAGAGCAAAATAACATACAAACCATAGTCTTAACACTATTAAAGATATCGCTTCTTCCAAGCAACATTAGACAATATTTTAAAAGGACAACAAAACTCTGAGAAATCTTCTTTAATCAAATGGATATACTTTTATTAACACTCTGATATAGTTTGGTATTAAATTAATACACTAGTGTTATGTATCAATATATGTAGTTTAACATTCTATTAATAAAATTAATATTGTAAAAATTAACTACCAGTGACTTAGAAGAAGAATATGATAATAACAAGGTTATTTTTAGACCCACAAGTGTTAAAAATAATGAAGAGGTTATGTCAATGGATAATGCTATCTTATGCAAATATCTGAAACATTGTAATAAAATATTCATTGTTAGTATAAAAAATACTTAAAAGTTTATAACCATTACATAGGCCTAAAGTTCACTTAAAGTTTTCCAAATATCTTATTGTTTAAGGGTTAATTTGGGTAAATTTATGACTGATACTGAAATTAAGTATAGCGCCTATTAATATGAATAAATATATGGTGTATGTTAAACTGACCCGTTCCTTTATGCGCAGTTTTAAAGTCCTTCTCAATCATCCAACTACCAACTCTAAAATATTTTATGGACCCATCATCACTTGTGACAACCAAATGTGATCCATCAGGAGTAAATGATAAACATGTTATTGTACCTGAAACAAAAATTAATGATCACAACTCATTCATACCAAAAATGTAAAAAACCAATTTAAACTAGTACCAACATATGACATTAAGTTGAATCATAAGGGATTTAAAAGCCTTTCTTAAAAATATTTTATATTTAAAAAAGAATTATAATACAGCCTATTTACATTCATTGAAAATATACAAATACAATTAAGGAAAAAACTTAACTACCATATATTAAGAACTTACCACTATGTTCGCCTATTATCGTTCCAGCTTCACGTCTTTGTACCATGTCATATATATTGATTGACTCATCAGCACCTCCTGATACAAGAAACTTGCCTTTGCTTGCCACACTCCTAACACTACCACGATGAGAATGTACTGCAAAGCTCTGTATTAATTCCACTTCCTAAAATAAATTAAAATGATAACTTGTAGTTGTCACACGTATAAACATACAGTATGGTTTTTTTATAAAGTGATATAAGAGTGATAACAAATCTTAAAAGTGATATAAAAGAAGAAAACAAATCTTCAAAACATACCACCTAGTTGGTACTTGGATGGTAGTATAGGATTTCTAACACACTAAAAACATTCCTTCCTGTCATTCCCCACCTTTATTACCTTTGGACTAAGTAGTCAGCATTATAATTGGAAAATGTGCACCTAATTTCTACTAAACTTATTCACCTTTAGCAGTTAATTTTTCACCTCTTTTTTCCATCCATTAGGCTATTCTGTTGAAAGAATTGATCCAAAATATTGATTTTATGCAGTTTTAAACAAAACAATTTTGTGATGTCACTGTCATCTACATTTACATTAATGGAGCATGCAGGAGTTCATGTTTTTTTTGCAGCAAAAAACCATTAAGGTTATCATTGCTGTATTTTCACATGCCTTATATCCGCTGTGAAAGTAAAGGTTTGTAATTTTCAAGCAATGGTATTGGTTAGGTTATTAAGATAGTGTAGTTTTAAAATTGTGTAAGTTCATTCTTATATGTTTAAGTTACTTTAACGCAGTGCTTCAATATAGTGCTTTCATGTGAAAAACATAACTGTCCTGAAACAGTAATGGTCATTGAGGTAATTTTTTTTTTTTTTTTTTTTTTTTTGCTTTCTGATATTTTTCTCACTTTTTGCGTTTTGGAGAAGAAATAAAAACCTATTCACATGTCCCCCAGACTAATGCATATTTACTGGCCTAAGTTATATGAGACTTTCCTAAGTTCTATGAGTTATTTATATGGCCAAAGTTTTACGTCAAAATAGTTCCTGCATTTTGACAAAACGATTTTTTTTTTTTTTTTTTTTTTTTTTTTTTTTTTTTTGTTAACGTCCGACTATTGTGCACACTTGGGCTAATGCAGTCGATCTTGACAAAAAGAAACTTTGTCACTAAATAGGATTACTATTGCCAGTTTTACGGTTAACAAAATATGATAAGCCTACTTAATTCTTACCCCATTCTCACGTGGATTGAACTTATAACCTAAAACATATTCTTCATATGTTCCAACAATCACTTCAAACAAATAATCTGTCATCTTCTTTTAATTTGATATTTTGCAGAAATGGACAAATTACTAATATTGTATTTAAATATTTTTTTTTAATTTAAATTTAATTTATATAACGGGAAATTTTCCAATTTTCAAACAACACTAAAATTAAATTTTTTCATATTAATGACATTTCATTCCTTGCACCTTATCCATTTCCCAATTTCCGTTGCCAGAGTCTCGCCCAGTCGGGTGCAACTCTATGGAAAAATGAATCTGTTATAGATCGTATTTACGAAAAACCAGTGGCGCTACGGTCGAAACAGTCGGACGAGCTTATGAAATCGAACGACAGAGTAGATACAGTCACAGATTGAAGAACAAAAACACTGGTTTGTTTAAAAATTTAAAAACTTTTTAACTTATGTTCAGTTTCTTATTTTAAGTCAAACAAGAAACTGAAGTTATGGTATTAATAAAAAAACTTTTAATTTGATATTTTGCAGAAATGGACAAATTACTAATATTGTATTTAAATATTTTTTTTTTAATTTAAATTTAATTTATATAACGGGAAATTCTTCCAATTTTCAAACAACACTAAAATTAAATTTTTTCATATTAATGACATTTCATTCCTTGCACCTTATCCATTTCCCAATTTCCGTTGCCAGAGTCTCGCCCAGTCGGGTGCAACTCTATGGAAAAATGAATCTGTTATAGATCGTATTTACGAAAAACCAGTGGGCTACGGTCGAAACAGTCGGACGAGCTTATGAAATCGAACGACAGAGTAGATACAGTCACAGATTGAAGAACAAACACTGGTTTGTTTAAAAATTTAAAAACTGTTTTTAACTTATGTTCAGTTTCTTATTTTAAGTCAAACAAGAAACTGAAGTTATGGTATTAATAAAAAAACTTTTTGATTTTATATATATATATATATATATATATATATATATAAAATCAAAAAAGTTTTTGATATATATATATATATATATATATATATATATATATATATATATATAACAGAAAAATAATGTTTTTATATTTAGGTACATGTATTATACATACGATGTATATGGCTAGTTGAAACAAATATAGAAAGCATCTTATATGTAAAACTTCTTAGCTTACATTTTTTTCATTATTGAGTTGTGATGGTGCCGTTTGTGTGTGTGTGTGTGTGTGAGAGAGAGAGAGAGAGAGAGAGAGAGAGAGAGAGAGAGAGAGAGAGAGAGAGAGAGAGAGAGAGAGAGAGAGAGAGAGAGAGAGAGTGCTGAACTTTTTTTTCAAAAGTAGGCGATTGCGTATAAAGAACTTTCGAAATTTTGGTAAAATCTTATTATTTGGGTACCTTGCAGTGTTAACTTGCATAATTTTCAGATTTTTCCGTAATTTGAGTAAATCTGTTTTGCAACTACTACGGCCTTGTTAAATTTTCAGTAGGAAACCGGTATTAAAAACAGGCAAATCTTATTAATTCTACTGTATAGGCTACAGTAATATGTACTTTGCACACATTCAATTATGTTCATTGGTGAGAGGTTTTATCTGTTTGCCTAGATAAACAAAACTTTAATAAAATAAATTTTAACCTATTCAAATATCTTGGGGAATGGATCAGCTGGAAAGCCCTAGAGAAAAAAGC
Source organism: Callitettix versicolor (assembly GCA_022606455.1). Classification (NCBI taxonomy): domain Eukaryota; kingdom Metazoa; phylum Arthropoda; class Insecta; order Hemiptera; family Cercopidae; genus Callitettix; species Callitettix versicolor. Next base: position 25,098,956 of record CM040187.1, read on the forward strand.
TATTTAATCTAGGAGAAATAAAGTTGAATTAGCCTTCCAACTTACCAAGGACACATACAACAAGAAGTCCCTCACCTGGAATACAAAGATAAGGCATTATCATACGGTAATTAAACCAGAAGCCTTATGCAGCTAAACATTATCTCTCACAACCCAGGGCCCACTTGAAAGGCTGGAGATCAAAAAAAGAAAGATATTACGAAAAATCTTAGGCTCCAAATTTCGTAACAACCAATTACTCCACATCAGTAATGAAACTCTTTACCAAAAAACTGAAACACTATCAGACACAATAAGAAAAAGGAGAATTGATTTTTATAGGCACATCCTCCGAATGGACAAAAATAGACTAACCAAAAAAATATTTGACTACTTTCGCAGTAGAAGAGCCAAACCACTTTGGTTTAGAGAAACGGAGAAAGACATAACAGAACTGCAGATCACTGAAACTATGCTCATGGACAGAACAGCCAAAACAATAACCAAGGACAAGAAGCAACGGTTCCAAGGCAAAGTCAAATCCAAGCGAACGATCCAAATCTCTGACGAAGAAGAAAAGCAAGATCACAACGAATGAAGCAATACTGGGCTACGAGGAAGGCACAGAACATTAAAAAGTGATTGATTTAGTGTACCCCAAAGTTGGGTGAAACAAATAAAGAGAGAAAATAATTTAATTATATATATAATACAAAGCTGAAGTTGAAAAATTGGAAGTTGTTTTGTAAGGTGAGTGTTCCTTTCTTTTAAATTTAAAGTAAATGTGTGTAATGATAGCATAACCCTTCCTGGGCAAGTAAGTTTCATATATATATATATTCTAAAGTGCACACAAATTTTTGATAAAACATTCTACATATTTTTTAAAAAATGTACAAATAGACAATTACAGAATGTTTTCGACATATATCTATTTAGGTTTAAGTAAATTTTGTAGGTTTTGTTCTTTTGTAACTAAGATTGTTGAGGTGCATCTAAGCCTGTATCAGGGGGATGAGACATATGATCGCTTACAGAGGGATATGTGATGTGATCACTTAGAAGCACTTACTGCTCAGCATGGGAAACTATTGCTTGTGTTTCTAGACATTAATCATTTCATTTGGTAAGGGTTAATTGGAATAAAATTAATCAGTCATGAGTAAACATTTATTTTATTGAATATTGTATTGTGTATTAATTTTGTAAACAAAAAATTATTGGTATAACTACATTTATGTTTTGGTGTGATTGCAGGGGATGTGAAGTTGGGCGCCTCCTTGCAGTGCACCCTGGGTAATGCTGAATGTCCAACATTAATGTGTCTTTGTATCAACACAACAAGGTACAAATGCATTTATTTAGTAAATAAGTAAATAAGTAAATAAGTAAATAAATTTGGATGTAACAAATTTAAAATAAAATGTATTTATGGTTTTAGGAATAAATCAAATAAAAATGGAAATAAACCTAATTCCAGATTTCTTTTAATTACGCTCAAACAAATTTTGTATTTCAAATTTACTACATTAACTTGCATTATGCATCTTTATAATATACAAAATTTAAGTACAATCTGGTAAAAAAAATAAAAATTAATCCTTTTTTTTATACTAACTAAACTGGATTTTTTGTGAAAATAGCAACATTGTCAAGGAAATGGTAAACATGCTGGGATATTTAAATGGATCATTTTAACCTCTTTTAGATAATTTATTGAATGTAAGGAACTTTTTTTACTATTTATTTACTCTGTACAAATTATTTGTATCACTTTGTTTTAAAATCAAGACCAATAATCCAGACCCAAGAACTGAAGGCTCATAATTCAAGATCTAAATTGCCATAATTAACGAAAGACCATGTAACTCATTTCAAACTCCTCAACCACTGAAAGCAATTGTGTCCTTGATACAAGTGACCAATACTATAATTATGTAAACAAATTATAATTGCGCAAACCAGTGTAAATAAGTAAACATTATTCTATAATTATGTAAACAATTAATTGTATAATAATAATATAATGATTTTGGTAACACAGGACCACAACTTTTCAAAGTTTTAATGTTTTAAATTTATTAAAAACTGTAATAGAAGACACACTAACCACTTAATAAACTGATATAACTAAAAATTCAGCAATAATGGAGGCCGGAGGGAGATGTAATGTGAGGGTGGAACTCGATCTCTTACCTACACGTTTTTCCTCTTTGTCTCACTGGTGTTCTTAGCAGGCCGTTTTCAAAGTGATTGTACAAAACTATTATTTATTTTGTAATTGTTTTCTCCAACTTTTTAAACTATTATAATTACTCTCCATTGTTAATTAATGATGTTTTCTGTTAGCGACTCATCAAATGTAGCTATCTGGGCACAAACCTAATTTGCCTAATGGAAATACTGCCATGTTTGTTTGTTACGCATTTTCGACCAAACGCATAAACCGAATGTTTTGTTCATTTGTAATAGATTCAGTGTAGTGGATAAAATTTTGATACAACTTACTGCATTTAGCAGCGGTTCGAGTAAAATGACATACACAATCGCTAGGTTCGCTGAAACATTCCTGAGAAGTAAATTATTTTTTCGTTCTACTTGATATGGATCAATCTCTTGGTAAAACATAACATCGGTAATTAATCTATGGACAAATGTAAAGCATGGCATATATACGAACAGGGGTCCCGTTCAGATATCATATAAATAAATTCACCTTGGCAACATTAAACACAAAGGTTAATCTCTTGATAATTTTTGGTTTACATTGTTTGCACACACATGATGTATGGTAAATCTTTCACACAGGTCACAGATTGCATTGATTTCAAGTACAGAGTAAAATTCAAGTTCTAACTATTCAGGAAGAAGGACAATAAATTGCAATAACTTATATATCTATTTATTTACTTATTAGTTGCTATAGCTGTTAAGAACAATGCAAACTACAAAATTAATTTCATGTTCTAAACATTTAAACACGTTTTGCAATTTGCCAGTTATATCATCTAAAAGATGTATTTCTATTTCAAACTACAGATTTAAGTCTTTCAAAATTCAAGACCCTGAAGACTTTGATGAAAGGGTTAAGAAAAGTAAGACTCCAGTAATTGTGGATTTCTTTGCTACGTAAGTTATTTGTACACTATTTTATATTCACTTTAGTTTAGGCCTACTTGACTAACAATGTAATTTGAACTAAGCAGGATTTTTCTGATATTAGGCTATGTATATTATGTAATAAAGGTTTTTGTTGTGCAACTCCTTGTGAACACTACTAATATTAATATAGAGTTGTATAAATAACCATTATCTGGTACTTTTATATTTAAATGTAGTTCTGATATAGGCATATATTGAACAAAATGGTACTTATGCAGTGTAGGTTGTTTTTTCAAATAGTGATTTTTGAATATTTTTATTTTATGCCTTATTATCTAAAGAATACATATTCACCTGCGGAAAATAATTTTTTTAAAGATTATACAGTCTGTTTTTACAGATTATTTTTAGGCCTTTTTTTGCTGTTTATATTGCATTGAACATTATGTTTCATACATGGATTTATGGGTTGTGCACGTTATTATTAACTACATGTATTAACTGCTCATGCACATTACAATTCTGACAGCCATTATTGAAAACATTAAAATTTCATTAGTTATAAACTTTGCGATTTGTTTCTTTTTATGCCTTTGGGTTGGAATTTGTTAGGTTCTTCACCCAATAACCATGTCAGTTAGTGAGTATTTTTTTTTATCGTTTATAAAAACAAGTTACCTATAATTAGTTTAATTAAATAGGTTTTTCACTCCAAAAACTATATCAGTTAGGTTATTGAGTATTTAAAAAAAAGAAGGTCTTTTTATCATTTTAGCAATGAAAAATACCTTACCTACTTTTATGCGGTAGCAATTTTAAGGTTATACGGGACACTTTTTTATTTTTATTGTACTTCTAGTACAATTGCAATAAATAATAAAAGTAACCTTCTAGACAAAACAAAACATGTAACTGGACATGATATTTTCCAAAATAATAATAATAATAATAAAACATTCTGTGCTATAAATAGAGTAGGCCTATAGTATACTATTTTTCTGTTATCTATGTATTCTGTCATCGTCACCCTCATGGTTCCAAGAACTCTACTGTACTTCGAATTCTTACTTTAAATCATTAAATTTAGCTTTTTTCAAAAATAACTGCTTAACTTTAATTTGCAGAAATAACTGCTACACAGAAAAAAAAGAATCCCTAGTAAAACTTTACTAGTACTGTGTTACTGATCTAATTAGTGTACAAAATTCATATAATGCAGCAACTGCATTGCAATAGCACAAATTTAAAGTTGTATTAATTTGTGGACATTACTATCACAAAAAAAAAAACCTAAAAGTTAAGAAGTATTACAATATGATTCTCACGTAGTTAATATAAATGTTGATTAGATTAAATGTCAAAGTATATTTATAGTAATAAACAAGGCAAATGATGATAAATCAGGTATACAAATAAAATACAAAAAATATGTGTATAAAAGTGAAGCAAATTCTGAAGGCTGTTCATTATATAACTTAAAAAAACCTGCACAGATATTTATAATATGGGAAAAATAAATAAAAATACCAGGGTTGCCAACAATAATTATTTACCTTAAGAAGCATTTTAGACTGTAGACTGTGAAAGATTTAAATTAAAAGTTTTATCAATAATTCTGAGTAAATTATTGATATAATAAAATTGATTAAACTTAAAAAAAATTTTGATCCAACCAAGTATGAAGGATTTCTATAAATCAAAGGGAACACAGGATTAGTTATTGTAATTCAATAAAAAGGGAATAATTTAGACTTAAATTGTTTTGACGGTAAACTCTCAAAAATTTATTAATTAGAGTTAAACTTAATAAAAGTAAGTAAAAAACTCACAAGTAAAATTGATTGGTTAAATTTATAGCCTAAAATTGAAATTAAGCTTGAATTAATATTTTTTTATACTACATTATGCTTCAGTTCTGATTACTATCAATTAAAATAAATATTTAATAGACTAATTAAAGTTGATGCATTGAAACTTCTAACAATTGACACTGCTCGGGCTATATAAAATGTCTGTTGTTCAGTAGTGTCTACTGTTGGGAGGAATACAGTTAAAGCCTGTTGTATATAGGCTAGCTGATTACTACAGCAACAGCTGTTAAAATATTATTTAACAGTTGTTAAATGGATATTTTGTGATAATATTAAAACAATGTGTTTACAACAATAAGTCTACAAAAATGGAATTGTTCTTTTTCATAACACTAATTTTAGATAACACAATTTTGTAGAATGGATTTTGTATTTGCAAAATAGTACAACCCCTCATAATAGACCTCAGCATAATGGTCTTTCTGTTTGATGTTGTATGCCTGCCAATTACTACTTGATTGATATTTCTGGGAAAGTGAGCATTCCGTTTCGATTGTGAGGCAATTTTAAACACAGTGTAACATATAGAAGAGTAGTCGTAAGTTGAAAGAAAAACTTCTAGATTGGTCCTGTGCATAAATGACTGCGAACAGTTGGACTACACATCGGCTATATGTTGACTTATCCATCTATAATGAGTCATCAAAGCGTGTTAATCTGTTTCCCTCGCATATAGTCTGTGAAGCACTTAAGCTTGTGGTGGAGCAAGACAATTGTTGTTCTTTTTTTGATACCGTCACTCATATATGCAACGTAACATCATTTTTGATTGCCTCTGCTACATGTATTCTTCCTAAACTTACTACTTCAAGGAAGTGATCTACAAGAAAAACACAGAACAATAAAGTTTTGTTCACTTCCATATATCAAGAATTTCAAAGAAAAAACTTACTTATTATGTTCAGCTGTCTGGTATTAAGAAGTTCCAACGAGTCCATGGATCATTGATTTAATGTCCATGTCCGTTTTTGAAAATGTTTTAGAAGTTTGATTGAGCCTAGAATACCTTCATCTCAGTCAGGGAATGCAAAAGTGTCTGTTAAAGGAAGTTACACCGTATCAGTAAATGTCAGATTTGGTTAGCAAAATAAAACTATTGCTGTTACTTTAAAATGTATTTAAATTGTGTACTTCACAGGTTTGTTTTAAAAATTCTAGATGGTGTAATCCGTGTAAAGCACTAACACCCAGAATTGAGACAGTTGTTGCGGAAAAAGAAGGTAAAGTGGTTCTTGCTAAAGTTGATATCGACGAAAACGCCACATTAGCTGATGATTACAATGTAAGTAACCTTTTTATATATATACACTGTGTTCTACGAAGAGGTTTACGCATTTGATCTTTCATTACTTCCTCATTTCTCCATTGATCATTTTGAAACTATATATACTTTTTAAAGAAGGTACCAGAAATAATATGTGAGAATTACATCTGGCTGGTGTTTGTAGAAACAAAATTGCGGCAAAAATAAATAAATTATTCGTAAATATATAAATTATTCGTAATAAATATATAAATATATTATTCGTAATAATATATTTGTTCAGCCTTGTTATCAGTGTGTAGCTGTGGATGGTTTCAAGTTTGAATAGATCTGTTTTATGAAATTTTCATTACTATTTAGTTTTCTTTTAATTAGTTTGTATCTAATTAAATTTTAAAAGAATTAATAATTAAAAAATAAAATTTTGTTTGAAAAATATAACAAAATCAGTTCTATACTATATTTAAACTTTTTTGACCTCCATTTTGTTTCTATAAACATGAGTCAGATGCAGATACTTCTTTAAAAAGTATGTATAGTTTCAAAATGGTCAATGGAGGAATGAGAAAATAATAGAGGATCAAATGTAAACCTCTTCATGGGACACACTGCATATAATTTTAACATCTTGTCATTTTTTAAGAAAATAATTCAAATATTCTAATTGGATGAGAAAGTTTTATTGAAGTTATGATAAACAAAAAATTTATTCAATGTTTTCCTTATTAAGACTGTATATGCGTACCATTATATTATCAGAATAAAAGGTCACTGGTATACAATGTAAAGTCTTGTAGTCTAGTATACACATATTTTCATTGTTTTTACATATAGTATGTAGTGTAAGACCTAAACTGTAGAACATTAAAAAAAAAAAAATGAATGATTAATTTTATTTGTTAATATAGGTAAGCTCAGTCCCGGTTCTGCTAGTCATGCGTAATGGTAAGGTTGAAGATCGTATTGTCGGTTTACAAGACACTGACAAATTGCGTACATTTATAGAGAAGGCGTTAAATGAGAAATAAGTCGGTAGTTACATAGGAAATGTGATATTACGTAATACCTTATTTTATATAGATCCATGTACAGTATCTAATATTTGTTACCAAGGTTTATATTTACACAATATATGGCCTAATAAGTAAATTTAGTGTAATGATTATTTCATCCTCATGTATAACTTATGTTACTTTTTGAAGGTAATGTGTATTTATTAAAACATAAGATAAGATTTTTTAAAGTTATATTTCTAACAAATAATTGTGGTTATTCAAGTACAACACAAGATGCAGTCCTAAATATTGGTGAAATATTGGTGATTCTCTCACTACAGATCTCAAAATACAATTGTTATTTAAAGTTTGATTGATTTTTGTTGATGTTTATCTGAGTTAATAGGATAGCAGGTACTATATCTCTGACCTGTTTTTTTTAAGATAAGTTTCAAATCCTTTTTTATGTAGCATTTTGCTTTCATCCTAAACTATGAGCTTGCATTCTTTTAAAACTTTTGCCATATTTGATTGTTTATTATTATTACATTTTGGAGTCTTGATGGTATTCAGGTTAAGTGGCAATTTGAATAGTGCGCCTCAATATTGTTGTAAGAAGGTATCCTGAAAATGTCAAGTCTCTAGTTTTAATAGTCTCGGCTATATGTTGATTGTTAAAGTTGGACTGGGTAAGTAGTTTAATGGTGTTAAAATCAAATTTTTGAAAAATCCTGTCTTAATGCATGCCTATATGGTAACATAAATGTACCCTGAAAATTTCAAGTCGCTAATAGATTTGGCTCTGCGTTGATTATGAATCAGTCAGTCAGGACTTCTTCTTTTATATACAGGGTGGGGCAGGGAAGTATCCCTACTTTTGAGATGGCGTTGTGTGTAGTGAGGATGTGTTGGAGGAGTGGGGGTAAGCTCGAATGACGCTGTGGCCATGGAATTTTCCGTTAGTACCGCCGTCAGTTGTAGACATGGCTTGGTCGAATGAGCAATGCGCTTTTGCAGTCGAAACGTATTTCTCTCAAAATATGTCTATTGTTGCAGTGCAGCGTGCGCTGCGAACTCGTTATCGGATTCCTACCCGCAATGTTGTTCCTGACCGCAAATCCATTTTGTTGTGGGTGGAGAACTTCCGTGCATGTGGTAGTGTAGTGGGAAAGAGAGTTGGGGCTCAGAGGACCGTCCGAACTCCAGAAAATATTGACCGTGTCAGAAGATCGATCTTGCAGTCTCCTAAGCGTTCTGCTCGCAAGCACGCATCCAGCCTGGCGTTGTCTAATCGTACTGTGCGTCGTATTCTCCACGAGGAACTACACTTCCATCCATACAAGATGGTAATCGTTCAAGAACTCACACAACGGAACTGGCAACAATGAATACAGGCATGTGAAACTTTCATTGCTGACTTGCCAAATGATGCACGTGTTTTGTTCAGTGACGAGGCGCACTTCCACTTTTCTGGAGTTGTAAATAAGTAGAATATGCGTTATTGGAGTGGTGCAAACCCTAGGGTAGTTCACGAGAGGCCTCTACACAGTGACAAAGTGACGGTTTGGTGTGCAATCAGCAGTGAAGGCATAATTGGGCCTTATTTATTCGAGGAGGACAATCGTTGTGTTACCATCAATTCTGAACGGTATGTAAACATGCTCCAACAATTTCTTGAACCACAATTGCAACAAAATAATTTGGGACTAGTGTGGTTTCAGCAGGATGGTCCCCCCCATACTGCTAGAAATTTGATGGCTGTTTTGAGGGCAATGTTCCCCGGGCGATTGATCTCCCGGTATGGTGACATTCCATGGCGCGCGCGCTCGCCGGATTTAACTCCGTGTGATTACTTTTTATGGGGCTACCTCAAGAGTTAAGTGTTTTTAAACATCGACCCAGGATCCTAGAAGCCTTGAAGCATGCAATTCGCCTTGAAGTTGACCGCGTTCCACAAGAAATGCTTCGCAGAGTTATGCGGAACATTAGAACCAGGCTACAGCAGTGCATTGACAATGAGGGACATCACTTGCGTGATATGTTATTTAAAACAAAGTAAAATTATTATTACAATTAACTTCCATCTGTACCCTTTTGATGCCACAATAAAGTTTTGTTCAAACATTTTTGGTTATTTTTTAATTTACCTTTAAAATTAGGGATACTTCCCTGCCCCACCCTGTATATATATAGGCTATATATATATAATTAAATTTATTATGCAATATATATTTAACTGTACACGCTATAAAAAAATTGTGTGGTAAATGGGCCGGTATATGGTATAATGGCGTAATTTATAATTGCAATAATTGTAATTCATATACATAATTTTATTCAAATAAACATGGATCAATCAAAAATTTTAGTCAGTAGCACTTTTTGAACTGAAATCCTTTAGTTACATAAGCAGAAAACCTTGTGATAATTTTTACCTGATACGATTTCAAAGTATTTTCTCTATCAAAATTAACATGTATCATGTTTTAGGGCAGGTTGTGCGCATCGCGTGATGCGAGTGCACAAATTTATATTAATACTAAATAGCGTATGTATTTTGCGCGTATGTATTCATAAGTAATGAAAATGAAGACAATAAAATAAATATTACTGAAATTGTATAAACAATAACAAATAAATGTTATATTAATATTTTTAAAAAAATACAATACATGTAATTATAACTTTTAAGAAAAAAATACCAATCTAAAGCAATTTCTTAGTTACAAATTTCTGTTACTGAACAAAAAATAAAAATCATGTGTCGTGTTTCGAACAAATTATCACAATTAAAATAAAAAGGAAGAGAAAACAATGATATATGATTTTTATTTTTGGTTCAATAACAGAAATTATTTCTTTTTTTAGTCAGGCTCTCTGAAAGCGTTTGGTTCAAAAAACGGTTTTTGAAATAATTTTCGAGAAAAATGTTAAAATCAGATTTTTTTAAAATTCAGGTTGATCATTGTGCACAAAAATATAATCCATATAATCCGTTCTTACTCAAACAAAATGTATGAGTACCAGGTTCTGGAGCTTTAAGAAAACTACTCATCAGATTTTGCAGGTGAATAATTGAAGTCAGTGAGCAAATTTTTACTAAACAAATTTACGGTTCCGAATTAAATCGGAAAAAACGAAAAATAAATCTAGGCTAATTTATGCGGATTTTAATGCCGACATTTGTTTTCAACAGTAGATTATCCTGGTGTTTATGTTTGAGTTAAATAAAATAAAAGTTTTTTTGTTTTTTCTTTAGAGAATTTTACAGACAGACCAGACAATTGAAAAAAAGAAGAAAAAAATTCCAAAAGTCTGAGAACATAATTTTTAATCAATCTTTATAGTATGTTATGTATGCAACATACTGCTTTTACTTATCCGTATTTTAGGATCTCATATATTAATAGAAAATCTGGATAGCACTATAGTTTACTGTGTTAAAAATTGTAAAAATGATATTTTTATAAACTTGGTACAACATGGCATGTGAACCAGATATAATTTCATTATAACTCCAAACAAAAAAACTTTTTTTTCTAATTCTCATTTGGGTTCTTATTTAATACTCTACCAACTTCTTGTTTATTATATAGGACAGCACTACTTAAAAATTTTAGGAATAGTATGTGATGAAATAAACAATGTAGTAATTGATCCAAAGTATGCTATTTTATACAGTTTTTTAAACTTCTTTAATTTTAAACATTTACAATGCATGTACATTAATTAAGGTTCTACTAAATATTATTGTTAAATTTATCAAATAGTACTCGAGTCAAATATATAGTTCAACTTCAGAAAATCATGATGTCGTTGTGGAACTGGTGGTCTAGGAAAGGAAGAAACCGATGTTTTTGTATTAAATAGACAGACTCACTGCCATAATGAAAACGAAAGTTTAGGAACGTTGACCTGGGACGTAAACACGAACAATTTTCGCTCAACCCCTCAGCTGTTGGTAGGATGAGAGAAAGAGAATACTCCCCATATCTGTCTCCCTCTGAGCTGCAAGTTCAGAAAAAAACATGCAGCGCTGTCTATCGGCGGGGAATCCAAGTAGCTTTCTCGGCCGAAAAAATATGCTGACTTTTACAGGCAAGAAGTGTCCTTCTTATAGATTCTGTATTCACTGGTAAAACACACAAACCAAGTCCTGAATGGTCAAGCTGAAACAGAGATCTTACTTTGATCAGTCAGTTCTGCAAGTTTTAAACATTTTACCAGGAATTTAAGATACTTGAATTTTTAAAATGGCAAGATGGAATTTTTAAATTGGAAAACACATGAATTTTATATTTGTTGATAAAATATCCAAATTTAAACACTTTAAAATGACTACATGTAAATGTTCTTATTCCCAAATTACTTTTCTAGACCTACGTTTTGACATGAATTTGAAATCACAACTATGTGCTAAGCTTTTATAAGCATTACTTCATGTCGACTATTTGATGTGTGATATATGGACCAAAATTATACTCAAAAAAAACAATTTCTGTTATTGAACTAATAATAAAAATCTATGTATCATTTTTATCTTTATTTTTATTATGAAAACTTGTTTGAAAACACGACAAATTAACATAGCTAGTTTTTAACAACATAACCTGAAACTTATTATAGCCTATCAGCTGTTCAATGAAATCAGCTGATCATTATCAATTAATATAAAACAACTGTCTTTTACAATTACATATTTATCAAAATTAAATTAAGGATTCATTTCATATATTTACATCGGTCAAACTTCTTTGTTGTTTCCATAGTGTAGTGGTTATCACTTACTTCTCACACGTGCAAAGTCTCCAAGTGGAAACAGAAAATTTTAACTGCAATTAATATGAGACTTGCATCGATTAAAATATACTATTATATATCAATATAAATTTGTGCATTCTCATCACGCAAAATCCAACATCACAATCAGCCCTAAAACATGATACTGTAATTATCATATTACAGTATGATAAAAACAGTAATATTATTAAAAAAATATTACTTATTAAAAAAATACAGTAATTTTGTTTGTGACAATAACAAAACATGTTTGAATTTTGGTTCTACACATAAAGCACAAACGACATATGTGTAAGATATATCTTTCGTTTGAAGATGACTGTCATTGATTTAATTTTGAAAATACTGAAGTGAAATTTTAAAAATAATGAAGCTTAAAACTTTGACATAACTTTATTTGTTACGCAGTTTTAGCCAAACGCATTGACCGCTTGTTTTGAAATTTGGTACAAGGGTTCTATATATAAAGCACGAACGACATATGTGCAAGATTTGTTTTGTGACACGTTTCAAGATGGCTGCCTTTGATTTAACGATGACGTTATTCCTGTAATGCTGGCCGAAAGGCTCCGCCTTTCAAAATTTTAACGGCTTATCGAAGAAACTTAACCACATAAAATTTCCTGTGAAGTTGGTCCAGTAACATTTTTTGTAAATATTACGGTTACTGGTTAAATTGGCGGACATGGTTGCTAGCGCTGTCATGGACCCGTGGCCGGGCAATCAATTAGAAACTGTAAAAATGTTAGTCTTCCCCACTCCAGCGGGACAGTTGAGTGCAGCAGTTATATATTAATATTCACTTCAATATGTTTATATCACAGAGTTGATGTTCGCACTGAAGGCTTAATGCAATTTTATGGGGAGAGCGGTTTGTTGGATCATTCAATTTAAAAGAGGGCCGCCTAGAGGATGACAATTTTTGAAATAATACCATAAAAAATTAGCACTATTAATCTGTTTTGAGACTTAAGACATAAATAAAATAAGTATTAAAATGTAATACATTTTAGACAAAAAATCATTAATTTTCTTAGATTTATAATTTTTAAAATTTCTTGCAAAACGGGCACCATTTACACAACCCCCTCTTCTAAATATATCAGTTTATAATTTGTTGTACTAACCAAGTCCAACAAGCCATAACAGTTTTTCAATCAAGTTTTGATCAATTTTAGAGTCGAGAAAGATCTTTCTGCTGTTGCAGTTAACACAGGAAAAGAAGAGAGAACCAACGTAAAATATCTAATTATGTAACCTCGTTGTCACCCATTACAAAGTGCGCAAACGAACAAAACGTCATATACACACAAAGTTGAGATCGGGATAATGTGACGCGTTTCGCAACCCTCAGAAGAAGCTTTGACTCTTTTACTAGAAGATACGATACTTCCACTTTAAGAAAGTCAAATAGGATATTTTACATTTTTTATTTTGTTTCTTTTGTCTCGGGAGGAGTGGTCGCCCCTTTGCCCCTTGGATGTTAACCGGTTCATCGAGCCTTGCAAACCACTTGTAGAAACAGGACGATAAAATAAATTAGGCGAGACGCGGCAACAATTACTTTGTTTTGCTGATATTAGGTTGTCATGGCAACAAGCGCCTGCCTATATGAGGACGCTTTGTTCCATTAGACATGTGCAGAATGACAGGCAATATTTTCCAACACATTAAGCTCGATTATATGTAAAGCCTTCAGTTAAAAAAAAAAACAAACTTGATTATCTAAGTTAATTATTGATTTTATAAAGGCTTGTTTTCGGAGTTTTTAATAATTTTACTCACCTTGTATTAATGTTATTCAGTTAAAGTAATTAAGCTTAATTTTTCAACAAATTGTATAGTCCGGGAAAATCAGAACTCTTTCTGATAGTTTTGCAAGATTTATTTTATGATGTTTTGCCGTGAAGTAACTTCAGACATAGTGAAGCTAAAAATTATAACGTGTGCTGTATATACAGATGATGTTAAAACTGGAAGGGAGAAGGTAAAGGAAGGAAGGGTTGACAATGTAAGAAGGTGGGTGAGCAGCAGCTTGGGAACACCCCTGAACAATATGCTTGATACTAAGGATGAGGCGTTGGTTGAAGTTAATCTCTTAATTTCAATTAAAATTACGGTTTACAAATAGAGTCATGTATTTTCAGAATTTTTAAATTATTTAGTTTTAGAAGGTTTATAGTGATATTGTTCAGATTAAAAGAACGACCAGATTCTAACAATTGATTCGCAAAATTTGAAATTTTTCCCGTACTTCCAACAATTGCAATGTTCTTTAACACGAATCTTTAAAGCTCTTCCAGAATGCCCTACGTATTCTTCATGGACAAGTTTATATACTTCACTATTTATAAATTTATAAAACAGTAAGAGATCTATTTTATCCTTATTGTTGAGAATGCGTTTTCTTAAGTTCGATGTACAGTAAAAAGCCGGCCTATAATAAGTTTTATTAGTTTTAACATCAAATGTATTAATATATAAGAACACTTTATAATTTTTAGCTTCACTATGTCTGAAGATGCCTCACGGCGAAACTGAATAAATGAATTTTGTAAAACTATATAAGTGTTCTAATCTTCCTGGTTATCGTAGAGTTTCGCCAAGTACCGACTATGTGTTCAATAAATAAGTAAATAATAGTTATTTCAAGGCGAAAAGCGCATTGAGGCTATTATCGCTTCCCTAAATGTAAGTGTGAGTGTAAAGTGTTAAAGGCGTAAGTATAGTGTTGTAAGTGTAAGAGTGTGTAAGACTCGGGTACCACAAGGGACGTCTAAATCCTCTCAATAGGTGCAGCTAATCTGCACCCCTACGGGGAAATAAATAATAGCATTGACGCAAAAAGTTAATGCTCATAGTACTGATTTAGGCCTAGGTATAAATACATATTTGTTCTTCAGTATAGATTTTTCGGCAAAAGTTTCAATTCTAAGTCCCATCGAAAGACCTCTCAATATACAATTTTATTGATACAAAAACAATTACACATATCAAAAGTCAATATTTTGTCCTTTCCACAAATGACAGTCATCATGATTTCAAAAACATTAGTTCTGATGTATTTTTAAACCTTCCGTTTACATTGGGAAAATAACACATTGTTTTCCAATATATATTTTTCATGTGTAGTTTATTTTCTGTAGTAATTTACACACAAACACATTTAGCAACAGTAAAACATTTATTTTCACCTACAAAGTATATTAATTTCGCTTGAAAATTTTATGAACGTTTACATGTCCCATGTCCGGCGGAGGTAGCTGAAGTGAGCAGCTGATGGGCTTAGCGATCCCACCGTACCTCTAGCTCATACTACTCTCACTCATCTACTCATGATACACACACACACACACACACACACACACATTATAATTTTATGAAAATCTTGACACATGCCCGTAGGAATTGAGTGGCAAACGAATTATAATTTCATGAAAAATTGAAAAAATGAAAAATCGAGTGGCAAATCGCAGTATAATTCTTGAAAAAATTTTGAATACATACACGAAAGAATTAAGTGGCGAAGTGTAATATAATTACATAAAAAAATCTGAATATAATAAATCTGAGAAAATTCTATGAAAAATGCCAATACGTAGAATTGAAGTTACGTTAAGCATAGCTTGTTTTGTAGCTTGAAATATAGTATTTTTTATCTAAATAAACAAACAGAAGTAGAATTGAAAGGCGAAATGCAGAAGAATTTTAGGAAAAACCTTGTTGAACGAACACATTTAGCAGAGCAAATGGAATAGAATGAAATGTTGAATAGAGAAAATGCAGGGAAAATCTAATAAACAAAAATGAAAATGTGGAATCGAAAAGCAGGGAAATTGTAGTTAAAACTTTATTCAGTAAATTGTGAGAATATATGGGTAATGGAAGACAAACATGATAAGCATGGAAATGGATGATTAATAACAGTTGAAATGGAATGGAAATAAATGAATGTAATATAAAAATGAACCCATTAAATAAGGTTAGGAATATACAGTAAAAAGGCAGTGTAACAAACCTGATAAAAAGAATGAAAATGTTGAGTTGAAACGCAGTTCAATTGTAAGAAATACCTTAGTAAACCAAAAGGTGGGTAGAAAATAAAACTGTAGTAGAATTTTAGGAAAAACCTTGTACAGTAAACATGAGAATAACTGAGTGAAACGCTCGGCATAAATTTGATAAGCAAACGTAGTAAAATAGGGCAGAAAAGCAGTCAGTTTTTTTGGAAATACCTTGATAAACAAAAGTGTGAATGTAGAAGATAACTGCAGTATAACTTTAGGAAAAACCTTATACAAGAAACGTGAGAATAGAGAAGAGACATTCAGAATAAACTTGATAAATTAATCTTAGGAATATATAATAGAAACAAAGTCAAATTGTATGAAGTAATTGAAAGTAGAAAGTCAAAAGTATGAATAGAAAGAAAGGAAAACCGTTGTAGAACTTTGGGGAGAACCTTATACAACAACGTGAAAATAACGGAGAGAAATGCAAAATAAAACTATTAAGGGTAAAAATATCGAGTAAAAATGCAGTCAAATTGTAGGAAGTAACTTTTTAAAAAAGAAAAGTGCGAATAAAAGAAAAAACGGAAGAGAATTAAGGATTAACCTTATACAAGAAATGTGAGAATAACCGAGAGAAACGCGGAACAAACGTGATAAACAAGAGTGGAAATGTAGGCTCGAAATACAGTAGAATAATTCCAGGACAAATTGTAATAAAGAACTAAATACGGCGCGTAATAAACGGTTGTTAATGGTCCAGATAACTCGTTACAGCCGATAAAATGGTGTGTTAAAGATAATGTATTGCAGTCGGAACGGTATCTCCGTGTATCTGACGTCGTTGTAATCGATTTTCACTGTAATTTAATTTTATCTCTCCTATTTTTACTTCTTTCACTATACGAAGTACACAGAGTATATAGAACATATATTGAAGTGTATAAAACGTATGTAGAAGTAAATAGAGCGTACGTAGAAGTATACAGAATAAATGTATAATTATGTAGAGCGTATGTAGAAGTATATAGAACGTATGTAGAGCGTAAGTAGAAGTGCATATAGCGTTTATAGAAGTATATAGAGCGTATGAAGAAGTATATAGAATGAATGTAGAATTATGTAGAGCGTATGTAGAAGTATATAGAACGTATGTAGAGCGTAAGTAGAAGTGCATATAGCGTTTATAGAAGTATTTAGAGCGTATGTAGAGGCATGTAGAGCGTATGTAGAAGTGTATAAAACATATGTAAAATATGTATAACGTATGTAGAAGTACATAGAGCGTATGTAGCGGTATATAGAATGTATGTAAAAATATATAGAACGAATGTAGAAGTAGGAGCGATGTATATAGAGCGTATGTAGAGGTATATAGTATGTATGTAGAAATATACAGAACGAATGTAAAAGTATATAGAGCGTATGTAGAAGTATATAGACTGTATGTAGAACGTATGTAGAAGCATGTAAAGCGCATGTAGAAGTACATGTAGCGCATATATAAGTATATAGAGCGTATGTAGAAGTATATAGTGCGTACATCGAAGTATGTAGAAAGTATGTAGAAGTATATAGAAGGTATGTAGAATGTATGTAGAAATATATAGAGCGCAAGGTGATCGTGGTCTTGAGATTTTGATGGATTGTTTAGCTCTCCTTAGTTAAAGAAAGTTGTTTTAACTAATACGAATGCCTGTGTGTCTTCAATAGGTCGCTAAAAACTAATTTAGCGGAATTTAACAGAAAATCCTTTTTTTGATAATATCCCAGGGCACAGAATTGATTGATATTTTTGTTCAATGAAAAATAGGATCAATTTTTGTCAACAATTTTTGATCAATTTTTGTCGAAAATAGGATTCTCTCAAAAACGGTTTTAACATTTTCCATTAGAGTTGTAGTCAGCCGTAGCCCACAAATATAAAAATAAAACGTTAGCGTCACGATAGCCCTAAAAACAATTTTAAAAAATGATTCTTTTAGACATTCCTAGTATCTGGCGGAAGCAGCTGATGTATACAGGTGATGGGCTTAGCGATCCTACCGAACCTTTACGTCATACTGCTCTCACTCATCTACTCAAAATACGTACGTACGTACACACACACACACACACACACACACACACACACACACACACACACACACACACACACACACACACACACACACACACACACACACACACACACACACACACACACACACACACACACACACACACACACACACACACACACACACACACACACACACACACACACACACACACACACACACACACACACATAGGTTGGCTAACTGTGAAGTGTACAGCGATTTGTGCTGATAGAATAAATTACACCAAACTAAATGGTGTATCAAACGGAGCCTTGTGATAACCGGTGACCTCCCAGTTTACGCATGTGAGGTTCTGTGTAGGCTGACCTCACTTCCCAAGCCACACATAGGAACAACATGAGTAAAAATGTGGTAAAGAAAGAGCGGGATTTCACCGAACAACAAAACATTTCTGTGATGAGGGTCAAGAAAAGAAGGGAAAATTAAAGGGAATTTTCAAATGGCACCAATTAAAAGAACGGGTTTTGCCCTCTTTGAATTCTTTCAAAAAAAGTCGGCTTTGTGATGAGATAGGGCTTGGAGGAGGTAACTGAACATCTCAGGAATACAAAAAAGCAAAATAACTACAAAGGTCGCAGTGCAAATTCATTGCAAATGGTTGCTCTAGAAATTCATAAATTAAGAGGAAATCGAAGAAAACCAAAAATGTTTTCCATTACTATTGAATGATAATTTTTTAAATTTTCAAATTTGATACTTTTACTGGAGTAATGATTACCTGACAATCCGATTTTGAGAAACTAACCCAATATTTCGTTTGTTTTTTTATAGCATTCGAATCTTACTGGTGGGGGGGTGTAATTGAATGCGAGAAAGTTTGTACAATGTGTTTAAACTATTAAAACTTTATAATGCCCTCGTCTTGGATCTGGACAGACAATTTGAGAGCTGCAGAAACAAATGTTTGTACAAAATACAACAGTATGTTCATCACCAGGACGCTTTGAACCAATATTGCTTCGTTTGGGTCGTTCTTACAGCTATCCCCTTGTTAACAGATTTACTTACTGTACTTAGGGCAAATGGAACCCATTAGCATTGAACTGTAAATGCGGAGGCAGCAGTTAACCTACCGTTATCTCCCCTTGTGTCGTGTAACATTGGCTAACCAGAATATACTGTTACCTTAATTTCGCGTTAAGTTTAACTGATCTCATTGAAATATAGGTTGGTGTGAAGGTGAGGGCGATGTACGTGTTAAACTAATTAATTGTACGAAAAGTTGTAATCAAAGTAAAATAACAATTTTTCGCTTTGGGTTTGAGGTTATGTCACTAATATGATTGTAGTGATTTGTTCTTTTTTAGTAAGTAAACTTTTTTTTTGTAGCGATAATGATTGTAGTCTTTATGAGTGAATACATTAATTTGTAGGGCTATTACTTCACTGCGATCTTTGTAGATCTATTGAGCCCCTTTTCTGTATTCCTGAGATGCTCAGTTACGGCGTCTTTTCCAGTTCTAGTCTCCTCATAAAGTCTAGGATTTGAAAAGGATTCAAGGTAGCGTAGCTCCCCCACTTATAATTGGTGACTTCCAAGTTCGTTATTGTGGTGCTTGCTTTGCTAATTCCAGTTCAATTTTTCTTTCCTTTGACGATAATTACGGAGCCAACCTTTTTATTGTGCTGCGAGATCTCGTTCGTTCTATTTTATATTCTTACTTAAGGAAACACCCGCAAGTATATAAGGAAATGAGGTCCGTCTATACAGAGCCCTGTATGCATAGATAAGGCTAACGTACAGTGGGAGGTCACCATGTACCCCGGAGAACGGGTAGCTTTACACTTTAGAGTGTGTCTTGAGCAGTATGAGCTAGAAGTAAGGTGGGATCTTTAAGCCCATCAGAGCTGCTCACTTAGTTCCCTTTACTGGGCTTTGTTCTGTGTTCTTTATAATGGGTTTAGCCAAATGTGTACGGACACCCCAATCAACGTATTAGTATATTTGTGGAGAAAAAACAAACTGAAAATGTATGTACGGCAAAAGATGTACTTTTAATGTATGGGAGAACGTTTACTTTGCCTCCAAAATTGATCAACATGATTTTAAACGTAATCATTTACCTTTACAGATGTTTGATAGAGAAAAGAACAGTGCAAACTAGAGGTGTCTACAAACAATGACAGTCTTCATGATCCTTTAGGTCTTCCTGTTTCTTCGAAACGTTTGATAGTTCTTTCTACTGTTGATCAAGGTATAGAGTTTCAATTAGGAAACAAATCATTAAATATATTTCTCACCTCGTTAAAGGAGTGAATTCGATCACCGTAGCCAAGCATCATTAGTGCTGTAATACGGTCTCGTTTATTAAACTGCATTATAAATTAATGAACAGAAGTAGTATAACTTTGGTTAATATTAACGATAACTGAAAGAATGACAATTATACTCAACTCCTGATAAGATTTCAGGACAGTCTGTTTAGGCTGGTCAGATTTCACTGCAGATTTAGGTTCACCTTTCGAGTTTCCCAATTACCACCAAATTGGATATTTAGAAAATGGTTCTTGCAAAGCTTGTTTTTTTTGCGGGGGGCATTCAAATGTAAAATTTAGTGGACAATTCAGTGTACCAGATTTATAAAATGTTTTGATGACAATCATAACATCGATTTTTTCAGAATCGATTACTTCTTTAAATATTTTGGGTAAAAACACTGGGAAACAGATCTAATTTATAAAAATAGTGTCAGACTTTGCTTTAAACGTAATTATTTAACGTTCCAGTGTAATTTATTTACACTGTTCCAGTGTAAAGTGAAAAAACAAAACAAAGATGGCGGTTCGGTGAATTTCTTTTATTTCAAATGTACTCTATAAATGAACAAAAAATCGGGACCGATTTTTAAAAACATCAAGCCCGTTTTTTCACTTTTTCAGTACCTCTGGTTTGTTTGAATGGTTATTTAGCAAAATTTGATCAAATCATTTTCAGAAAATCCGATTGTTTATTTACCGAAGAGAGACTAGCTGCACCTATTGAGAGGATTTAGACGTCCCTCGCGGTACCCGAGTCTAACACGCACTTACACTTACAACACTACACTTACGACTTTAACACTTTGCACTCAAAGTTACATTTAGTGAGGCAATAATAGCTTCAATGTGCTTTTCGCCTTAAAATATCAAAAAAAAAAGAGTTTCAAAAACCATTTATAAAAAAATTAAGATATGTTTCCATGTGGACAACTGAGATCAGACTTATCAAAATCTGTCAATTAGTCTGCAGAAATGTGCACAGTCCCAGTCGTACCACTTTTTCAAAGACAAAACCACTTTTTTGGACTCAGGGACATGTAAAACCCCATCGAATACAATTTTTCTTACTTCATATCGTAAGATCCACAAGTAACATTACTATTTATTTCTTCAACTATCCCTATTGTCTCGTTATGGTTTTTTGGGGATCAAGCATGAACTCAAAAGTGGTAAAACGCCACTTGTTGGTAATTAAATACGCATTCTAATTAGTTCGGCAAATCATTCACAATACGCCTGCTGGGTATCAGTCTATTGTAACTGCGGTTTGCTTTAACGAGAGCCTAACAATTAGGTTAATTAGCAAACCAATTATACAAACATTAATTCACTGACACCAAAATCACTGCAACGGTATACAGAGTGCGACGAAAGTACGGAACAAAGCGGAAAAATAGATGGACAATAAAGCATGTAAACTTTTACATGTACTGATTGGAAGTAACAGTAATACTATTGTTTTAAAAAAATGTGTGATATGCGAAATTAAAACATTTGTTTAAAAATTTATAGAACTTTATAAAACACATCCTTGTCTGTGGAAAGTCAAGTCAAAAGATTATAATAATAGAAATTTAAGGAACGAGGCATACGTTAGTTGAAAAACTGAAGGAGATTGACGCTGACGCCAATAAAGATTTTGCTATAAGAAAAATTAACTTTTAAGGTCAGCGTTCAGAAGAGATCGTTTTTAAGGTTATATTTTGCAAAAACCCATCCATTCAGCAAATTAACAAACGAAAAACTGTCACGTTTTTTCAACCACTTGCAACGTTTATTTTTCTGATTAAAATTATGTATTACTACTGTGGCAGCACTAACTTTTCGATGTGACATGATTAACTGTTGCCACAACACTATTATTTACACTGTCTGTGTTTAGGGCTGTGATTTGTATGAGCCAACATTCGACACTCTCAGTTTTGTGTGGACAAATGTAACAACACTAAACACTAGGATTTGTATGCCCAAACAAAGGAAACGAACAAGTTGTTACAACTTTGTTCGAATGTCTGGAGGCATTACATGTTGACAGAGTTATCGTTGCATTTCAACATGTAATGTCCCTACACGCTCATTTTTTTTGTTGCAAAAAATTGTCGATTCAAACATGTTTTAGCACAAGTCCAATAGTTAGGCGCACAGAGATATGGTCATACATACATGTTTGTCATACAAATCGACACGTCTAGGCCTGCTTAAAAATAAGTATTAGGGTGCTCTCACAGTCCAGAAGATCCAACCACTGGTAAGGTATCGATTTCCTTTACACTGAACACGTCCAGTCCAATCTGGTTCAAACCAGTTACGTCAAGACTGGTACGGACGCAATAAGTTGAATTCTCTTCAGTCGTCGTGTGTCATTTCGTCGCAGTTAGCATCCATCTTCAGTTTAGCTGCAGTAATTATGATCTGTATTAACAGCCACAAGGTCTTCCATATGTAACTAACATATGGACCTGCCACCAGTCAGAAACAATTATCTTCCGTCATCGAAAATATTGCTTTAATTATTAACGCAACCGTTAACACTGTTAACTAATGTATTGTTTTGCTTTACTTAAGTAAATTATGTATTTTGAATTAAATATGAGTAAATTTTTCAAGTTACGTGTGGTATTGTTATTTACACTGAATTTCTGTAATTATTTTACACAAAAGTAGATGTATTTTGTAAACAAAAAGGTTTTTTTTCTTGCAACTAACGAACAAGCTACGTAATTTTAAATTTGTCCTTTTTATATAAAAAAATACTGAAAGTCGCTCTTCACATTGATGTGTTTGGTAATGCGTATTTGTCTTCACTGTTTTGTCTTATAACATGGCTATTCTTCAAAATCAAAAAAACTGTCCAAGTTCATTTGAAAAAATTATAAAATTTGATTGGATCATTCATCAAATCTGGAAACAGATGAAGGTAAGATTTGAAAGTTTTCTCTACATTAATAGCATGTACCCATAATTCCCTTCTTTGTCTTTCCTTTCTTTTACGAAGAATAATAAACCTATTATAACTGTATCCATCTCGTTCAAAGATAATTATAGTACTAAATACACAGTTTAGACACGTCAATGACTGGTTCAGTATGAAACCGCTTGACTGGCGTGACGACTGGACTTTGGTATGCACTCAACTTTAGAGGAACTTGTATTTATAATTAGAGAACGGTCTTTCTTCAATTTCATATTTTATCACTGAAATCTCGGAAGAGGTCAGCCGCTGTCTTTTGCTATTACACTATGGTGGCTGAAGATAAACAGTTCTCAAAGGTCAAGCGAATATAACGAATACAATGTTACTTCGTTTTTACCAAAAGCTATTAGCGTAGTTCCAAATTATACCGCATTCGGTTGAGCGCTGAAGTCAACATGAAATATTTATTTTCACCACATACACAACTTTCAATCGCTAAGTGTAATTTTGGGTCACCTTACCCTCAACTGGTCCCAAACATCGAATTATCGGGTTACACAGTAAGTACTATTTCTAGCGACTTCTCATTAGAAAATGTCATATAAACAAACTCGGGACTTATAAATGAGTTTCGATCCTTACCTCTAAATCGCTTTTTGAGGGGTCGTTAATAATTTTACTCGCAGTTCTTTCTTGCTGACGTAATGAACGTGAATTTCCAAATATAGTCCTTATTTCACACTTAAATCTGATTTCACCGTCATAATAATCATTAAAATCTGCATATATTTTAAGATTTCTGCATATATTTTAAGTAATCTGCAAATTTTTTAAAGATTTCAAATCGTATTGTAATACAAAAATTAAACCTGACCACGTTATATTAATTTTCAACGGAATTTAAAAAGTTTATTTATGTATATCTTAACGTAGGTTATGATGGTGGAATCAATTTTTTTAAAACAGGTGAGATAGAAGCAAGTTATAATTTTTTTTTGACGGATTTTGCTGCGTAACGTATTGTCCGAGCTATTAGCAAAATCGATTTATGTGCCAACTTTGAATGAACGTGAGTGCGATAAAACACAAACACACACACACACACACACACACACACACACACACACACACACACACACACACACACTTCAAATTGTTCAATATACCCTCGAAAAATGATCTAAAGGGAAAATAATCTTTTTAATACCTCATTTTTAATAAAAAATAGTAAAAACATTTTTTTTTCATTTTATATTTGGCTCTTAGAGACACAAATAGTTATAGATAAATGTCTTCATTGTAACTAAATTTACAAAATATAATAAAAGTATACAAACCATAACAATAATCATTATTAATTAAACATTTTCAAATGATTTGAAGTTTTAACGTATTGTGTAGTATAGGCGGGCATTTGACACTAATTGCTACCTTTTCCCAAACCAATACTGATAATCGAAAAGTAAACAATCATCTTTTGGAATGAATTCAAAAGAGTGCACGAATGTTTCTCTTGGAATATAAACACTCCCACACTGTCTACGATAATACCATTCATTGTATAAGTCGATCACTTAACAGAGTGGTTTGTGCGGTGATCTAATGAATGTTAAGTGAAGGTAAAGTATGAATAATTTACTGCATTACCTATCTGCGTAAAGTTTATGTAATACATAATTGTAGTTAAATAGAATATTAAATACATTTTCCAAATTAATATAATAATAAAATATTCTGTGTTATTTTTATCGATCGCCGAAAGTACGGGTGATCTATTTCTGTCATCCGTCACAACAACGGTCCCGAGAATGACGTTTAATCGAAACTCTCGGTTAGTAAAATCTGTAAGTACTCGTGACTCAGATATCAAAGTCAAACGGTTACTGATATTAGATAAAAATAACACAGTAAGACGATAAGAGAAAAGTAGATAGGAGGTGCTTTGTTGCATAAATAGTAAATTGTTTATTTCCTGTTGAGTTTAACAACTTGCTCTTGAAAGTGATAGGTAAAATTCGACGCAGTTTTGACTGATATCACCGTCCGATATTTAAGTGCTGGTATCGTTACCTCAATTTTACCGAAAGAAAAATGTATATATTTATACCTATTAGTATCGAAAGTAGGCCTATCGGAATATCCCTAAGTCATTCGATTTCGACTGCTTCGAGTGCCAGACTGCTTCGATCTGAATAACTTCCAGACGGTGAACAACAGTGCAATATTTATTCGTTCTTTACTCGACTTTGAACACAGTGACCGAATATAAGATAGGATTATACAGTGTAGGCCGGGGCACTTTTACGGCGACACAAACATCGTAGTTTATGTTTCCACATGAGGCCGCTGACATTAACCCTCTTGAAAATATCGTTAATATAAAGTTCCGCTAAATCCAAGGTTTATTGCTCAAGTATTTTATTTCACTCGCAGCGTTCCTTATTTGAAACAGCAGCGGTTTTTGATAAGGAAAGTTGTGTGGCTGTTTTGAAATCAAAGAGTACGACTGTAGGTGTGAATAGTTTTTGTGTGGAGGGTTGTTCTAGGGAAGAACAAAGTGCAAGGAGTGTAAACGCTGAAGAATAAGTTCAAGAATTTTTGACAACCTAAGATTTCTTTCCTTGCTGCACAACCTACACACGGTTTCTCCATGGTACATACCTATGTACACCCTCAGACCACAGTGCCCTGTTATGAGCTCCATGATCCTCCTGAGTTTTGCTCTGCCCAGGACATCTGCTGCCCCTCTGAGTCCTCCAAAAAGGAACTTTGCTTAAGAGACGTTTACTATGGGAATGCCCATGAAGGTTATCCCATCTTACCTGGTGTTGATTTGTAATCCACAAAGTGTCCGGAACAAGTCGTTGAAGTGAATTTGAAACGTTGTGTGTTGTTTGTGGTAAATATCTCTTGTACTAAGATATTGAAAAGCGTGGCACGCAGCTGAACCGCTGGTGTGATGGTCCTGGCAAAGTTCTAACTTATTTTTAACGAACTTATATTGGAAAATTAGTTATTGGGGCGGCCATCATGGTAAAACCTAGACCGGGAACCTTAAAATTAGTGCCGATCTTGATATAGATCACTTTTTGAGGTGAAGATCACTCTTTCTCTCTCTCTCTCTCTCTCTCTCTCTCTCTCTCTCACACACACACACACACACACACACACACACACACATATATATATATATATATATATATATATATATATATATATATATAAAAACTATCTGTAAAAGTATTACTATCTGTAAAAATATTTCGATTGAAAAAAGTACATATGTAGAACTCGGGGAGTTACCGACAGAAGCGAAGTTTTTGTTAATGATATCTTTGCTGAATATGTAATTAGTTCGAATATACGTTTCCAAATATCTTGTTTTGTTTAAGTAAATAAATACGTGAACCTAGCTTACATATTATTTACTAATATGTAGTTATAGTAAAAGATCAGTTGTTTTATATTAATTCGTAACGATCAGCTGATTTCATTGAACAGCTGATAGGCTATAATAGGTTTCAGGTTATGTTGTTAAGAACTAGCAATATTAACGACACTTATTATAAACGTTGATTAATTTCAAATGTATTATAAACAGTTACAACGTGCACGTGTTCTTCAATTAAGGAAAAATACCGAAACTAAAGCAACACAACGTTTTCATGTAATAGTACTGTTATCGAAAAAGAGGAAGGCAAAGAAAGAGACAGAATTAGAGACGAAGTTCGTTTGCTTGTTCGTTTCATATTTTCGTAACATGCTTCCATTAGGCAGATTTTTTCAAGCATTCCTCTCGTCAAAGCTAAGAATAAAAACCGCTTCAAAATACGATCACATTTCAAACTTGAGAAAAATATATCAAACTCATTTCTTTGTCAAGTGAAAACATTTAAAACGAAACATACCAAAAATAGTAAGACGAAATTTTTAAAAAGATGTAATAAAATTCTGTAAGCTACTGAAACATGTAAAATAGAACTTTGAAACGGAAGGAACAAAGCATGTGTCCCAAAAAAGGATAAGTAATGAGGGCACTTTGTCGCACGCGCGGGACAAGAGCCCGAGATAACTGTCCCGACTGTCACACTGCGGCTTGATGGATGCAGGACTGTATTTCCCATTACTTTTCAGAATCTACTGTTAAGCAAGTAGCACGAAGAGTGTATTATGCAAGGATTGAATAATACACCCAAGGTTGTATAAGGGGTTTTACAAGGTTGGCAAAACGTTTTTACTTGCTTCTGTAATAGAACGATTTTATATCTAAAAAAATCTTGAAACATACTTGCAAATCTGTTCGTAGATCTACAAAAGTAATTTGACAATATGTTTTTAACAATAAACATTACTAATACTCTAAGAGGTTATACAATTCGTGCAAGGAACGACACGTCGATCTCTTTGATGTTGCCAATGATCAGGCTTGCAAGCTTTAAGTAAATTTCCGAAATTTATGGAATGTTCAAAATTTTCAAATTTTTGAAATTTTTGGAATTTTTGTAATTTTCTGAATTTTTGGAATTTTTTGAATTCACAAATTGGGGTTCTACAGGTGCTCAATTCGTCTAGTCAGCATAAGTTAATGTAAGGTACCTGTTATAATACGCGTGTACTGTTATCGAAAAGGAGGAAGAAAAATAAAGACATAAATAGAAAAAAAATCGTTTGCTCGTTCGTTCCATATTTCCGTTACATTCTTCGGCAGACGTTTTTCCTGTTCCAACTCCTCTCGCCAATGCTAATATAAAAGCTTCGCTTCAAAATACGATCACCTTTCCAACTTGAGAAATATATATCAAACTCATTTTTTAAGTTAAAACATCCAAATACCACAAATAGTAAGACAAGTTTTGAAAAGATGTTATGAAAGGCTGTAAGCTAGTGAAGCATGGAGCTTTCAAGTTTTAAAAGATTATACGCCTAAAGTAAGGCCAGACGATGACTGGAGATGTAGGGAGGCCTTCACACGACCACTAAAGTTTTTTTCAATAGCAGATTCCGAATATCGTTGGAGATATATTTACTTATACTTTAAAACTTTATATCGAGAACAAGCGCTTACAGTATGTTCTGAAATGGATAGTTCAATTAATGAAATCATGATCTTGCTTAACAGGTGATCAGCTTATGGTGACAAATAACTGGTTTAATTGTGAGACAACTGATCAAAGAATACAAAAAATGGAGTTTGTTTATAATACCGAGTGCAGGTTTATAAGTTTACAGGTAACTTCCCGACCAACGTGTACATCCGAAACTTCGACACTGTCATTGCTGCAGAGAAGTTGGCTAACAAACGGAATACCTAACCAATATAACCTAACCTCATTATTGCACCTCGTAAAGACTATCGCTTTTTTAATGTTTTGTTTGACTTTATGAAGAACTCGACAGAGAGATTTAACATTTTGTATCACGGCCGCGGTAGTCCTTACGGGGTGAGCAGATAGAACAATGACCGGAAGAATAGGTCATAATCCTAATAACTTAGTCGACTGAAGTTTTACTGTTTGCAAGAGCCAGTGTTAAGAGTCAGCGCACAATTGCTGTTCTAACACTGATCTTGAGTCTAAATGGGCCAATGGGTACTTGGGACAGTCCTTTGAATTGAAAGAGAAATACAAAGTTCGGATATACATCTAAAGTTAGACTAATGGATTGCCCAACTGGCCCAAGTAGTGCTTACAGGGCCCCATAATTTTTACCAGTTAGTCTAATGAGGACGAGGGATCGGGGTTTGGGTGCGCAGTTCAGAGATGCAGTAAACTGAGCAGGTATGGATAGTAAGGAGTGAGCTTGTCACAAGGTTGTTTTAGGTAGAAGTAGAGTACAGGTAAGGACGGACCCGTCTCATTGTTACATTTATCAATACAAGGGAACGCAAAAACTGCATTGTTATTTATGTACTTTGTTAATCTTCTTGTTCTTTTCGGCTTAAGATTTTCTGCGACTTCTTCCGTTTCCTAGCTTCCATTTTCCCTGTCATTACACAGATCTTAATGCAATCCCTTCTCTTTCAATTCTTTATATATTCCTTCTCTCCGACCAAGTCTTGGTCTTCCTCCTCTTTTTTGCGACTACATGGGAAAGTCGATTTTCGTCCATCCTTTGAATAAACCAAACCATCGGATTTGTTTTGTCTTGATATAGTCTACACCGTTGTGCTTTACATCCGCGATTTCACGGATTCTTACATTTTTTTATCTTTTCCTCTTTTGGATCGACCTGCTGCTCTTCATCAATAGTCCATTTTTGTAGCTTCAAGACATTAATATTTTTGTTTCAGTGGCCATTCTTCGCTTCCATATGAGATATACTTTTTTATAATTGTTTTTTTATATTCTATGTTTATTTATTTTTGATATGTGCTGACTTTGTGGTCGCTGTCTTCATTTCTTAAAAACAACAAGAAAAAAATGAAAAAAAGGAACAATTTTAAGGTGTTTTAAAAGAAATCAAAGTATGAAGTAAAAATACAACGTATATTTAGAAGAAGCGCTTATATTAAAAGGCAAATGTAGTGGAAAGATTATTACACGTGGTGATAACATGATCTTGGTCACCTTGTGATAAGCAGGTGATAATGACTTAAAATTTATTGCGGGAAAACTGATCAAAGAAAAAAAATGGTGTCTAGAAATGTATACACATGCCCGAGTTTATTACTGGAAACAATTCTGGACACTTAGAAAATAATCATT
Organism: Callitettix versicolor; assembly: GCA_022606455.1. Taxonomy (NCBI): domain Eukaryota; kingdom Metazoa; phylum Arthropoda; class Insecta; order Hemiptera; family Cercopidae; genus Callitettix; species Callitettix versicolor. The sequence goes on from CM040187.1 coordinate 25,128,977, forward strand.
CACTTTGACAATTATAAATACCTGTTAAAATATCACCGACAGGTTTTTCAGATTTTCACTGACGTCAATAAAGCTAATTTCAACACCCAATATTGACGAATATTTTTTACACACCAATATTTATTTCTTATGAATTTTAATGTAGTCTACCAATATTTTCTTTTATAAAATTTCAAAACTAAACTGAGAAAATTTTAAAATTTTTTACTCTTTATCTCACACTGTTTTGAGAGTCCAATTTAACCGTTTTTTACCGTTTAGAAGTGCTTGTATTTCATTGAAAATACAAAAGTGAATCTGACAACGGTGATAGTGTTCTGTGTCACTTAAGGTGTATAGTGAATAGATTGAAGGAATAGATTAAAGAGTCACTTAAGGTGTATAGAATGAATAGATTAAGGCGTATAGATTGAAGGAAGACAATTTTTAAAGATTTCAAAGTTCTGTTCTAATCTTATAAAGATAATTAACTACGTAGCCTAAGTGTGTAAGAACCAATAATAATGTGTAATTATTTTAAAAAAGTTAAACACAACTGAACAGATTCCTTGTTTCTTCTTTTTTTATTTAGAAAGACTTCAAATAAAGCAATTCCCACTCAACACGAATGCAAGATAAAATCTTTGGCCTTTTCAAGCGGTCGTGACTTCAGTGAATTCCCTTGTTCGCTCCGCTACTCTGTGATCAATGTTTTCACTACACTGCGTTTTATTGCGGCCCAACCTTTCACACAGGTTAGCTCTTGCTCGCTACGTTCACAGCTAAAAATTTACGGCGGTATGTTACCTTTTAACAATGTAACAGCACGTAGCTGTCTCGCTTACGTGATGGAAGCGAATTTTTAAAGTGTACAAACAATTTTGTTGTGCGAATATTTTTCGTAACGGTAAAAATACAAAAAGTAACCATGACTACTATAAATTTCATAAATTTTGATTTTACTTAAAAACATTGATTTGGTTATCATACTCAGCGTTAAAATCTGCATAATATTATTTTTAAATGGTAAATAATTATTAAAAAAGTATTATTTTCTTTAAGAATTTGAAATATCGACATTTTGAAAAGATTAAACAGATTGTGATGATTAAAGTGTTTTTCCATAAACACAAGAGGTTTACACATTTGATCCTCCATTATTTTCTAATTCCTTCATTGATCATTTTCAAACTATACATACTTTTTAAAGAAGGTACCGGAAATAGTACGTGAGAATTGCATCTGGCTGGCTGATGTTTGTGGAAACAAAATGGCGGCAAAAATAAATTATATCCCTCTTGAAAATCTTACTGTATTGCGGTATTACATCAGATTGTTAAACAGCTGTTAATTCTTTAACAGCTGTGAAATTATTATTTTTAATAGAAAAAAACATAACCTAATTTTATGGACGTAATTTTACGGGATTATTTATTTACAAAATGGTTATGGAAGAGGGATTACTTCGGATATCTCGGGAGTTATTTTCAAGAACGTACGATTCATTTGTTCGGCGTTGTTATCAGTGTGTAGCTGTGGATGACTTGCAGTTTGAAAAGCTCTGATTTATGAAATGTTCATTGCTAATTAGTTTTTTAATTAGTTTATATATAATTAATTTAAAAAAATAATCATTAAAAAATAAAATATTGTTTGAAAAAATTATCGAAATCAGGTCTATACTTTATTTTGGCCGCCATTTTGTTTCTACAAACGTCAGCCAGATTCAATTCTCACATAGCCTACTATTTCTGGTATTTTCTTTAAAAAGTATGTATAGTTTCAAAATGATCAATGGAGGAATGAGAAAATAATGGAGAAAGAATTAAATGCGTAAACCTCTTCGTGGGATACACTTTCTCTCTCTCTGTCCCTCTCTCTCTCTCTCTCTCTCTCTCTCTCTCTCTCTCTCTCTCTCTCTCTCTCTCTATATATATATATATATATATATATATATATATATATATATCGGATGCAATAAGAACTCATTTTCCAATGAAAATTGAATATTAATGAAACATTTGTTGTGTTGCTTACTTATTGGTACCCCCAAATAAATTAGTACATTTGAAGAATTTGATTTTATCTAAATATTAACTACTTGTGGGAATCTTGTACGCCTGAAAAAATAAGGGTAAGCTCTATTCTAATCAAAAAAATGTTTCTATTCTGTTCATGGCTGACAATGAGCATATAAGCAAGCAATATATCTACAGCTGAAAACTTTGTATGCGTTCTTTTTATACTTTTATGAAAAACATCGGATAGAAAGCAGAATGTCTACAAAATTAATCTATAGAATTATAGTACCTAAAAATAATACGTTCTATGGACAAAATAATTAATAATCACGACGTGCAGCTGTCTGGTTAACATGATGGAAGAGAATTCCAAAATATATATTTTCAAAACTCAAATTTCACCACCATAAACAACGTTAAAATCTGCGAATATTAGCATTTTGAATTGAAATTACAAAGGAGTTACAAAAATTAAAATGTTAAATTACGTAGATTTTAACGTTGATTATCATAGTGAAATCCGATTTTCAAAAATATTTATGGCAAACAAAAATTACTAATTAAAAAAAAAATTGTAATGACCGTCATTTTGAAACTGTTAACGAATCTTGGTTGTTAACGTACATTTCCAATCTATTAGCAGAATCGATGTGTGCCAAGTTTGAATCAAATCGGATTAAAATTGCGAACATGAGCGAGCTAATACGTGTTACATATATTATAATGACGTAGAATTTTGATTTTAAAGGTTTTATGTGAATGTTTCTATCAAAGGATAAAAAATCCAGTCGAACAATCAGGTTTTATATTTTATAAGGTCTTTAATAATTTAGAAAAGATTTGCACCCGTCTGCGTAGATCTGTGAAAGCGGAGATAGACTGGCAATCTTCCTTTGAAAATAAATACGGATTTTATACCTCTGAAGGAAATATTTTGTTACGTTCCTTATAAGTTCCAATTGCTCGGCACGTTGCTTACCTTTTAAAGTGTCAATAAACAGCGATCGTTAACAGTGAAAGGGTGTTATCACCGTTGATTCTGCTTGAATAGCGTACATTTTTTTAAACCTAAAATCAAGCCCTTCTTTTTTCGTTTTTATGTGTGCCTTTCAGTTTAATCTATCATGGTAATAGGAAGTGATACGAATGAAGGTTTGTACTAAAGGAACAACCTACAGACTACGGTTTAGGGGAGACTCCTATCGTGCTGGAGGGACAACCTATAGACCATGGTTTAGGTGAGACTCCTATCGGGATGGAGGGACAGCTAACAGACCACGACCGGGGGACTAAGAAATAGTGTTATTGAAAAATATTAATTAAGAGTTGTTAATTAGTCTAATAAATAGGCTGAGGCAAGCGGGAGAAAAAGCTCTGACGCAGTTTTGATTTTGATCAAATGGGACTTTAAGTTATAGTCCACAAAGAAGTGACGGAATAGTTGGATTTGTCTCCATTGGAATAATTGTTTATTTGATAACTAATTTATAAAGTAAATAATTTAAGTTTAACAATATGTAATCAAGATGAGCTAAAAAAAATAATACTATATTTGCACCAATAATAAAATGTCGTTAACACACGTATTGTTATATGCCGAGAGAGTTTCTACATTTTCCTCCAATACCTTATTATTTTTTTTTTAAAGAAGAAGGATATTTTCATACAAAAAAACTATAACTTTTAAGGAATAAAATTAACTTTTCTATTTCATTAGACAACATACCCGCTCAGAACATAAAGTATGGTGAAAAGGCTGCAGAAAACCCTGCCCCTTCCATCACTCGCAAATCTCCACCAAAACACCAGTGTAAACGACTGTGGCTCCGGCGGAGGCAGCTGAAGTGAGCAGCTGATGGTTTTAGTGATCCTACCGTACCTCTAGCTCATACTGCTTTCACTCATCTACTCAAAATACGCACATACACTTAATCAATACTCTACGAAGCTTGGCTAACTCTAAAGTGTAAATACGGAAGTCTGACGGAGTGAAAAATACCGGCGTAATGGTTAGGTTGGTACATAGTGATAGTGTACCTTAGCCTTGCCCGTGCATTCTGGGGTATAATTGAGCAAACATCCCCTAACTACTCATGGGGAACAGTATAAGTAAGAATTAAAATATAATGAACCGGATCTAGCCGCACAACAAAAAGCTTGCCAAATGAGGCTCACTCTTCGTGATAAGGATAAAGGAAACCTGAAAGGGAATTAACAGAGCGAGCATCTGCAGCAACACAATGACAAACTAGGAAGTCACCAAATAGAAGTGGGAGGTTACACAACGTGAATCCTGTCCGAATCCTAGACTTTATAAAGAGACTAGAGTTGGAGAAGGGGCTGTAACTGAGCATTTGAGTAATACTGAAAGGAATTTACAATAGCATTTCAGGACAATAGACCTACAGGGGTCGCGGTACAATAATAATCATAGCAACTCATCCATTTATGCAAACCATTAACGAACATTTTTCTCCTGCGTGAACTAGTTCCGATGAAGAGATTTTGTTGTTTTCTACTCGGAGAAAAAAAATAAAAGAAGGAATAAACGTATAATGCGGGTAAATTACAGATAGCAAGATTTACGTTGGTTTATAATAATTTTAAGAATTTTTATTTAGTTACAAGTAAAATTGCATGAATACCAGTAGTTCAAAGGACAAGTAAGCTTTGCTGCTGCTCCACGACAGAGCTCTTACTCGCTCGCATTTTCCGCGCCAATTAAACCAAACACCGTAATATTTAGGAAACCTGTTTTATCAGACGCTCTTTCGTCACGAAGCGGTAAAAACTATGATAGGTCTTGCCGTTTAGCAAGTGTAAATAGTCAGCGTTTAATTCGGAGGCCAAGAAAAATAAATTCCACTTAATCTTTAAACGGAAGTGAATGGAAAATCATACACATATGTTTTCTGGAATTTATACAAGATACGTTCATATCGAAATTTAAAAACAATTGTTCAATGCGTTTGGCTGAAACTGCGTAACAAACAAATGAAAGTAGCATTTTATTCATTTTTAACTTTATAGGAGAGAAAATTTAAAAAAATATTTTTTAGCGGGCATCTAGAAGACCCAACATACGGAAGAAAATTCAACTTTGTCGGTTTCTTTATAGTTATGGAAATTTAGTGAAGTGAATTTGGAATTTGAAGTGAAATTTAGTATTTAGAATATATATATATATATATATATATATATATATATATATATATATATATATATATATATATATAACATTTTCTTGCTTTATGAAACCTAACCTGTAAATATTAACCGTACAGAGATAAAGTGTAACGTTTTTTCTTACCTTTGTTGGAGTTAAAACAAAAGTTTAAAGGTAAGAATGTTTGTTACGAGTAAATCCGGCGGAAGCCGGTGAAAACCTTGTTACGTTGGAGCGGAGCGAGTGTGTGATGACATACGTTTCGTCCTTCCAAGGACAGATTAGAAAAAAACTTTACAACTCGGGGTTGTTTGAAGTGACTAGAAAGAAGTATTACTTTTGTAATTACTGATAAGGAGGTGTATATATAGGGTACCTAGTTTCTCAAAGCCAAAAGTAATGATTTTTACTTTCATTTATACTTATACATATTTATTTACATATATATTTACATATATATTTAAATATTTGCAAATCAGTTTTTAGCGAATTTTCTTTAGAAAATAAAACTTCTGTGTTTTTCGCAAACGTGCTTTTCACGCAGAAAGTTTTTCGTGTATTTGGTTTTTGTGCAATGTATTTTTCGTATACTTGGTTTTTGCGCAAAATGGTTTTCGTATACTTGGTTTTTGAGCAAAATGGGTTTTTTATACTTGGTTTTTGTGCAAAGTGTTCTTCGCACACGTGGTTAATGAGCACAGTTTTTTCGAACTGTACACTTGCGCACTGTGTTTTTCGTACATGTGGTTTTTAAGTACAGTGCTTCCAGCGTACGTTGTTTTTTAAGCACAGTGTTTTTGCCCACGCTGGATTTAAGCAAAGTGGTGTTCGCTAACGTTTGTCTCACAGTGTTTTTCATACAAGTTGTTTTTGATCATAGTGTTTCTCGCACGTTTCGATCGTGTTTTTTGTGAAAGCGGTTTATGAGTACAGTTCACTTCGCTCACGCGGGTCTTGTTGTGGGTGGGATGCTCCTGCTGAGATTGGTGTAATATGTTATTTTGCTTACGTGATGGCTACCTCTACCTTAAAGTGTAACAAGTTTGTTTACTTAGCTTATCTAACCTCATAATTAATTAAGTTATGTATAAAAAAAAACAATTCATTAAAAATCTGAAGTCGAACTGAAAGGAAATTTCACTTGCTCCTTTTATAAACTCTACATGACACGAATAGAAAGTGGGCTGGATTAGCTGACGTAGATCATCCCGCCATTAATTTTAATTCGACTTCAAATTTGGAGCATGAATAACCTCGAAGATATCAGGTCAATTGTGTGTGTGTGTGTGTGTGTGTGTGTGTGTGTGTGTGTGTGTGTGTGTGTGTGTGTGTGTGTGTGTGTGTGTGTGTGTGTGTGTGTGTGTCAAAAAGTGAGAATACCTAGAGTCATGAAATTTTACTCTGATACTTTTTGGAAATTTGTTACTGCACGTCAGCGAGACAGCTTCGTATTGCAACCATTAATTTAGTTAAATCAATATTCACGTAACAATGTTATGAAGAAGCACCTGTTACATAACGTTGTTACAACGAAATTAGAATTGTTATTTATACAGGAGAAGGCATTGATCGCGTGTATTTGATACAAATTTGCATAAGGTATTTAAGCGTAGGTGCAGGACCTGGATAGAGGCTACATGACGTCATGAGCACAGGTGCTCTTACTACATCCAATAATACTTCCATTACAGCGCTATAGCCTCAAACTTCGGTCCCTTTCTAATTCAAATTACGTCTAATTTAAATTGTTTTTTTAATTTATTTACATTAATATAACTTTGTATATATTTATTACTTGTTGAAAATAAAATTTTACGGAACAATGGGTCAAATTCAAAATGTATATTTTATGAGAATTTTCAAAATACAAATATTTATTATTTTTTTGTCAAACATTTCGAGAAAATTCTATTTGTGTTAAATTATTTGATATGATGAAAAATGAACAAATATGTGATTAAAATATCAGATGAAAATGAAGCTTCGCTTTCAGTACGTGTTCATATTATTTCAAACCATCCTTTCATTAATAATATTCATTTCTAGCGAAATTTAATCGGAAAATGAGCTATTGGAGCAGCCGTTACGGTTAGGTTATTTTTTAAGGGGTGTTGAAATTTTTTCGAGTGGTTTTAGCACTCTTACGTTCGCAATTTTAGTCCGTTTTTTATTCATATGACATAAAAATCGATTTTTGCAATAGCTTGAACAAGTTTATTCTTATAAATTCGTTCAAAAGTTTCAAAATGGCGGTTTTTACAAATTTTTAAAAAAATATTAACTTTTTTGTCTTAAATGTACCTGAAAAGCTGATTTCACCGTCAATCAGCTCTAAAAACTGCGTAAATTAACATTATGAAGTTTCAAAAGCAGTTGAAATTAAGAAATTGAATTTGACAGCGGTCTGGGTTAATTTTTCGCGTATTCATTGCAATTGGGAACTTTGAAATGCTATTGCGTACAGATTTTAATGGTGTTTTTGATGGAGTTGTCCGATTATCAAGAAGAGGGTACGGTAGGCCTAAACATATTACGTATTAAGAATTCGCATCCATCACGTCAACGAGGGAGCTACATGCCTCGATTATGAAGTTTAATTAAAATAAGAAAAAAACAGATTCTAAATTTTATAAATTTAGAAAATGTCCTAAGATAATATAAATTTATTTTTCTCGTAAACGCCGTAGAGCAAAACGGTGTTGATTTGTGATTTTCAAAATAAATTTAGAAGATGTCCTAGAAAATTGCAAATAAATTTTGTTTCGTAAATCAATCATCATAGAGCAAAAATTGTATTAGTCTTGTGAATATAAAAAAAAAACTTTTTAGAATGTCCTAAAAAAACTTTAAAAACCTTTTCGCAAAACTAAGCGTTGTAGAGCAAAAACGTCGTTATAACGTGTGTGACTTCATAACAAAATTTATAAGATTCCTAAAAAAACTTTAAAATCAATTTTCTCCCAAACTAAGCCACGTAGAGGAAAGAAGATGTCTTGTGAATTTATAATAAAATTTATAAAATGTCCTAAAAAGAACTTTATTTTATCGCAAAACTAAGCGTCGTAGAGCAAAAAGGACGTTAAAATGTGACTTTACTATAAAATTCATAAAATTTATTAAAACAATTTCAAACTTGTTTTATTCAAAACAATTATCGTTTTAAATTAAAAACTTAAAGTTGAAAAATTAAAAGAAGCCTCCTTTTTGTAATTAGGATTATGACCTACTTTCTGTCTAGTGGTCTATTTACTCACCTCGTGAAGACTACCTCGGTTTCGAAACTCTACTGTTACATTTTCAGGCCGTAATATAAAAATACCCCTTTAAAAACACAAGTCACAAACACTAAACACAATTACACGATTAAAATACACACGATAAAATTTGGTTAGGCCAAACGATACGTGCATCTCGAGTCGTTACATTTCGGACTGCGTTCTCTTTTTTTGGTACTGACGGCCTAAAAACGATGTTATTCATCAAAATTTCAAAATGTGTTTTTCCACAATAACAATACATTTAATGTAGTTACTACGGAGGAAAAAGTATTCAGTTACAATGTGAAATATTTCTGAGATGTGGTATTCAAGACATGTGGAAGAGAAAATAATATATCTAGTGCCTCACTCTTACCTGAGTGACATTTTATTTTATACCGTCATGATTGTTGGGAACAGAATGAAAGAACGAGACATTTCAATCGTTTCGGCTTCCATATACAACAACGAATCGAGCAAGAACATTTACATTTCAGTTATATAAACATTTCGTACTGAATATTGTTTGTAAAAATAAAATTTTTCTTTTGCGAGAACCCGTACGTTTACTTTTGCAGAATTTCCATTGGTTTCCAATGAGCAACGATCCTGACCTTCAGATCTCTTTTTGAGTAGTTAAAAATTCTATATTTCTACATTTTTATCGTCTTCTAGCACTATCACAATTTCAATCCGATTTCATTTAAAGTTTATATAGAAATCGATTTATATAAAAGCTTGGACAAGTTCGTTAATCAACACAATTGTTTGAAACAGTTTCAAAATGGCGGTCAAATCAAATCTTGTAAAAATGTTTGTCTTGAATATTTTAAAATTATTTCACTATCTTAATCAGCGTTAAATACTGCATAATATATGCAGTAAAATATAGCATTTCGAATTTTCACAATACATTATTAAAATTAAGTATTTTAATTTATCGGGATTCATTACAAATTTTCAATGCAATTTGAAAGTTTAAAATGCAATATATGCAGGTTTTAATCCTGTTTGTGACGGTGAAATCAAGCTTATACAAGGCTATAAGTAAAAAAAAACGTTTGGAAATTCCCTTCCAATCACGTCAGCGAAACAGTTTAATTTTTAAAAGTATTATTATTAATTACACTCCAAGTATTTGCGCTAAGTACTAATACTTATTTATTTGTTGTCTGAAGTACGACCAGTGTTCAAGGTGGTCTTTTTAGGAAATTTTCATTGGGAAATGTAATGATTAGCATGTCACGGTAAAAATCGATGACCGCTCAAATAGCGCATTTTCACTGATACAAACATCAATAGAATCGTGTTTGTACATTATAGGCGCTGTTTGGACATTGTCTGGAATAACAGAATTGAGGAATTTAGGTAATATTGGTGTCCATTTTATGCCAAACGTTATGGGAATCGAGGGAATCAGCGTGCTGCGTTTCTCAATCATTGAATATAAACTTACTTGAAGTACAGCCACCATTACAAAAAGCGTGTTCGATGTCAGCGGCTGAAGTCCAAGTAGTTAGAATATCTGCCGCTACGAATGTTGCAAGCTGCAAGGACATGGAGTGGAGAAAATAGACAGTACTATTATATGTTTACTGTATTTGAACACTCTAGCCGCTTCGGTGGCCTAGTTGATAGCGTACTGGGCTTTCACCCCGAGCACCCGGGTTCGATTCCTGGCCAACGCTTGGCATTTTCATACGCTATAAATCATCCCATCGTCTGCATTAGCCCAAGTGTGCACAATAGTCGGACGTTAAAAAAAAAATGTATTTCAACAATCTACCGCAAGATGCCTCCAGCAACGAGCGCTCACCTCTCATAACGGTTATCATTCTAGTTTGATCCGATCACCTCAAGGTCGTAGTTTTGGTACTGCAGTTACTGCCGTAAGGATATCCTTCGGCTTCATTAATCTAACTGGCATAAAGTATGGACATTAAACAATTAAAAACATATTTTAAAATATTGTTATTTCAGTTTTCATTGTGTATTGAACGCGTTTGTAAAAATAATTAATTACTGAATTTGAACAAAGCAACCCTGTTGTACCATTAATCAAAATATTTCAACAAAACATTTTTTTTTGGTGTTTAACGTCCGACTGTTGTGCACACTTGGGCTAATGCAGACGATGGGATGATTTAAATGCCAAGCCCTCGCCGGGAATCGAACCCGGGTCCTCGGGGTGAAAGCCTAGTACGCTATCCAATAGGCCACCGAGGCGGCTTTCAACAAATCATTGTTACTAACATACAATATTATTAATTAAATCGTTTTTAGGAATAAAAATATTATTTCTGTAAAATTTCAACATAAAATAACAAAGGCGTGTTTTGTAGTACAACCTGCTTAATTGCCTAAGTGTTTCAATTAAACGTGACACACATTGTACCGTATTTATGCCAGTCTAACGTTTTTAATCATACAGTACAGTCATCAATGTTTATTTATTGACCCCATTGTGTTTCAGTGCCTTCTCGATATTGCTTGCGTTTATTTACGGAAGAAGACTTACGAAGGCTGTGGGAGGAAATTGAACACTTCTCACTGTATTGTTGTTTTTATCGCCAAGGCTGTGGTGTTTGCTTGGAACGATATGTTTGTTTTAGATTTGAAGCTGACGTGGAACGGGTGCACTTTCTGTTACAATAAAATATAAAAGAAACCCGATGGGGATTTGTCGGTTAAAATATTTTATAATATTTTATTTACTAGACACGTAGTTTAATCAAAGCACGTGATCATAACGGAATTGGTATTTTAAATTAAAAACGTTGAGTTAACTGGGTGAAATTTCCATCTCAAGTATTTTAAATTTAATTTGTTGTATAAAACGGTACGACAGTTTCTTTAATACAACTCTCTCGTAACACAATTGCCTGAATTGTGATTTTTTATTTCCAACAATGGTTTTTAAAGGAACAAAAACTAAATGGCATGGAAGGTTAAGCATTACCATTGAATATAAATGTACAAGAACGATAACACTTATAGGTGACACGTGAGCGCAAAGTGTTCAACTACAATTAAATAGACAATAGTACAGTCTATTTTCTCAAACGTCTCCACTTTTCTATTTTCTCAAACGTCTTTGCTGCTTGCAGCGGCAGATATTTCAATTACTTGGACTTTTACCGTTAAAATCGAGCACGCTTTTTATATTGGTGGTTGTATTTCTAGTACGTTTATAATCAATGATATTACTGTAATATATAAGTTCACTGGCTGTGTATCCGAACTTTATTACAGTATTTTTCAAGCAAAAAAAATTACAGTTAATTAGTTTAAAAATTGACGTAAATATTTTAAATCAATGTAAACTATAACAAATTTGTATATTTGGGAGAAAAGCTTATTTTCTGCAAAATAAATCTTTTTGTTGAATCAAAACCTTAAATACCCACCACCACTCCCTCCTAGCATTATTCGAAATACCACCTTTAAAAAAAGCAAGCATTTTTAATGACCGCCATTTTCTTATTAGTAAGTGTATGGTAGCTCTATAACCTGTAAAGAATTGCATTTAATGAAAATGAAGGTTTTCTACGAAATCTGTCAAACCGTATTCAAGTGATATGCTCTTTTAACGTAAAAGAGAAATAAATAAAAAGAAATTTCGCCATTTTGTTTCAATATGTGACAACTAGCTGTTACCCGTTGCGGCTTTGCCTGCAATTATAATGTAAGCAATAAAATTTATCAGAATGTAAGCAATTTTCAAAATCAGAGTAGGTCATTTCATTTTAATATATTACTATATACAATATTATATGATTTATGGTTTTCGGCAAAGACATATAAATTTTTGCTACTCGACACGCTAAAACAGGGTCCTGTCATATTTTAATAAAATACAGTATTATTAAAAAGTCATTATTATACAATTAAACTGGAATAGTATTGTGTTTATCTCAGATACCTAAAACGTGTTCACACCAAATGTAATCTCATTTGGTCCAGTAGTTAAAGTGTATTTGAATAACAAACAAATAAACAAAAACAAACTTTCAGAAATATAATATGATTAGCTGTTACCCATCACGGCTTTGCCTGCAATCATAATATACATTAAAGATCATGCATTACCGTGTTAGGACCAACAACCGTGTTAGTTAAGTAATGGTTTAACAAAAAATTTAAAAAAATTAAGGTTTTTTTCCTGCATCACCGTTTAACCCAACAACCGTGTCAGTTAGGTTTGGAGTACTCTTTTTAAAAAAATAAATAAAGGTTTTTTTAATGCTTCACCGTGTTAGGCCTAACAACCATATTAGTTTGCTAATGGAGTATTCTGTACAAAAATATAAAGATTTTTCACGCATCACTATGTTAGGCCTAACAACCGTGTCAGGATATGTAGCCTAGTATTTAAAAAAAATATATAAAGGTTTTTTGACGCATCACCGTGATAGGTCCAACAACCGTGTCAGGATGTGTAGTACTCTTTAAAAAAATATAAAGGTTTTTTCACGCATCACCGTGTTAATTAAGTTATGGAGTACGCTTTAAAAAAAATATAAAGTTTTTTCCATGCATAACCATATTAGGCCCAACAACCGTGTAAGTTAGGTTATGGAGTACTCTTTTGAAAAAAATAAATAAAGGTTCTTTTAATGCATTACCGTGTTAGGCCTAACAACTATGTTAGTTAGCTTATGGAGTATTCTTTAAGAAAATATAAAGATTTATCACGCATCACTATGTTAGGCCTCACAACCGTGTCAGTTAAGGTTTGGATAATCTTTAAAAAAATAAAGGTTTATTTCACACATCACAATGATAGGTCCAACAATCATTTGCCTAAGTAAAGTTAGGATATGTAGTATTCTTTAAAAAAATATAAAAGTTTTTTTACACATCACCGTGTTAGGTCTAATAACCGTGTCAGTTAATATACTTAGTATTCTTTTAAAAAATGTAAAGGTTTTTTCACACATCACCGTGATAGGCCTAACAACCGAGTCAATTAGAATACCTGAGCCCAAAACGTTGTTTCAAATGCCAGGGTTTTGGGCATATGAGCGCAGCTTGTAAGAAGCCTGAAATTATTGTGGTGCTCAAGGTCATAATAGTACGGATTGTAAGGATGATCCTAAGTGCTCCAATTGTGGTGGCGATCATCCTGCACGGTCAGTTAACTGCCCGAAGTACAAAGAAGAGAAAGCAGTTCTAACTATTATGACCAAAGAGAAAGTATCGTTTTCGGAGGCCAGGAAGATTTACCGATTTCAGAAACCTATCACGGAAGGCAAGTCTTTTGCTGCTGTTGTTTCTTCCAATAAAAAGACATCCTGCGCAAATTGTGACGAGCTTACCAAAACTGTCAAAGTTTTGATGGAGCAGGTGGCTCAGTTACTCTCAATATTTTCTAAATCGTCCACTTCTGTTTCTACTTGAACAGGGAGCTGCAGTATCAGGTACTACACCTATCCAGACCTCGTTACCATCTGTCACAAACCATCACAACAATCTTCAGGAAAGGTTCCTTCTGTTCCTAGACCAAGTACAACAAAGCCGCAGGTGACAAAGTCACAAGTTCTTAAAACTAGTGATAAAAATATCACCCAGGGCTAGAGTACTTTCTGAAAAAGAAGTCTAATACCTGTCCTGCAACAGTTGGATCAAAAATAAAAGTTCCATTACAGGAAAGAAACCTGTGATTGAAAAAAACAAAGAAAGGAAAATTGTCAAGGGAGGCTTACCTTCAACCAAAAAACCTCCCAAAAACATAAAATCTTCAGAGTCTGACATTAGTCACAGTTGTGACTCTGTGTCTGTTGACTCTGATCCACCTATAGTATGCTCTATTGAGAAAATGAATCCCATCATAAACTAAATTATTAATTTTCAATGTCAACGCCTTCCATTTATTGTTATAAATCCACGTGATACAGTGGAACATTAACGGAGCCAAAAGTCATATTGAAGATTTAAAACTTCTTGTACGCGATACGTCGCCATTATTCATTTGCCTTCAAGAGACGCACCTTCACCAATCGCACACTTTCAATTTAAGAGGGTATTCTGTTGTCAGGGCCGACTTCATAACGGAAGAACGAGCGAAGGGTGGGGTAGCCATACTCGCTCGTGACTCTATTGATGCCGTTCCTGTGGACATAATAACTCCTTTACAAGCTGTCGCAGTTCAGACTACCGTACCATTTAAACTTACCATATGTAGCATTTATTTACCGCCTAGCTATGCTTTCCAAAACAACGACTTAGTTAACTTATTAATTCAGTTACCTGTCCCCTTTCTATTGATGGGTGATTTTAATGCTCACCACACATCGTGGGGCTCTACTACATGTAACTCACGAGGAAACCGAATTGACAATATAAGGACTACATTAGATCTATGTCTTTTAAATAATGGTTCCCCAACACACTTATCGTCTTCTACAGGTGGTTGGACAGTCGTTGATTTGACCTTTGCAGTCCAATTTTGGCAACGAAGTTCGAATGGTCGGCGATGTCTGATCTTTTACGGCAGCGATCATACTCCGATTAATGTTTCACTTTGTACATTCCACCGTCCGAATCAACGCCCTCCGCGGTGGATTCTACAAAAGGCACAATGGGTGGATTTCACAGAGCAATTTGTATCACCTGACATTGAAGATTTTAACTCTATTAATGAAATAGTACAAACTTTAACTTGAAAATATTTTAGACGTAGCACATAAAACTATTCCTCAAACCTCGACTCATCAATCTCGTCCCCGTTCCTTGGTGGACTGAGGACTGTAAGAATGCTTTGCTTTTACGTAGACGAGCTCTAAGAAGGTTCAACAGACGACCAACGAGTGAAAATCTTGAGGTATAAAATTCTCGAGCTAGAGCTCGTAGAATATTTAGAGAAAGTAGAAAGAATTCTTGGACCCAGTATATTAACACAATATCAAGAACAACACCACTTTCAACTGTTTGAAAGAAACCTGTTCCGTTTCTGGTTCATCTCCATCAACTCCCTTGATGCAGTATTCTTTAAAAAAATATAAAGGTTTTTTTTACGCATCATCGTGTTTGGCCAAACAACCGTGACAGTTAGGATATGTAGCCAAATAATGTTTAAAAAAATATAAAGGTTTTTTCACGCATCACCGTGTTAGGCCTAACAACCGTGTCACTTAGGTTATGTACTATTCTTTTAAAAAATGGGCTTCCAATCACCCAAACCCGTGTTAGACGTATTTTTATTGTTCTACTGATCTGTAGATCAGTAAAACAATAAAAATACGTCTAAAATCAGTACAACACGGTACCGATTTTCGCCGGTAGTAATTTTGAGGTTATGTTGGTCACTTTTATTTTCAATTTTTATCGTACTTCTCCTGTTTTCATATTTTTGATTTTTGCTTTTGGGCACATAATAAAGCATTTTAGTAAGAAAAATATCGAAAACTCCAATAGATGCTGCACTGCACATTTACCATTTTTTCATATAATGTAATTACACAAATATATATACTACCTTACAATTAAAGTATCTTAATAAAATTGTATATAATATATATATTCTGCACTCTGCTTTAAAAACATTGAATAGTCTTAGTCTTAAGTGAAAAATACCAGATTGTGATTATTAGATGAAAATGTAACATTAAAAACAATAATTTTGCAATAAATAAAACATAGATTTGTAAAATGGGATTAGATCTATGTCCATCTCAGCTGCTTAAATCTCATGTTCAGTAAACTACTGTTTACCTAACTATAGTTAAACCTAACTATAGTTAACAGATGTTAAAAAACTAAAAACTGATAATTATTTTGGGCTGGGTAAGTAGTATAATGACGTTTTGTAAAACGGGAATAGGCCTATATGTATCTCTGATACTTAAACCATATACGTACCAAATTTCATCTCAATTGGTCTAGTGGTTAAAGCGTGATTGAATAACAAACAAACAAACAAACAAACAAACATTCAAACAAATAAACAAACAAACAAACAAACAAACAAACACACAAACTTTCAGAAATATAATATGAATTAGATAATATTGCACAGAATCTTTTCACAACTATAGAGCAAAGAAAGAAGAGTCTAATGCGTGAAACTACTAAACCGGGCAAAGAAACAGACAAACAAATCAAACATTTTGAGTGCCTGCAATTATGTTTCAAAATAGCGTAAATTGATCTTCCTTAAAACCTAGTCTTATCTAGAAAATAACAACGGAAACAGATTTTACTGAAATACATTACACTGTACCCATGTAAAAATCAGACGCGGTACAAAAAATTGTAAAATTTCTGTTATTAAAAAAAGCGTTAAATTAACGTAGCTAGTTTTTAACAGCGTAACCTAAAACTTGTTGTAGCCTATCACCTGATCAATGAAATCACCTGATTGTTACGAATTAAAATAAAACAACTGACTTTTTACTAATATGTATTTATCAAAATTAAATTAAAGATTTATTTCATATATTTACAACGGTCAAACTTCTTCTAGTTTCCGTAGTGCAGTGGTTGTCACGTGCGCTTCACACGCTTTAGGATTCCGGTTCGATCCCGGGCTGGAAAAAAGGCAATTATAATTAATTTAATATGAGACTTGCGACGAGCAAAATATACTGTTATATATCAGTATAAATTTGTGCGCGCGCATCAAGCAAAATCCAACATCACAACTAGTCCTAAAACATGGTGATTTTCATGTTCTAGAAAGAAGCCATTTTAAACCAATTTAAAGATAAACCAGTGTTATCACACATGGACACCATAAGGGGAGCCAATATGCAAGATTTCAGGGGGCTTGTCGTTCTCTAGGTACAGTGATCAGTGAGTGAGTGAAAGGCGGTCATAAACACTAGATAAAAACTAAAATATATTTTTACATTTACGATTTTATCACTTAACCAGTCCTAATTATGTTGTCAGCTTTTATATTTTCTGAAGTTTGTGCCGTTACAAATACAATTTTCGTTATATGTTACGATGCTCGGTCACATCGCTTACAAGAGGGGCGGTACGACAGACGGATAAGTGTCCTTGGTTCTGCCTGCGGGTCGTGACAATCGCGGAATGGAAACAAGTTTAAATTTGCAAAGTCATGATAAGATAGTGACGTCACAACTTAAGCAGGATTGATTGCACTGTGCCCAGTTCCTTTATTACGAATTTGCCGAGATAAAGCAGTGAAAAACTGACTCAATTTGTTTTCCATTCGACTTCATTTTACCAGACGATCTGACAGTTCAGTGGTTTGTGCATATTTATAAATAACGGCGTAAAAATTGTAAAAACTCCCTCGATATTTATTGTTGTTTATTTCATGTTTTTTTCTACCCGAAATAAACTGTGTTGTTACTTATAAAAAACATTTATGGGCTGATTAGCAAAAATTTTAAAAAGTAAATTTTTGAAAATCGACTATCTGTCAGTGTTGCCAAAATTTCGTGTATAAAAATTCGTAAGTCAATCCAGTGTGTCATCGTTTAAACAACTTTGTAATTGTGTTACACAACCTAGTTTCGCTTCTAACACCGACAAAAATCCACGCTAAATTCCCGAACTATTCTCCCGGCTTTCAAACAGCCTACGCCTGTGAAACTAGTTTCCAGTTCTACCGTCAACTAATACTCGCTTCTGTTTGGTTTGCAGTGCTCGCGTACCTCGGCTCTAAAGGTTCTTACATTTCTAAGTCAATTCTGCCGGCGCACACCTCGCTCCGTACACAATAGCGTCATCCTGATTGGTGCATTATTTCTTTGATTTTAATAATTGATTTCTGACAAATTATGGTTCCCACCATAATACAGGTTGCAAATCGTTGTTCGAACATTTGCATGTCGAACATCGAGGAGAACCACTCACTGCACAACAGCCTACCAACACCCTGAATAATTTTACAAAACAACATAACTTGTTAGGGAAAAAATAGAAAGACTCCAGTCAACTTTAAAGAAGTCACAAACTTCTTACTGGCTATTCCGAACTGAAAGAGTGCCTCGCCAGCCCGCAGCCGATTTGGTAAACGCCTGGATTTCTACTATTTCTCCCAGATACTACAAGTGTACCAAATTTAAAAATAAATTTACGGTTAATATATTACATTTTTTTAAATTTAGTAGACTTGTATTGTATTATTATTCTTTACAAATGAGATGATTAAGAGAAATTTGCTTAAATATTCGGGTATTTGAAGTGAAAATTTCTATAGGTGCGACATCTGCGGGAGAATTTAACTTTGTTGATCATAAATCGACCAGACATGTAAGGTTTTGTCCAACACGGTTACGCAGTCAGTTTTTACATTAAATATTCATTCCAATATTAAATATTAAAAAAACGTTTATAGTGAAATGTATTTGAATAATATATTTAATATTTTAATGCAGTAATAATGTGAATATTATTATTTACTGAATAGTTCAATGATAAATATTTCTATATAATTTACGCCGTTATACTAGCTACTTGTACAAACTTGTTTTTTAATGTTTATTTATACAAATAAGTTTAGTAACTATTTAAATTATTAATGAACAACATTTTTGAAATTATCAAATTTAGCTCAATTGTGCATTAATTATGCAAAACAGTCTGCCTCCCCTCTAAAAAAATTTGGTTTGCAAGCTATAAACAAAAACAAATTCTCATTTTGATTTGTATAAAAAACGATGATCTATAACTTACGTAAATATGTACAGTTTTGATGGAGGATAATGAGATTTTATTATGCCGAAAAAATCAAATAATAAATAAGTTGTTATCAAATAATAACAAGAACTGTTATCGTTCACAGTTTAGCCCGATTTGATTCAAGCAGCACAAAAATTGACAGTCAAATTCGTTACCCAAAAAAAATCTGTTTACTGATTTTTAATTTTTTTTTTTGCTTAATGTCTATACTTTATGGCAGTTAGACTGAGAGAACGAGGGATCAACGGTAACGGTAAGGGAAAAAAGGCAAAAGCAACGGGAGCAACTGCGGCTCGAATTAAGAACCTTAAGGTGCGCAGTTCAGAGACGCAGCAGACTGACCGGTGCTTTTGCAACATCGACCACCGAGCCCCCTTATCGGTTCTAAAATCACCTAACATTTATCCAACGCTTTCTTAAAAATCTGATTTTGCCATCGAAATCAGCGTTTAAATCCGTACAAATTAGCATTTCGAATTGTAAAGTTATAACGAAAATAAACCTAACATTAGTCCAGGAAGTGAGATAGGGAGCGTTCCATCGGCTCTTAACTTGGATTAGAAAAAATAACATTTGATGCTTGGACTTGATCCGATAATAGGATGGTGTTTTTATTACACCATGTACGGTAACGAAATAAAAGGAAACACTGCCTTCTAAATTAGAAACAAGTCCAGCTGACGAAAGTTTTATGACCGTGCTGGCAAGCTTTGTTTGTTTGTTGTAAGAAACATTACGTTTATTAAGTTGTCTGAAATTTACTAACAGTACTTTTAATTCTGGAGTATTTCGGCTGAAAATTAAATTCTGTTTTTTTTTATAAATTATAAATTAATAATGGTATTAAAATATTATAGTTATTCTGATTTTAGGTAGGTCCTACCTTGGAAGCCGCCTCGGTGGCCTAGGTGATAGCGTACTGGGCTTTCACCCCGAGGACCCGGGTTCGATTCCCGGCCAGGGCTTGGCATTTTCATACGCTATAAATCATCCCATCGTCTGCATTAGCCCAAGTGTGCACAATAGTCGGACGTTAAAAAAAAATATGTTTTCAGTTAGGCACTCAAGAAAGAAAACTGATTCACACTTTCGTGTATACACATCTTGTATACAAAGTCGTTCTATATACACAAATGAAGGCAAATGCCCCAATAAAAACGTAATAATAAGAAAATCATATGTTATAAATATTGTCAATTTTAAGATGAAACCAGCATTTCAGTTATTTATATTTTGAATATGTGATGAAAATTTGGTTAAAGTACTTCTTTTTAACAATTGGATGTAAGGATTTTTCGTATGACTAAATATCACCCTAACTACAAGTTTAGATTTTACGAATATATTCTTTTAAAAAGTACGGTATCGTATAGAAAATCTATTTTTGGATTTTTATAGGTATGCTTTAAAGTGGATTTTCACTTTTAGAGCTGGGTTGGTGTTGTGTTGTTTTGGAATGGAATTATTTTACAGTACTAGCCATGCTATTATATAGGAAAGTCAGAAAGAGGTTTTCATTAGTAGCGCTGTGTTGGTGTCGTGAAGGTTTAGTGGTATTTGATTTGACCAGCAAAGTGATTCCATTCGACACTGCACTAACACAGCACCAGTCCAGCCCTACAAGTGAAAACGGTCAAAAGACAGCCTTAACGCTGTCTTAAGTGTCGTTTACACTACTTCGTGTAGTTCCGTTATCGTTCGTGTCTATTCGTCATTTGAGTCAATTCCAGCAGCCCTCACGTGTTTAGTTCATTCATTACTGAAGAACTGACGTTCTTTTGTCGACCAGGTCATTAGTTGTTCTTTTCTTAGTGAAGAATGGATGAGTTAGTCAGAGACCAGGAGTGTTTTATAACCTCAAACATGTATGAAAAACCACAGTGGCACTACGAGTGAAAAACCACTTTGAAAGGTCACTTTCAGTGGATGCATAAAACGGGTTTATTACCACATTCACTTGCTTATTTATTTTTATTTTTTATTTATTCACTTATTCCGTCATCTTCATCCCTTCCTACTCATAAAACAATAAATAAATAATAAAACTAAGTCATAGCTACTATAGAATAAAAATTAAATTTAATAATAATATTAAAACAAAGGTTGAATTAGCCTTCCAACTTACCAAGGACACATACAACAAGAAGTCCCTCTCCTGGAATACAAAGATAAGGCATTATCATACGGTAATTAAACCAGAGGCCTTATATGCAACTGAAACATTATCTCTCACAACCCAGGGCCCACTTGAAAGGCTGGAGATCAAAGAAAGAAAGATATTACGAAAAATCTTAGGCCCCAAATTCCGTAACAACCAATTACTCCACATCAGTAATGAAACTCTACCAAAAAACTGAAACACTATCAGACACAATAAGAAAAAGGAGAATTGATTTTTATGGGCACATCCTCCGATTGGACAAAAATAGACTAACCAAAAAAATATTTGACTACTTTCGCAATAGAAGAGCCAAACCACTTTGGTTTAGAGAAACAGAGAAAGACATAACAGAACTACAAATCACTGACACTATGCTCATGGACAGAACAGCCAAAACAATAACCAAGGACAAGAAGCAACGGTTCCAAGGCAAAGTCAAATCCAAGCGAACGATCCAAATCTCTGACGGAGAAAGAAAAGTAAGATCACAACGAATGAAGCAATACTGGGCTACGAGGAAGGCACAGAACATTAAAAAGTGATTGATTTAGTGTACCCCAAAGTTGGGTGAAACAAATAAAGAGAAGATTAAAACAAAATCTAAAAATCTCTCAACAAAGTAAATACGCGATATAAAAAAGTACAGAAAAATAAAAATAATAATTTTACGCAGAGTTAAAAGAAGAGGAAAAAAGAACAGAAAACAAACAATAGGCAAAAGGAATTAAATAAAAATATGACTTTTTGTCCGCATGCCGGTATAACAAACATCAGGAGGGTCTTACTGTATCGTACACACACACACACACACACACACACACACACACACACACACACACACACACACACACACACACACACACACACACACACACACACACACACACACACACACACACACACACTTAAATAATTCGTTGTATTTACAGGAAGGCGAAGTTTGCCCACAACATCGGAGCGGTTATGTATTTATAAGAAAATATTTTCATGTCTTATTAGCTACAAAATAATCGCTACACGCAGATTTCTCGCTAACGTATTTCCAAAAGCGAAATCCCCCCCCCCAAAATCTAACACACCATTTAACAACAATTCTTAGTTTAACCTTTTTTTGAAAAATCCGATCCCACCGTTTTAATAACTGTTAAAATCTACATAAAATAGCTTTTAAATATTTTCAATGTATTTAATTTTAAAGTTTAAATTAGTCGGAAATTCGCATAAATACTTCCAGCGAGAAAAGTGCTGGAATATTAAAGTTTGTAACTTGTGGTGAGGACGTTTAGCCTTTAAGTGTTAGGGATATGAACACATATACGTGTAAGCGTCACAACGTAATGGCCACTACAGTTGCCCAGTTCAATTGAAAATCAGATTTGTTTAAACGCAGACCTAAACAAACAAAATTTATACGTTGCAATATCAAAATACGTTAAGGAAGCTATTACAAAAGTCACGAATATGGGCTCACATTTTTTCAATTTTGGTAAAATACAAAATGTTTCAAAACTTTCTAGAATTTCTTTTTAGATTTCTTACTTGGTCGACACATAATTATTATTAAATTTGTAAGTTCAATTTGTAAGTGAATTTATAAATTGTATTTTGTCTGATATTATTATGTTACTATGAAATTATGATATCGACCAACGCAGTATTAAAGATCGTTTTATTCTACGAAAAATAGAAGGCGCCATTGCTGCATACAGCGCTATCTGTGGAACATATTTTTGAACTACGATGTTTGTGATCCTACCAGTAGTTTAAAGAACGGTACACCTCGCAGAATATTTTTCTCGCTCCGCGACAGCGCTCACATCATTTCCTGATTGGACCACCTTTATTGGAAATTTTATGGTTTTATTCCATGCATTGCAGTACTGCAGGAAATATTCGTCATTGTTAAATCAGAAGCCGCCATCTTGAAACGAAACTGAATTGGAAAAAATCTTACACATACGTCGTTAGAGCTTTGTACAAGTTACCTACTTACTGAATTTCAAAACTGTCAATGCGTTTGGCCTAAACTATTTAACAAACTAAATGCCGAGCGGTAAAGTTTTAACCCCGCAGGGGATGCAGACTAGCTTTTGACCTATTGAGAGGATTTAGACGTTCCTCGCGGTACCCGAGTCTAACACACGCTTATACTTAACCTATAACACTACACTTACTACTTTAACACTTTACACTCCCTCACGCTTACATTCAGGGAGGCAATAAAAGCCTCGTTATGCTTTTCGCCTAAAAAAAAAAAAAAAAAAAAAAAAAAAAAAAAATCAACAGAGTCCTCGCTTGGCTCGGTCAATTGATATAAGAGGTGAAATAAATTACATATTTTAAGGAAGATTTATTGAAATCATCTCTTATATTAAAATATAAAAATTGTTTTTTTAAGAATCACTTTTTAAACAATTTTAAGTTGCTCATTTTTAATAGATTAAGGTTGTTTTTAAGAGTTTACCGTATGTAATTGAAGTATACAAGCTTTAGGAATAATTTATGATGATTCTCAACCACAAATGTAAACAAACACACAAAATACGTAATATCGTGTTAAAGATTGCATGTTTTCACTATTTAACGTCTCTTAGTGTAAATTAAGATTAAAAAAATGTCAACGTATAAAACCAAATTCTTTTAATCTAACCTTGAGGAAAACACACAACTTTTGATATGACTCGCTCCGCTCTGTCCTAACAAGGTTTTAACTTAATCTGGCTTCCATCGGATTTACTCGTGAAACATTTCACCTTTGAACCTTTGTTTTTAACTCTTACAAAGGTAAGAGGAGACGTTTCTATCCCCCCCACCCACAGATTTATTATACAGTTTCAGTTTGACAAAGGAAGAGTGTTCAAGGAAATGAAAACATTCTGAGTTGTTCGCTGAGTGATTCTTGAACCGGTTGTTTACCGGAACTGTTTCGAAAGAAACTGTATTTGTACAGTGATTGATTCTTTAGAGGTTATGGTGGACCCTGACACCGCGATCAATTAATGTTTCGAAAGAAACTCTATTTGTACAGTGATTGATTCTTTAGAGGTTATGGTGGACCCTGACACCGCGATCAATTAATGTTTCGAAAGAAACTCTATTTATACAGTGATTGATTCATTAGAGGTTATGGTGCATCGCGATCAACGTATCTATTGTGCAATTTACACTCTCGCTGCCATGTGTATAATATTTATACACACACGTTTTTGGCCAGCCCGTGCGTATGTATTATGGGCAGTACTTTTTCATTCCCAAAATGTCATGAACTTTACTCCCGGCCCAAAAGTGTCAAAATGTTTCATTGCAATGGTGATGAATGTGGCAGTATGTAAATACTTGAAAAAAATGAGCAAATGTGCATGCAGACGTTTTTATAAGGTGTATGAAAATATGATACACATGGGCCTGTATAGTTGACATGTTTGGACGGTAGTAACAATTTTAATAAATTATAAATGTACATTTAATTCCCACCATTACATTTGTCTTATTACAAAGTAAACAGTTACACATAGGCCTATTTGCCTGACATTTTTGGCACTGATTTGTCCTTAAAAAAAAAAAAAAAAGTCTAGAACATATGAATAATACACCCATTGCATATCATTTTCACTTGTGGAGATTTACTTGAAGCCTCTTTTCTTCCAGCACGAGCAGCAATGGAGGCAATAGGAGCATCTACCCATAGTTTGTGTCGAAACAAATTTGTGACTTGCAAACTTCACGTTCTACTATAGCAGTGTCATTACGTTCAACAAGTAGTTAATGAACATTTTTTCTCGAAATGAAACGATGTCGAGTGGCTTTAAGCACTAGTACTCTCAATGCGTTTTAGAAGTCCACTGACGAATTTATTCCGCTGTAGGTCATCAGGGTTCTGGAAGCAAATCAATCTTTGCCTCCTGCTGCACCGCACTTTCCTACCTACACCGCACGGTTTCTTCGTGGTAAAATGTTTCTGGCTGACAACCAGACTTGAAGTCTACTATTTTGCTCTCCCGATAAATAAACGTTTCTATACGACCTACTAATTCGAGGTGTTCGACTCCATATCTCACTTGTTCCAATGCAGGTGGGTATGTCCGCCTAGCTTACCCAGAGGTGAGCGGCATCCACCCATAAAATTATATGTTACTGACCATAATTTCAGAAATATCTAAAATTGGTCATACTTTAAGTTTTCCAGGGCGCTGAATCTGAATCCAGTGTTATTTTTCATTTTTAAGTGGTGTAACACGGTCAAAAATGCATTTATAACCTAAAAATTGGTAAAAACTATTCCTGTTTTTTTAGTGTTAAACCCGCTACAACTTAGTCCCATCTAAGTGTTTCTTTTTGAAATTCTGTCCAGAGATACGAATTTCAAAAGAATCATGCGATCGTCGTTTATAAGTTTCGGACGTAAAAGTTGAGTGATGAAGTTTCGAGTTTACTTTTTTACCTATTTTACATTAAAATATAAATTACAAAGAAGTTTTCTGTACAGTTTCAGATTAAAATATGCATTAGTAATGGTGTATTTTTTTATAATCGGGCAGTGCTCATTTTCTTCGTTCGTGGTCACACATTTCTCTCTCTCTCTCTCTCTCTCTCTCTCTCTCTCTCTCTCTCTCTCTCTCTCTCTCTCTCTTCTACTGGTGTTCACATCAGGCCGCTTCTCAACAGCTGACCAATAATATTTATCTTCTTTGAAGAATCCAAGAGTTGAATCTGTTTAGTCCAAACAGGCACTTGCGATACAACAGTAGTTTATCATGGACCAACAACTGGAAACTTCAATCCGGTGTTTTTTTCCTAAATTGTTGGTTCAATTCTTGTTCCTTCTCTTCTATATGTTTCTTCCACTTAAGTCTGGCATCATTTGTCACTTCCAAATACAAAGCCGTGTTTGCATGTGGCATTATGAATGCATTATTACAGGTAGATAATCTACAAATTGGTAAAATTAACACTTGTTGATTTTTCTGCATTTATTTTAATACGCCATTTTCCCGTCCGGACGTAATAGAAGCTTTTTTGACTTAATTTTCTCACACTTTAAGATTAATGAGGATTAGGGAACGGTGTTAACGGTTACGGAAAAGCTTACTACAGTAACTACAGTCTCGAACCTACGACCTTGAAGTGCGCAAGTTTTGAGCGCAACTGCTGCACTGCTCGATTAGGATTTTATATTTCCATCGAAAAATGCAACTGGGTTTGTACGTGTGACAACTACATTCCTTCATATATATAGGTTTAATTATTAATAAAATACTTTGTAAATTAAATGCAAATTAACACACAACGTACATACACGGCCAGTGATGGGAACCGCTAATTTGCAATAACGAATTCCACAGTTAAACGTCACAGTGGTAATAGGTGATAGTCATTTATTAATTTTGTATCTAGCTTCAACAGTTCATGTATTTGTATATATTTCGCGAAATAATAGACGGATAATGATGTATGGTTACAACACGGGACATCGAATGTAATTTCATTGGGAAAATTCTATCATATACATTATTTCTAGAGTCAATATCCCTTTTTCGGGTACAGGTATAAATGAGGTATTTTTAGAAAGATTTTTAACCGGCTTCTGACATTGCAAAACGATTTTGCACTAAAACTTACTGTTTGTGGAAAATGTTATCATAAAAAGATACGTTTAACTGTCATAGGAAAAACGGCATCTTGGATGCGCATGCGCGGTATCACAAATCAAACAATATTTTATATATTTTACGAAGCTAACTTATTAATCACGAATAGACAATCCCATTACAAATACCTTTTTTTGCATAACGTACTTAAGTTAAAAGTCATTAAACTTATAGGTTATGTGGCCCTACTGACAGTCCCTGTCCATCGTACAAGCCGGAACAAGCATTTCGAATACTAAACACATGTTTTGGACACTGTTTTTACACAAACATTTGTGATTTCTCCTTCCATCAAGCATTTATCTATTGTTAATACGGACGTCATAAAATACCTATTAAAATTGCGTTTGCTATCACTATAAACAAGTCACAGGGACAAACACTTCAAAGAGCAGGATTGTATTTACCAATGCCGTCTTAACTCACGGAAAATTGTGTGTAGCCTTTTCAAAGGTAAGGTATCGTTACATCAAATATTGTTTACAACGAGGTATTGTAATGCTCTGCTATTTGTAAAAATATCACTTGTAATTTATTTGTAAAAACAATTATCTGTATTGATATGTATATACTACAATGACTCATAAATTTGGAATTATTATTTCAAACCATTCGCTTTTCGATTTATTTTTTAAACATGTTTTCCCTTCCGCCTTCACTCCAACGACTAATCTTTTTCAAAAGGCTGTGTTTACTTAAAACTTTCATAGTGCGAAATTTTGCAAGGGCCTCCTGGTCGAAAATATAATGAATTTCGGAGAAAATACAAATATACTCGTACATGTCTGAAAATTGGTCATTGTCGCTTACAAATTTCGAATTATCTCGAAAACTAATAAATACATAACATTGCTTAAAAACCTGCTTATAATATGTCAAATCGATTGAACTCTCATTCAAAAAATTCTAAAAAGGCTGTAATGAGTTACAGACGTTCGTAGCGATATTTTTGTCTTGCGGGAAGACGAAGAGACGAAAGTGTAGCTTACAGGTGCAGTTATTACGGCTGTTCTATTGCTGTTTTTACAATTGTTTGACTGAGAAGAATCACAAAGAAGTTACAACGGGTGACAGACATGCGCACTAAAAGCTAAAACTAAAATTTGATATTGTTTAATGACTGAAGTAAAATAACGGGTCAAGAACAATTTAGGGATTCCTCATGGGTAGGGAAGCGGTTTATCAATGTATTGTTGGGGTTTTTTAACCGTCGGCTTTTCTATACTCTACTTAGTACAATACAATCAACAAAAAACCTAATAGTTCATTCTGTACGAAAAAGAATTTAACCAAGTTAAAAATGGACATATTCATAAATTTCCCCAGCAATGAAAAAAAATTCCCCGATGTTCCCACAGCAAACTTAAAATTTGTACATTTTGGGAAGAAAATCCAATTTAGAGAAAATAAATTGCAAAATGTCATGGGTTGACTTGCTGTCACTCTTTCACGGCTACCAACACAAAACAAAATTTCCTATTTCAATAAATATCCCTGTTATAAGATACCAACTTCTGTCATAGGCAAGAAGAACTTCATTTTAAACTCTTTCCTTTCACGAATCCCTCTCCATAATTCTTCTTAATATTCATTTTACTCTTGTAAAATAATGGAAACCCCAAATTCAAATAAATGTATCCACGTAAAAAAAGCTCAACCATTAAGAAACACTCTTGACTGTACAGAAGTGCCAGAAATTATGCTTTCT
Source organism: Callitettix versicolor (assembly GCA_022606455.1). Taxonomy (NCBI): domain Eukaryota; kingdom Metazoa; phylum Arthropoda; class Insecta; order Hemiptera; family Cercopidae; genus Callitettix; species Callitettix versicolor. The sequence goes on from CM040187.1 coordinate 25,157,573, forward strand.
TCACCCGCATTCAATATCACTATAAATTTTACCGCCGTTGAATCTCTTTAGTTCAAATACCGCCATATTACACAATTCAAATCTTTAAGCGACATTTAATTACCAGTCTACATTATCCTTATTTATCATTTTAATTACTTGGCTTGCTGGTGACAGTTGTTGATATCTACGTCATCTCCTGTATTCTGAATAAGTAACGCTTTGAAAGGTTTCCTCTTCTCGCTTGTAAGGATTTTATTGTTATCAACCAGCTGATAATGTTATGTAAGAAAATTTAATTTGCTTAAAAACTTACACAAAACATTCGCAAGAGAAAGAAGTAGTGTAAAAACAATACGGAAACATTTCACAACTAAAATATTTTGCTCAATGAAGAACGGCAAAAACAAAATAGCAAAAATGGCCTAATTTTTCAAAATCTCCTTAAATTTTGCTCGTATATAAAAAACCATGATCAAGATAAGTGTGGGAGATAAATATGAGATATATAAAATAATATTTAGCGAGTGTGTAATTTACTTCGAATTAAATTCTGCCTCAATTACTTCAAAATCGGTAAATTAATTTAAAATTCAATTGCGGTCTGTATTTCTTTTTTGGTTTGGAAATTCAAAACAATCTTTTTCGAAATTCTGATTTCACCGTCATAAACATCATTAAAATCTACGTATACTTTATTAGCATTCTAAAATTTTAAACTACATTGAAAAAGTTATTTGACTGCAGTAAAATTTTTCTTAATTTCAAAAGATTTTTATAATTAAAAATACAGTTTGTAACGCTGATAACGATAATGTGATGAAATCAGTTTTCAAAAACACGTAAGACAGAAAGTTGTAATTTATTTTAAATTTGAAATTACTGCCCTTTTTAAAATGGGGAGCAAAATTTAACGAACTAGTTAACGAACTTGTCCAAGCTGTTAACATAATCGATTTTTGTGCAAGTTTTAATCAAATCGGACCAAAATTGTGAACGTAAGCGTGCTAAAAACACACACACACACACACACACACACACACACACACACGCACATGCACACACACACACGCACACACACACACACACACACACACACACACACACACACACACACACACACACACACACACACACCTCCATGTATGCTGTCGTTCCTGACGTACCACGGTGCGCCGATAACTGCTCACAATACTTTATTCTGGAATGTTGTTGGACTTTTTGGTGCAACCCACAACTATAAACCATGAGTCCACACAGAATGTAGGACGTGTTTATACAAAAGTAGCACATTATAAGTGTCTAATGCAGATGTTCTGCCGAGGAAGCAGTATATGCAATGTCAAGTTCTACTTTCTTCTTTTTGATGGATGCCTTCCAGTTTATTCTAACATCCAATGTCATGGCAAGGTACTTCACTTCATTTCTACAATGCATTATCTTAAAATTAAAAAGTACAGATTACATTATTTTTTTTATTTGTAAAATTGGTATGATGACTCATTTAACTTCAGGCACCACTTCTTAACTTTTCAATGGTATCTTGTTTCTCAGTCGCTTCTTCTACCGTGTCCGTTGGTGCCGTAATAGATGTATCACCGTACTCCTACAGAGATCTCTTTAAGTTCCGGGTATTTATTATCATGTTTCACTCTAAAGAATCTGTCACATGTGATAACAAAATCTTCGATACTTCAACTGGGAAGTTTTTTTGAAGTTTTAAAACAAAACCTTATCGAATAGTTGTGACACATCGAGAAACATATTTTAATACATTTTTTCTCAACCTATCCTCAATTATATTTATTAACCTGAGTACCTGATCTATTATAAAATGTTTATTCCTATAGTCCAATCAGTAGAGAATTCCAATCCAGCTCTCTCCAACAGTCCAGTCTGCCAACTTGAGACTTATAAACTTAATACTCAGCGATAAAAAAGGAAATGGAGCTGGAATGAGAGAGAGAGAGATAGTTGGGACTCCATCTCTCAATCGCACTTTTTTTCTCTGCCGTTGTGTGACTATAAACTCGAACTGGTGATTAGGAATCGGTCTTTTTTCCTCTATTATTGGTTAAAGGTGTTTAAGCAGATAGTTTTCGAACAACTTAGATATTATTGGCAACAGCCTGTAAGATATGGTTTGGTCTTTGCCAGCTAATAAATAACATCAACTATTTTTCTGATTGTATGTTCAAAAAAAAAAAAAATTTTTACTCGATAATTATTTCAATGTGTCCAATGTGTTCAATTTATACCCAATATGCTATAAAGGAATTTTTTAGTAATTTAAAAACAGGTTCGCCTCTTCTTTTAAAGATGAAATATATTGAAATAAATAACACTGAAAAAGATAGTAAAGCGTGCGCTTTGTTTGAACGTTTTGAAAGGAAACCAATACGAAAACATTGACAACGGAATGGAACGCCTCCGGGCACGGGGTGACATTAGCATTTTCTGATCATTGAATGCACTGCGACAGATTTCGTGAAGTTACCCAGTAATGGAAAACTGTTACCGAAACAGTTGTAAAAGTAATTCCAGCTACTGGCACGTCGGGGGAGTTGGGCTTATCTAATCAGTAAGACAGAATACTGCTTACAAGGGAACCGTTTTTACACGGAACAAAAAATATCACAATGGTTTTAGTAGTTACGACAAACATTGATTGAGTTTATTTATATAACCGCATAAACGCAGCGAGCATCTGTCTCGCTGACGTGATGGAAGCGATTTTCAAAAAGTATTTTCCTTTATTTTGTCATTATTTTAAATTCTGATTTAACTACGAAAATATGCCATAAACTATGCATATATTCGCATTTTTAAATTTAAAATTACAATGAACTTACGAAAATGAACCCTGACCGCTGTGAAGTAAAATTTCATAATTTCAACGGATTTTGAAAATTAATAATATGTTTATTTACGATTTTTCAACGCTGATTACGATGGCGATTAACACAAAAATATTTTAAGATAAACAAGTGACAAATTTGTAAAAACGTTTGTAAATCGTAGTAAATAGGGAGACATCATTACTCCTGTTCTTGTTAAATCGCAGTAACTATTGTGACATCATTGCTTTTATTCTAGTTAAATCGTAGTAACTAGGGAGATATCATTGTTCCTGTTCTAGTTAAATCGTAGTAACTAGGATGATATCATTGTTCCTGTTCTAGTTAAATCGTAGTAACTATTGTGACATCATTGCTCTTGTTCTAGTTAAATCGTAGTAACTAGAGAGACATCATTGCTCTTGTTCTAGTTAAATCGTAGTAACTAGTGTGACATCATTGCTCTTGTTCTAGTAAAATTGTTGTAACTACTGTGGCATCATTGCTCTTGTTCTAGTTAAATCGTAGTAACTATTGTGACATCATTGCTCTTGTTCTAGTTAAATCGTAGTAACTAGAGAGACATCATTGCTCCTGTTCTAGTTAAATCGTAGTAACTAGTGTGACATCATTGCTCTTGTTCTAGTAAAATTGTTGTAACTACTGTGGCATCATTGCTCTTGTTCTAGTTAAATCGTAGTAACTATTGTGACATCATTGCTCTTGTTCTAGTTAAATCGTAGTAACTAGAGAGACATCATTGCTCCTGTTCTAGTTAAATCGTAGTAACTAGTGTAACATCATTGCTCTTGTTCTAGTTAAATCGTAGTAACTATTGTGACATCATTGCTCTTGTTCTAGTTAAATCGTAGTAACTAGAGAGACATCATTGCTCCTGTTCTAGTTAAATCGTAGTAACTAGTGTGACATCATTGCTCTTGTTCTAGTAAAATTGTTGTAACTACTGTGACATCATTGTTCCTGTTCTAGTTAAATCGTAGTAACTATTGTGACATCATTGCTCTTGTTCTAGTTAAATCGTAGTAACTAGAGAGACATCATTGCTCCTGTTCTAGTTAAATCGTAGTAACTAGAGAGACATCATTGCTCCTGTTCTAGTTAAATCGTAGTAACTAGTGTGACATCATTGCTCTTGTTCTAGTAAAATTGTTGTAACTACTGTGACATCATTGCTCTTGTTCTAGTTAAATCGTAGTTACTAGGGAGATATCATTGTTCCTGTTCTAGTTAAATCGTAGTAACTATGAGATATCGTTGCTCTGGTTCTAGGAAATTCGAAGTTACGTTGACATAATAGCTTCTTTTCTAGTTTTGTCGGCGATGATAACCTTAACGGTTTTTCGCCGGGAAAAAAAAAACTTTTCTAGTTTTTGTTTTTTTGTAGGTAATGGCGTTTTGAAAAAGAAAATATATACAGTTTTTGGTTTTATGTGTAATTATAATTAAAATATTCACATTTTCATATTGCTATTATACTAGCTTTATTAAAACTATTATAGATTACAATAATAGATAAAAAATATTACAAAATAAAGAATTTTTTATTACAATTTTATTAAAAATTATTTTAGAATTTTTATAGAATCTTATTTTCAAAAGATTGCACTTATCACCTGACTATATTGACCGTATGTGTTCTTTAATCTAATATTACTCTTGTAATATATTCATACATTTAAATCGTTGTTACCATATTGTATAAATGGCGGAATATTACTAGCGAGATGACTAATGCAGAAGCTGAAGATTGTTGAGAATTTGAAGAGAGTTGAAGAATTATCCCAGCTTTTGGTCGTAGCGACAGACCCGTTGTTACAGTGATTGTGTCCCTGGAAACGAAATATTAGTGCTTTGTTCAAACATAATAACTAGTTATTTTGTGTGTTGCTGATATCATATAAGATTAAAAAAGGATCTTTTCTACTATCCGTATTAGTGGTTATTACATCAGATGATGTTATTGTGTAGACTCTAAAATATACAGGGTCCTCCAATGAAACGGGATGATTGTAGGTGGCCTTGAGACAAAATTGGCAGGTAGTGGGGGGATCGTTACTGGCGCGTCACCACCTGCACAATCTACAATTTAGTTGTAATGGAATCTTGGACGGGTGAACAACGCGGCTACGCGGTGAAAGCGTATTATCAAAATGGCGAAAAGTTTTTTGAAAACTCGACTGCTTTCCGACGTCATTTTATCATACCGCGTAACCAGCCTGTTCCGTCAGATAATGCAATTCGAACATGGATAAACAACCTCGAGCAAACGGGATCAACGTCTTAAAAAAGAGGCAGGAGTGTAAAAACTGTTCGAACACCTGAAAACATCGCAGCTGTTCAACAGGCTATGGTTACAAATCCTCGCCGATTCTCTTTACAAGTCCGGCTATGGTTACAAGTCAAACAACATGTCCTTTGCATTGGAATAAGTGACACATCTGGGAGGATACCTGTTTTTGTTTTATAGGGCTACATGAAAGCAAAAATGTGTCAAGCAGATGCACCCACAACCATTCAAGCCCTCAAATAACGAATTGTAGACGAGATTGCGGCAATACCTGTCAACATGCTGCGAGAGGTCATGCAAAACTTCCAAACCAGGCTCCAGGAATGCCTTAACTGCAATTGAGGATATTTGGTAGACGTAGTATTCAGAAAATAATATTGTTTCGTATTACTCATAATGGCTATTCTTGTACTTTCAATTATTAACTAAAAAAATATTTAAAAAGTTTTTTTCAACGATCAATTACTTTAATCACCCGTTTCACTGGCGGACCCTGTATCATTGATCTTACTTTCTCCGCATATGGAATAAATGAACGAAAACTGCGAACGAATGAATGAAATAAAAAACGGAATATTTTGGAAAGAAAAATGCGATAGTTTAATTGTGTATTACTAACATTTACGCCTTAAAACAACAATTACAAATGTTATTATTAATATTATTACTTATTATTCGGACATTTACTATCATTTGTTTAGGCTATAAGAAAACACAATGCAGACGCGTCTTGCATGGTACCTTTATACCAAATACATGGATATTATTGTCGATATCCTTTTACTATACAGGTTATCTCAAAACTACACGGAAATATCCACGGAGCTGATTTTATACCTAAAAATATAAAAAGCTTTATTTTCAATATCTTATATCTCCAGAACGGTTTGTTAAATATCATTCAATCCATCTTTAACTGATAGAGGCCTAATTGGAAAAAAATGACTAACGTTATACAAAAAAAAAAAAAAAAAAAAAAAAAAAATTGATCCGTTTTAAAACGGTGGTCACGCACGTATTTCAAACCAAAATAAATCAATAACAATAAATTTTAGCGTCAAGTGTTAAGGTATATTTTTTGTAGCGCTTTTAATTTTCTATCGAATGGTGTAATTTTCAAATCTATTAAACAAGTGAACAGTAAAGCTGGGCAAATTAATCCCACAGTGCAAAATATTCCAAGGCGGAGTAATACGCAACTTTGCTGTTTTACTTGCTCCATAGTTTTGAATGTTACACCACTCGATAGGAACTTAAAAGCGCTTAAATTAGTTTAAACTATTTAAAGATCTTCCGTTTTAAAACGGGTCAATACATAGATATAGTTATTTTTCTTCAATTAGGCTTTTATCAGGTAAAGAAGCACGTTGGTTTGAATTTTATTAATCGAATCGTTCAAGAGATATAAAATAGTTTTGACAAAATGTCGGCTAGCGAGGGAAGTAAAGAGTTGTCGGACATATGACATAACAAAAACATAAACGTTTTTTTGTATTCTTAGTAAATAATTAGCTCTAGAAAGATTGCAGTACAGTTTTGAGTCATCCTTTATACAGTTTATGTCAGTGTATATAAACAAACTAGAATACAGCTACCATTATAATAAAAAGCGTGCTCGATATCAGCGGCTAACGTTCAAGTAATTGGACTACTTGCCGTTACGATCGTTGTAAGCTGCAAGGACAGCGGGGAGATGTTTGAGAAAACAGACAGTACTATTATCTAACCGTAGTTGAACATTTTGTCACAAGATGCCACCAGCAGCGATCACTCACTTCTCATAAGGGTTATCATTCAAGTACGTTTATATTTAATGACTATGTAGAACAACTTACCCACTACTATAGCCTGAGTTGATGCTTGTAGTGTTTACAATGAACTGGGTAATGTTATGCAGCCGAAACGAGGCCAGGAAGCTACTGTTGGCGAATGGCTTGTTGATAGAGCTACCGAAGTTTACAATCAACAGATACTTGTCTCCTACATCCGCCCATCTGTGCACAAATATATTTAATGCGCATTTTTATTCAATAAACTTTCAATACACATTTTCACAAACTAGATGACGTTAAGACGGCTTAAATTGTTATAGAAAATATAAAACCATGGAAAATATTACTTAAAGAAAATTAATAATAATAATTAGAACTGTCTTGCTGATAAGATGAAAGACAATCTTCAGCAATAATCTTTTTAACTCATACTGATTTGAAAATGTGCTTTCACCGCACTGACGGATTAATAAAATTTTGTGGGGGGAGAGGGCCGTCTAGGGGATGACAATGTTTGAAATAATAGCTGCAAAAACTAGCAATATTAACCTCTTTTAACAATTAAAACATTTATAAAGTAAGTGAAAACATTTACTTTATTATAGACAAAAAATCATTAATTTTCATAATTTCTAATTTTTAAAACCTTTTTGTAAAACTGCCCCCATTCGCATAAGTTCCCCTTTTCTGAATACCTATCTATAATTGTTTATACTACGTAAGTCCAGTTGAACATCATAACAGTTTTTCAATCAAGTTTTTGTCAATTTCAGTGTCGAGAAAGATCTTTCTGCTGTTGCAGTTAATACAGGAAGAGACGAAAGAACCGACATAAAATTTTTAATTGATTAACCCAGTTCCTCACCCTCAGTACAAGCATTACAAAGTGCACAAACGTGTGTGTGTGTGTGTGTGTGTATATATATATATATACAAACGGACAAAACGTCATGTACATACAAAGTTGAGATCGGATAATGAGACGGGTTTCGGAACCCCCAGAGGCCTCGGATGTCTCTTTGACTCTTTTTCTCGAAGCTGCGATAGTTCCACTTTAAGAAAATCAAATACGATATTTTGCATTTTTTATTTTATTTCTTTTGTCTCGGGAGGGGCGGGCGCCTCTTCGTCGTCCCTGTAATCCATTCTTGTTTCACCGTCATATTTCACATTAATATTCGGATATTAGCATTACAAACATTGAAATTCCATTGAAAACATAAACGTGAACTGCGACCGCAGTGAATTTCATTTTGTATTGTCAATGGAATTTTAAAATTCCAATTCCCTTAGCTTTTAACGCTTACTGCAACGGATAAAATTAAATGTTTTATTAAAGTTTAAGATACATAATTTGCGAATTTCAATGCCGTAAATTTCATTTCTCTTTTTATTGTAAAATACAAAAGAGTGTTGGCGTTATAAATATATGCGATGTTTTCGTAATTAGCTTCCATCACGTCACTGAGTTATCAGCGCGCCGATATTTCAACCACCAAATTTAAAATATTTAATCAACTTTAGAAAGTTGATTTTTAGCTCTGTACTAACCAGCTGTTTTATGAATTTGTTCACTGTTTCAATCCGTCACTCTCAATTCGATTTTACTGCGCCACAAAATTCGCCGTAAAACGTTTCATTATATTTGTGAAAATCGCTATAAAAAACTGCGTTATATCAAAATTTATAAAAAAATTAAAACAAAATTTTTAATTTACACTTAAAATTTTAACAACCTCCATTAACAGGTCGATATTTGCGTTAAATATAATGTTCAAAGAAGACTTGAGGGTGTTGTTCTCAGTGAGTGAATACAAAGAACAATATAGATAAGGCATGCATTATATGAAATTAGCTATATAAGATATATTATAAATAACCAAATTATTATCAAAAATGAAAATCGATTTGATAATCGGACTACGCGATTTTTGAAAGGCTACTGAAAATCTGCCACAGTAGAGTTTACAAAACTCCGCTGGTCAACAAAAAGTGCAAACACACGCGGAGAACAAACAATGAGTTTCCAAAGTACACACACACACGGTCATTGAAAGCGACATTGTTAGTAGCCATGTGTGTATACTGTCAATAAAATTGTATTGAAGTTGAACCTTTGTATCTAACATTCCCCTCAAAATCAGTTTTTAATTTAGTTTTTTCCATTTTACAGGTTTAATTAAATGTACACTAGTTATGGGCATTTTAAAGTGTTTCTATAACTTGATGTTATTGTCGTTACAATAAGTTCGGTCTGAATGACAATCGGTCTGTAAAATTAGTCATTTGTATTATCTGTGAATACCAGTAAGTCAAAGTTAATCTACCACTGGTAAATACGTTATCAGTAAGTCAACGCTACTATTGGTAACTAACGTTACCAAGTCAAAGTTACCATTGATAAACTGTTTTAAAGGCATTGTTTTTTTAAATAATAATATTAACGCAAACTGGATGTCTCTATAACAGTCCTATTCAAAAATGACTAAAATCTTCACATTTTAGCTTTTCGGCTTTTTCTCTTATTTTCACCATAGTCACAGGTAGCATATCCTAAACAACATAGGAAATGAGTTAAAAAAAGTCTGCTTACCAACGCCGAAATCATTCACTCTCTCCCGAACTTCTCTCTCGGCTTTCTACACCTGCGAAACTAGTTCACAATTCTCCCGTCAACCGATAGTCGCTTCTTATTGGTTCGCAGTGCTCTCGTATCTCGGGTCTAAGATACGCTACATTATCACATTTCTGATGTACACAGTACCTTCATCCTCCTGATTGGTGCGTTCTTTATCTAGTTTTAACGATGAATTTCCGAGAAATAATTATGGTTCCGGATATAATGTCGTGTATAAATACAAGTTGAAAATCGTTGTTCGGCCGAACATCGAAGGGAACCACCCACCACGGAATAACTACACCCGGAACAACTCTACAAGTCGCCACAAGTTGCTCGGGAGAAAGTACGAGTAGTACGAATCCAGCCAACTTTAAACAAGACACGGACTTCTTTCGCCTCACCATTCCGAACCGGGAGAGTGCCTCGCCAGTCCGCGGCGACCTGGTACATGCCGGAGACTAAAGTATAAAAAAACAATTCGAGCATTTGTTACTGTTATGGAATGTTGTTCTATTAAGTAAGTAAATAGTGGCTTACATACATAATTAAGTTCTTACATATTTTTAAAAATTCATTCTAGCCTAATTTAAAGATTTTATAATAACTTAATCGTCCTCCATTTCGGATAGGATGTGATTAGAAACCTATAGTTTGCGCTATTTTTATCTTTTTTTAAGACCTTTAAGGGTAGGTTTCACTAGGTAAGGGTTTATATTTCAAAGTGTTGGGAATTGTCCACTTTTTTTGGTTATTTTTAGATGAAAAGCACATTGAGGCTATTATCGCCTTAAAATGTAAGTGTGAGTGTATTTTTTTTTTTTTTTTTTAACGTCCGACTATTGTGCACACTTGGGCTAATGCAGACGGTGGGATGATTTATAGCGTATGAAAATGCCAAGCCCTCGCCGGGAATCGAACCCGGGTCCTCGGGGTGAAGCCCAGTACGCTATCAACTAGGCCACCGAGGCGGCTAAGTGTGAGTGTAAAGTGTTAAAGTAGTAAGTGTAGTGTTGTAAGTGTAAGTGAGTCTTAGACTCGGGTACCGCGAGGGACGTCTAAATCCTCTCAATAGCTGCAGCTAGTCTGCACCCCTGCGGGGGAATTGTCCACAAAACTGAAGATTGGAAGCGGAGACAAAGTTGTCCAATACACTAAAAATACACCTTTATTTTTAAATGTATACGTTGTAATGTAGAAATATCTTGTAAATATTTCTCGAGTGGATTTTTCTCCACTAATATACAAGAACTTTATTGGGATATCAAGGTTCTAAAGGTCAGAATTGGGTCTTGGTTCGGTCTTGACCAATCATGTCGTTCCCATGTCACTATGGGAATAGACCCCTTCCGGTTACGCTACCTTAAATTTTATTTTAGTCTTGTGGTATCTTTCTGAAGATGTTACCTAAATATACGTCATGATAAAGTAATTTGACTAGTTAGACATTAATTCAGTTCATATCAAATGGAGGGATATTGTCACCAAATGCATTCAAAACCGAACAGTGTTGTTTTTGTATGTGTAGGTGCAGCCACTGAATCTAGTGGCACCGCTTGATTCCGTTCGGTTTCGTTTCGTTTTCAGTGACCGCACGTACATTAAAAACATAGGTTATATTTTGAAAGCGTAGTCTGCTCCGCATTTGGTGGCCACCTGGACTGAGTAAAAGGGGTTTTGTTTGTGTATTTGTACGTGCATCAAGCCACAATGCTATTTGCTTTCAATAGTTTACCTTAGTAACGCAAAAGTATTCTCACTTGTAGACTCCATCTGGTACTTTGTCGTGCTACTCTGGAATGTAGCCGACTTCCTCAGCTTCATAAGGCTTTGGAAGACCTTCAGGTGACTGGCATTGGCTGCCCTCTGGGCGGCGACGTTAAGACTCCAGTAGTTCGGGTTGACAGGGAGCCACGGCGTAGCGTTCACGCAGAATCCTGGACACCGAATTTTGGTTAAAGTGATCTCTTAAGAGTTATAACTGCACGTAACTCTCTCGCTGACACGTGGGAAGCGAATTTCCAAAATTCGTTCATGAAATTTTTAACGACGTTTCAAGAAGTAAATTCATTTTCCTTTTCCAAAGTGATTTATACTTTTAAATACAGGTAATTTGAAATTTAAATTACTAAATTGTGGTGACTTTAATGTTCTTTATGTTAATGTAACGAGATTTTTAGAAAATGTAAGAAAAATTTATGGTTATTTTAATTTAAAATGTCTGCTATTTTGAACAATTTTTTGCAGTGTAAATAACTAGTCCATGCTATTAACAAAATCGATGTTTATGCCAAGTTCAAATCAAAGCGAACCAAAGTTATTTCAAACATTAACGCAGACACACTCTATGTGAAAGCATGTACAATTTTTAACAACACAAAAAGCGATCTAGGGGCTATAATCGGCGCTCTAAGTGACGTCCACTTGCACTTTAATATTTTCCAAAGTGATTTCTACTTTTAATATTAAATTTAAAGTTTAAGGTAATTTGAAAGTTTAAATTACTAATGTATGGTGACTTTAATGCTCATTATTTTAATGTAACGAGATTTTCAACAATTTAAGGAAAAATTATAGTTTTGAACCATTTTTTGCAGGGTAAATTAAAGTCTATGATATTAACAAAATCGATTTTTATACCAAGTTCGAATCAAAGTGAACCAAAGTTATTTCAAACATTGACGAAGACACAATCTGTGTGAAAGCATGTACAATTTTTACAACTCGAAAAGTGATCCTAGGGGCCAGGATCGGTATTCATTTCATGTCTTGGGTGTAATTGTCGTTCTAATGGGAATTTTATGTGATCCCTTTCTTTTCATTTCTGTAAAAGTAGGAGTTTTTCTACTCACGGAATTTCGCTCTCATTAGAAATTCGCTTCTATCACGTCAGCGAGACACTTGCCACGATTATTTAAAAGATAAACTTCTCCTTATCAGTGCTGGCAGTTCTATTCACGCAAGGTGTTTACCTGAATTTACAGTATCGTCCCACTGAAGAGGAGTTCTCGCCGGGTCTCTGCTAAAAGACTGATAATTGTCCTTGCCTAGTTTAACCGCCACAGGATCTTTAGTCTCTTCGTACTTCAGATAAGTGTCCTCCATACCCAGTTCCTCGCCGTAGTAAGTGACCATGATTCCCGGAAGCATAGCCAGGATCATATTTACAGAGTCTGCCAATTGACTGTCTGTACGAGTTGCCACTCTGTTACGGTCATGGTTGCCAACCTACACAATAAAAAATTCCTCTTTAGTAGTTACTTACAGACATTATTATTATAAAATTAAATGGTTTATGAATAGTACATAAACGTTATTTTTAATTACTTTCCTCCCAAATACGGTAAGGAAGACAAAGATAAAGTACCATAAAATCGTCATATTTTCTTAAAAACCATTTTTGACTAAAATTGTTGGATCACAACTCAACTCAGTGAAATAAATTAAAATATAAAGCATAACGTTCCTAGAGTGAACAAGGAAAGCAAAATAAATCCTACGGCGGTCAGGGATTTTATTTTTTACGTTTAGCCATCACATGCGGAGAGGAGTTGCGCTGAGCGGAGCGAACCTGTTGTTTGTAGTGTAAATGCGACCACTGAAAGCGTAACAAGCTGAGCGGAGTCAAAAAGCGTCGCATGGCCACCCGTCTCCGCTCCACATTTGATGGCCACCCCGCCTTAATTACACGTGATTGTAACAAATTTGAAATGACCGATATTTACTGTGGTTTATAAATGTCTGATTAAATGTAAGAAAACTTTTATGAAGTACTTTTGAAAAATAAGATCAATTTTTTTAATGAAGCTTTTAAACATGTTTTTTAACTAACGATCCGTTCATTTTGTTCGGGTAAATATGAACACATTCGAGCGAAAAAATCACAACCGTCCATTCGATCCTAATAACACCAATTTTTTTTACTAAAGATGATGGTTGATAATTTTTCCTATTTAATAAGAACTTGTTTTTGAAAATTTTCAAATATGTGCCCGAGATATTGCCAAACATGCTAAATTTCATTAAATCGGTCATATGAATTGACTTCCAGCACGCAAGCAGACATTCAAGTAAAATTCTCTTTTTTGGTTCTAAAAACCCGAAAAAGTAAAGGCCCATCTATTTTTTAAGATATTTTTTTCAAATCAACAAACTCTATTTTCTATAATGAGTAAGTTTTTTTTTTACTTATATATTATAAAAGTAATGAGAAATGTGTGTGTGTGTGTGTGTGTGTGTGTGTGTGTGTGTGTGTGTGTGTGTGTGTGTGTGTGTGTGTCGCACCGCTGGAAACTTAGCCAAATGACCTATTAGGAAGAAATGCGGCATGTAAGTTGATATTCATATTATTTCACCAACATTTTTTAATTTTTCAACAAATGTTTTCTAACGCTATTTTTAAGGTGCACAAAAATTATTTGTCTTAAAATCGACTGCTGACAAAACGATTTTGATAAAATTCTGCTGAAATGTAGCTGAAATAAGTGGGTTGCAATATCCCGAAAAATCCGTTTCGAGAACTATCGAAAAACTAAATAATGTGGGTCTAGTTTCTCAAAAGCGGTTCGCAGATTTTGACCAATTATGAAGATTTATAACTGAAGTTTGAAATAAAAGTAAGTTTCGATACGTGAGCAAATCGAGGAACACAAAAATAAACCCTGACCGATGTCGGATTTATTTTCCATTTTACTTTCGAACCGTGATTTTAGCGAAAATGAGCGGCCACCATCATAAAACCCAGACCTGGGACTTTAAAATGAGCGCCACTCACTTAAGCAAATTTTAATCCGATTTAATTCAAACTTGGCAAAAAGTTCGTTAATCACGAAAATTTGTTCAACATTTTCAAAACGGTGATCATTTCAAATATTTAAAAAAATCGTATTTTCTCCTAAATATCTTCGTAAATTCTATTTTTCGAATCTTAATCTGCTTTAAAATTGCATAAGTTAGCGTTTTGAATTTTCAAAATCCGTTGAAATTAAAAAAATTAATTTGACGGAGGTCAGGTTTTATTTTTGTATTTTCAATGAGTTTTGAAAATTTGAAATACTAATAAGCCCATACACAGATTTTAATTGTGTTTATGATGGCGAAATCAGAATTTCAGAAAAGGGTTTAGGAATAGGGATAGAAATAGGGATAAGAAAAAAATACCTACCAACCAATTAGGAGTCGAACCTTCTGGCATGGCATCGAGCCAACTGTTGACAACATCCACTACTTCTGCGGCGGTAACGCCGTATACAACCTTGAAGATCATGAAGAAGTTAAAAGGGATGGTAAAGGGGTATTTCGTACCACCACTGTAGCTGTTTACAACGTCGATTTTATCGTATATCTCCAACCACGACATTCTGTAACAAGTAAAACATACTTGTCTTTGTTAGCGGTTATCCATTTGAAAATGAGCTATTGGAGCGGCCATTATGGTAAGATCCAGACCGCAAACTTTCTGATCAGTGTTCTGATGATGTAGCAGTTTGAACAGTTTTTGATTTTAAAAATAATTAAACCCTTTTATCTGGTAAAAAACGACATTTAAAAAAACTTGTTTTTAGTTTAGATTCCAAGGATATGCATATATAAACAAATGAGCATATTTTTTTGTGTACAAATTACCTTTTTTTAGTTTAGTCAATTTTTGTGTTTTTTGGCACTTTTCGGACTGCTTTCGTTATCAAAACATATTGCTGTACTAAATATGCATTGGGAAATGAGCAACTGGAGTGACCACACAGTAAGACCCACACAGTAATGACCACCACAGTCACAATAAGACCCAGGCCTGGGATGTTGAAATGAGTCCCGATCCTGACTTCTTCATCACTTTTTTTGAGGTCGTTAAAATTTGTGTTTGTGTGTGTGTGTGTGTGTGTGTGTGTGTTTTAGTACGCTCACGTTCGCAGTTTAAACGAGATTTACATTTGGAACCAAAATCGATTTTGGTTTTAGCTTGCAAAAGTTAAGTAGCGAAATTGGTACAACAATTAAAAATGACGGCCATTTCATATTAAAAAAAAATAATTATAACTTGTTTGTCTTATATATTTTTAGAAATCTGTATTTCAACCTCAACATCGATATAGTATGAAAATTTGTATGCCAATTATTATGATGAAATAGAAATTTAAAAAAATTAATATAATATTATTTCTGAAAATTCGCTTCCATTATTCCAACGATGTATAACATTCCTAGAAGAAATAATGAAGATTACATTGATAGTTTAACATTTACTTACAGTTAAATATAATTTCTTGGCCTTAGAATAGAAAAAAAGAAGAATCTATCACATGTGAAGACATTTTCATTATATTTCGCTTATTAAAACTTAAACAATTTCTACTACCTAACCAAAAATGTAAATCATCTGTCATATTGTTCTCGATTCTCCTTTTTCTTATTAATTAGTTGATGTTTCTCTTAAATCATAATTCTTTTATTAATTGTAACATTTTCATCGTTAATTTTATTTTTTCGTTTTAATTTATTTTCTAATCATCGTAGACTTCTCGTTTATTTTTTCCCAATTTCTGTTTTTCATTTAAAACATATTTTTTTAAATAATTTTATTGTCCATTTTATTTATAAATTGAATTTTGAACATAACCTCAATTGAAATGACATTGAAGCAACAGCTGTTGTACGAAATCAGCTGTTTAAAAGTTGTCACAATTATATTTTTATTCAATAGCACGCAAAATAAAGATTGTATTCGCACTTTATATAAAACGCTAAATATGCTATGTGCAATATGACATAGGCACGCATGCGCAAAATCCAACATCACAACCAGCACTGAAACATGATACGTGTTAATAACTCACAAATCCTTCCCGGTAGCATTCGCGATGTCCGCAATCAGTTGATTCCATCCGTCGCAAATTTCGTAAGTCAAATTTTGATTTTGCGTGCGATTATGAGGTGCGTTGAACGAATCTGTGCCTTCGTAATATTCGTCCCGAAACAGGTCGTCTTCCACCAAGTACTTGACCGCGTCTATGCGCAGTCCATCGATCCCAAGGTCCAGCCAGAACTTCATGATGTCCTGAAATAAAATAATATTAACGTTTCCAACTGTATGTCACTCAATTACGTATTACAAATTGATTTAAAGCTTAAGAGACGTACAGTTTTGTACGAAGCCATCGGTACCCAACCTGAGATTCGAGGTGATCTGGTAGGTCATTGAATGAATTTCTGCACTGTGAATTTTGTAAATCTTTTGAAAAAGAACAAGGAGAAAACTCAGCAGTGAGGAAGCCACTGTAAATTTTGATTACTCTGGTCCCAAGCATTTGGAAAGAAAAGTTCAACATTTTAAAAAGGAGATAATTGAGCATCAGTCAAACAAATTAGGAAACCGACTTGAAACTGCACTACACCATCCATTTTATTCAATATTCAACAAAATTTTGTTTACAGAAAATAATACTATATCTGGTTACATAATTGTAAGCTTTACAAGCTTGGTATTTTTAATACTAAATTCAAAATTTTACAAGTGGTTTTATTCATCACACTTGAGGACATAATAATACAAAAAAACTTTGAAACATATTTTGTATAGTCAATGAAAATGTGCAGACTGTTATAAAAACCAAGATAAAATAAAATAACCTAAATTTAAAGTCACTTTTTAAAATCCATAAATCACCTCAAATCATTCACCCGCCCACCACCCATCTAGTTATCAAGTAAAATGAAATGCTAATATAGTTACAGAAATTTACTAAAGAGATTCTATAAAGAGTTTGTTTTAGTTACTTAAGTTGATTGTAAAATTGAAAACCAGCAGAGGCATAAACCGTATATTGACATTGAACCCTATATTTGTAATACTATAAAATAAATAAATCAATAAATTTTGTAATCATACACATATCGCAAGAGTGATTTTATTTATAATGTAAGTAATCATCCGATCAAATGGAATCTTCTCCATGTGATTAACATGGTAACTTTAAAGCGGCGAAGATGATAATCATAAAATTTGATTACATATTTAATGTATGATTACATATCTGGACATAAAACAAGTCGATCGAATAGAACGCCCTGACTGTCTTGTATAAGGATTTATTATTTTAACATGTATCATGTTGGATTTTGCGGGAAGCGTGATGCAAGGAACATGTTTATATTGATATATAACAGTGTTTTGGGCGTCGCAAGTTTCAGAACAGCTGATAGGCTATAATAATTTATAGGTTATGTTGTTAAAAACTAGCTGTGTTTATTTGTCGTTTATATTAATTCGTAATGATCAGCTGATTTCATTGAACAGCTGATAGACTGTAATAAATTTCAGGTTATGTTGTTAAAAACTAGCATGTTAATTTGTAGTGTTTTCGAAGAAATTATCGTAATTAAAATAAAAAAGGAAGAGAAAACTTAATATATGTTTTTTATTTTTGGTTAAATAACAGAAATTTATTTTTAAAAAATTGTTACAGGTTTTCACCAAGTTAATCAAAGCCATAATGTGAACCTAATTGCATTTTAAATTAATATATATTGAAAATACTATTGTCAATTATTCTTTTATCTAACATTTATTGCACTCTTACATAAATTTTCATAGAATGTTTCACCTAAAATAGAATAATTTGTGCAAAACAGGCTTATACGTTTTGTATGGATACTTGTGGACTAAATTTGATCGAACCTTTGAGGAGAGTTTTGAAGAAATCCGGTTTGTAAAGCCTTTTTGCAAAATCATTAAATGGTCCCAAATCAATATGCAAACCAGAGCTGCTTGTTCATATCGTTATCATAGTATCTAATTTTATCGAAATCGGTAAAACGGTTGTTTACAGACATCCAAGACATTTATATTCAGTAGACCAGAAAACAAGAAGGTTCAAAATCACTGGATTTTTTTCACGTTAACCATATTTTATACTTTGTTCAGTAAAAACGTAATACAAAAACAACTAAGATGCCCGATTAAAAAAAAAGGATTTGACCAGATTTTGGTTTTTAATAACAGACGGTTTTTCCTAACGTCTATACTTTATGTCAGGTTAAACTAATGAGGACGAGTGATCAGTGTTAACGTTAAGAGAAAAACATCTGGAGTAACTGCGGCTAGAACTAAGAACCGTAAGGTGCGTAGTTCAGCGACACAGCAGACTGACTGGTACTTTTTCCACATCGACCTCCGAGTCCGCAATGGTCGAATTAATTATCTATTGTGCTATTTATTGTATACATACTTCAACGTTACAAAATGTTCACAACTTACTTTCATTTCTTGTACAACATTCGCGTCTCTAAAATTGAGGTCCGGCTGTTTGTCCAAGAACTGGTGCAGATAATATTGTTGCCTGTGGTCGTTCCATTTCCAGGCGCTGCCGCTGAACACGCTAAGCTGAATAACAAATTTAAATAAAATTTATTTCAGGTATTCGCTTTGTACCAGACAATATTATATTTCAATATTTTAATTTGCACACTATAATATATTGCACGCAGATACAGGTTCCGGCAGGAATAACTACCTCATTTCATGCGGCACGTAGATCTCTCGCTGACGTGATAGAAGCGAATTTCCTACTTACCTGAATCTTTTGAAATTTATATTTCTCCATTACAATCAGCGTTAAACAAAATCTTTATACATTAAGATTTTAAACTATCAAATTACATTGAAGGTACAAAAAAAAATGAACCCTGGCAGCCGTCAAAAAATGTCGCAATTTCAACGGATTTTGAAAATTCAAAATGCTAATTTACGCAGTTTTTAACGCTGATTACTGTGGTGAAACTGGATTTACAAAACGAATTTACTATAAAAAAGTTATGCATTTTTAAAGATTTGAAATGGGCGCCATTTGGAAAAAGTGAAACGAATTAATCTGGTTAATAAACTTAATCCAAACTACACGACCTAATACTTACAGTCTATTTGCAGCTGTATATATATATATATATATATATATATATATATATATATCCGTAGGAAGGAGGAGAGGAAAGCCATGAGAGACTTGGAGAAGGACGGCTAAGAGGAAAATTAAGGAAGAGGGAAAGACCTGGGGGAAGCTGAGGTGTAGCGCAGAACCGTTGCGGTGGAGATCCTTCGTTGCAGCTCTGCGTCCCACGTGGATTAAAAGAAGTAAGTCACTGCCACACAATCAGGCAGCATGTGTGTGTTTTTTCTCTGGAAAATCTGACGGTTGACGAGTTTTAGTCAGGAACCATCGATTTTTTAAAACCTGCTATCCTACAACAAATCGCTCCAATACCATCAGGAATGACCAGAAGAGTAATGTGAATTTCATAACGAAATTCGACTATTTAATTTTCAAATATAACGTCACGTAGCTGTCGGAATCACTTTTTCAAAATGTGTTATTATCCTAAAATTACATTTTAGTTTTAGTATTAAATACTTTTTTCAGGGTGACTTACCCAATTATTTGGAACCGTTAGTGTTCCGTTAACCAGCGATGCGTTTCTCCAAACATAATAGTTTGTATAGTTCCCTTCCATGTTGATAGATTTGTTAAACCAAGGGTGCTCGTCACTTGAGTGGTTCGGTACAAAGTCCATAACTACTTTGATATCTGCGCACATACAAATAACAATGTTGTATGATTAATATTTGTAAAAGTTTTTTGATATCCTAAGGATACGAATCTGTAAACCACGATCTAGAAAGGATCGATTCCTTTAATGTTTTTCTGGTCATCCGTGATTAGTTCATAAATTAGTGTAACACGTGAAACGCTTAAACAAGCTGGAAAAGAATGACTGCCATTTGTAAGCGAAATTGAGTCAAGTGACATTTGAGATAGACGTCAAAGTGAAAGAAGTAATCTTAATTATCCTAATTAATTAAGCTAGGAAGATCAGGAAGTACTTTCGAGGGACAAAAGTGCCCACTCTTAATCTTAAAGAAACAGGCTTAGTCAAAAGTGTCGGGACATCCCAATACCTTTTCAATGTATTAGTAGAGCACAACCACATTCATAAAATGTTTTTATAAGATATAAAAATACCTTTTTTAGTATATGTACTCCGATTGAAGATTTTATGGGCAGTTCAAAAATTTTAAATGTAAACTCCTACCGTTCTTTTTCAGAAGCTTTTTCATATAATACGTGTACTGTTGTCGAAAAGGAGGAAGAAAAAGAGACAGAAATTGAGACGAAATTCGTTTTATCGTTCGTTGCATATTTCCTCCTCCTACGTACGATAGAAGCGAAGAGTTTGTTAGCGATAGCTTTACTGAAAGTATAATTATTTCGAAGATATGTTTACAAATATCTTGCTCTGTTTAAATAAATAAATACGTGAACCTAGCTTAGATATTTATACTGTAGTTGTACGTAAAAGATCAGTTGTTTTATATTAATTAGTAACGATCAGCTGATTTCACTGAACAGCTGATAATAAGTGTTAGGTTACGTTGTTAAAAATTAGCAATATTATCAATAATAATAATTATTATTAGAAACGTTTATATGAATTTCGAATGTATTATAAAAGGTTACAACGTGCATGTGTTTTTCGATTAAAGAAAAATACCGAAGTCAAAGCAACAAAACTTTTCAAATAATACTCGTGTACTTTTATCGAAAAAGAGGAAGAGGAAGTAACGAAATAAGTTTGATTGTTAGTTAAATATTCCCGTTACATTGTTTGGTTCGGGACTTTTTTTCTATTCACTCCTCTCGCCAAAGCTAACATTAAAAGCTACCCTTCAATATATTTTCAATTTACTTTAGTATTCATATCATAACATAGCATAACAAGGTACCAACATTACCTTTCGCATGGAAAGCTACAATAAGTGATTTCAAATCATCTAGAGTACCAAACATAGAATCAATGGCTCTAAAGTCAGATATGTCGTAGCCAAAGTCAGCCATCGGAGAAGGGTATATGGGGTTCATCCAGACAGCCGTTATACCGAGGTCAGCTAGGTAGTCCACTTTGGCAGTTATACCTGAAAACCAGTTTGTTTTGTAGTTGATATATAGGACATCTGCACTATAGTTGCGTGTATATAAATTCTAAGTTATACATTGTTAATGAACATTTAGAACATTAACACTTAACATTAACACTTTCTGTTTACTAAAAATAGAAAGTACTTAGTTGCTTAGAAAACGACCTGCTAAGAACACAAGTGGGACAGAGAGGAAATGTACGAGTGAGAGGTTGAGTACTCTCTCACCACACCTCAATCCTTTGCCTTCAATATCGCTGGGTAGTAACAGTTTGTAGGATCAGATTGGCAGACTCTGTGTCACTGGATTGTTGGAGGGAGCTGGAAGAGGACTCTTCTGCATGCGCGAGGAATTCTTGCGCAGGCCGTTTACTAAGTAGCTAGACTATAGTGATAGGTTTAGCACTAACTGCACAACAACACTAAATTCCAGCACTTTTTTCCCAGATTTGATAAGCTTACGTCTGCGGACAGTTACCAACTTTCCAGTAAGAAAATATAATACTGTCTTTCATTAGTTCGCATTTAAGTGATACGCGTTTTAGCCCAAATTAGGCTTTCATTTTTTTTGTCCAAACACCTCGATACAAAACCCTTCAATCTGAATGGGGATCTCATTCGTTAATTACCCAATAGGTATCAACGAGATTTATCGCCCTTGCCATAAATTCCAGTATAAGAGTTCAAACTCGTTTTTTCAGCAGACCATCGAGGAAGAACTACCACCAAGAACACTACATCTGCAAGAGCGCCTCGCCTACGTAGACGACTACCAAGCCACACTGACTTGATTTTCTTACACTACCAAGTCTCTGCATATAGTAACACGTAACTCTTCAACTTAACTAAGTAAGAAAACGTTACCAAGGTTTAACGTAACTGGTAACACCAAGTTAAAATTTGTAATCTTACTAAGTTTACTACGTTAGCCGGCTTAAAAACTCGCTTGTAACACTAAGTCAGTAGAGCTTAACTCCATTAATCTTTTTCTGTAAAACACATTTTTTATTAAGTTTTAACCATATTCAGTTACAGTCCTTCTGTAATCTAAAATCTTTATCTTAGGCTTAGGAAATAACACTAATCTATTTTCTATGGTTACCAAGTCTTTAATAAGGAATTAATACAGTTTAACTTGATTAAATATTACTAATTTAGTGAATTTCATTAGTAAATATCACTAATTCTGCAAGTCAAAATATTGCTAAGTAAAATTAAATTATATTTTAAAATTTAGTAACGCAATGCGGATAGATCTTTTAAGATTTCACAAAACTACGATTTTTCTCATAAACAGCTCTAATGATTTTGATATAACTCTGATTGCAGTTTTGCGAAATATAGGCTGGTATCTTCTAAAACCGTTTTTTCGTAGCTGTCTTCAAGAACACAAAAATTAATTTCTCAAAGTGGTTGTTCATATGGTTCGTAACTCAAAATTCTTGTGAAAAATTTGAATTCAAAATAAGTTTGTTTATAGTAAAATCAATTCTAAACTCTTTGGGATTTGTTTTTTCGTTACGAAAATAAACAAATAAACGTAAGTTTTTCTTTCAACAAATATATGGTGCAATTAACCGTGTTTCAGATTTTCATATGCGTTCGACATTTGAGCAAATTCCTATTATTTTATCGATAGATTCTGAACCATATATTCAGGGGCGATAATTAAATTTGTCTGCACTATTTATTTCAGATGTCTATAAAAATAATTGGTTATATATTTTCAATTCACTGAAAACCAGCTTTTATTAATACGAAAATAGTTAATAAACATAATTAATTCTCAGGTACTGTAATTATTGCCACATAATGAGAAATATAGCTAATCTTTGAGTGTTTTCAAGTGCTTTTATTTCTTCATTTGTCGCTGTTTCACAAGTGGGAAGATAAGCTGCCTTTGCTTGCGAATTTTTGTTAAAAAATGAGTTATTGGAGCTGTAATCATTGTAAGACGCACACGCGCGCGCACACTCACACACGCACTTATGCACTTACGCACGCACGCGCGCACACACACACACACACACACACACACACACACACACACACACACACACACACACACACACACACACACACACACACACACACACAGTGAGTGAGCGACACACACACACATGAACATACACACACACGCGAGTGAGTGAGCGAGCGCGCGCGCACACACACACACACACACACACACACACACACATACGCGAGTGAGTGAGCGAGCGCGCGCACACATACACACACACACACACACACACACAAACACTCAGATACATACATACATTGGCACACACACGAACACAACACACACACACGTGCACACACACACACACACACACACACATATTTGGAACCAGTATCACATATAGTTTCAAATTATACCGTAAATTATATAAGTAAAAATAAAATATATTTACCCTCAAGGTTTAATTAATTAACTTCTATTAAATATTTGTTATCATTAAACATTAGAATTATCTGTTTTTGCCAAATTTTACAGTGATCCTTCACATCATTTGCGATTGCGTTAGCGACAGTCAGACGGAGACGTTCGTAAATTAATAAGGATTTACCAAGCGGTTTACGGCATGCGGATCTTAAAGATGTATCCTAATTATGACAACAACAATTATAACTTTTATTGCGAACACATTTTACCTTTCAGATCCCCTACGCCGTCGCCGTTGTAATCCATAAATGACCTTGGGTATATCTGATAAAATGTAGAAGTTTTCCACCATGGTTGGTCGGTGAGAACCACCCCGAAGGTAACCGCCACTATTAGAGTGTACAGAAGATGTTTCATTGTTAACTGAATCCCAGCGGGTCGTGTTGAGTACTTTATAACTACTGATATTGTGGTCCTTCACAGATAAAGTAGATAAGATGATGCAAGAAATATTCAACAAAAGCTTTTATAATTGATATAAATATGATTTTAAAAGGATGGATTTTTAACATGCATTATATTTAGGGCTGGTTGTGATGTTAGATTTGAGTGATGCACGAACATAAATTTATATCGATATACATTGGGGTTTTTTCGCGTCGCAAGTTTCGTATTAAATTAATTATAATTAAAATTTCCTGTGTTTCCCCGCCCGGGATTGAACACCTTACGCTTTTGAGGCGTACGTGATAACGACTACACTACGAAGACGTTTTACTGACGTAAACATATGACATGAATCGTTAATTTAAATTTGTATATTTGTAGTTATAGTAAAAGATCAATTGTTTTATATTAATTCTTAAAGATCAACTGATTTCATTGAACAGCCGATAAGCTATACGTTTTAGGTTATGTTGTTGTAAAGTATAAACGTTAATCTGTCGTTTATATTAATTCGTAACGATCAGCTGATTTTATTGACCAGCTGATAGACTATTCTAAGTTTCAGGTTATGTTGCTAAAACCTAGATGTGTTGATTTGTCGTGTTTTTGAACAAATTATCGTAATTAAAATATTATGATGTTTTTTATTTTTTGGTTCAATAACACACATTTTTTACACCTATAAACATAAAACCTGAAACTTTAGACTTAATCATTGTGTGTTGCTGTTTACATATTAGGTTTAGAAAAGAATATTCATCTGCTCACGCCATTAGTGCTGAAGTCAACATAGAGGACCTTGTGTTTCTTACTGAAAATATGTTACCTTCAACATGCACAGGTGGTTTTATCAGATCTACAGGTTTTCAAGTAAGAAGCCTATTTACGGACTATTTTAATATAAAATGAACAAACTAAAGTAGTTTATTTTATGTTTGTCATTTAAAAAAATTAAAAATACTTCCATTTTTAAAAGTACTAAGTATTAAAAATACTAACTATTAAAAAATACTAAGTATTAAAAAATACTAAGTATTAATAAAATAAAGTACTAAAGTAAAATAAAAATGAGTCCGCTTTATAAATCTTAAAAACAAAATACTCAAGTTTACAATTCAATTTACAAGGACCAAAGGAACACTTTTAAAGCACTTGCTCGGTCAATTCTATTTGTATTTATAGAATTTGTGTAACTACTTGCTGGTTCTAAATTCTATTAAAATTTTCCTGGAAATTCAGCTTGTAATGATGACAAATATAGCGCAATTGAATCGTTATAAGTGTTTCAAACGTTCGACAACATTCTGTAATAACATGTTTACTTTAAACACTGTCGCAATGATTTTGTTTAAAGACATGGCGTAATATCCTTAATAATAATATTTCCTTAACGTAAATTAATTAAATTGTTCCACTTTGGGAACAGGTCTGTAAAAACGCTTATCT
Source organism: Callitettix versicolor (assembly GCA_022606455.1). NCBI lineage: Eukaryota > Metazoa > Arthropoda > Insecta > Hemiptera > Cercopidae > Callitettix > Callitettix versicolor. Next base: position 25,183,327 of record CM040187.1, read on the forward strand.
CGCACTACAGTCGCTGGTATAAAATTGAAAATAAACACTTGAATAATACCTTTATTAAAGTACGGGATTTTTTTTCTGCGAGTAATGTACATTATAATTTGATTAGTATTGCATTGTTTGACATTATCTGTTTCCCGGGAAAATTAACAGATTACATAACGCAAAAATTTGTAAAATGTATGCTGAGACAGAATAAGTGGTTACTTACATTTATAGCGTTCATTAAATTAATTCAAACATAAATCGTGCAAAAATACTAAACAAAGTTTCACACTTTCAATCCCCCCTCAAAAACATTAAGTTCGTAAGTTGCCAATAAAAAATATTAATATTTGACAATGTGTCAAAATTGCTCAATCAAAGCTTTTTCTTAAATGTTGATTCTGTCATATTCACTGGACTCGAGTCAATGCAACAAATTTAATGTTTTAAAAACTTATGGTCAAGAGTAGACTAAATATTAAAATTAATAAACCTGACCGTGGCCAGGTATGATATGGTTTCATAAAAATATATCAGTTTAGCCTTTGCGCTCCACTCTCTCATACTCTCTCTCTCTCTCTCTCTCTCTCACACACACACACACACACACACACACACACACACACACACACACACACACACACACACACACACACACACACACACACACACACACACACACACACACACACACACACACACACAATTTTTTATTTATGGCCTGCAATAAAGGACAATGTGGTTTCTTAGAGTCGATTTTCATGAAATGATTTATAAAATAAATAATAGTTTGGCCTTTGGCCTCTAGGTGTCTTCAATGTGTTTTAGCAGTCCTCTGACTAGCTCATTCTGTTAAATACACTCAGGCATTGAATATAAACATACTACATAGAAAGACAACCGTTATGAGAGGTTTAAGCGTCGCTGCTGGTGACATCTTGCGGCAGAATGTTGAACTACGTTAAATAGATAATGGTACTGTCTATTTAATACGTTTTCACTCCAAGTCCTTGCAGTTTTCAGAGTTCGTTACTCTGAGATAGTTCAATTACTTGGATTTTAGCCGCTAATAAGGATAACGCTTTTTATAATGGTGGTTGTACTTCTAGTATATTTACATCCAACGCCTCAGGATCCTGGAAGCCAAACACTCTTTTTACTGCTGGCAAGAAACTAATAATGTGGCCTATATTTTCATATTTTTCCAGCATAACCAACATACTGTTATGCTTGGACCTTGGTAAATTTTATTTTGTTCATGTCTATCAAAGGGCTTTTTAATGAGACAACATTTTTTTGAGTTGTCCTTTGCCCAAAATCCCTTCTGTCCCTTCAAGTAATCTACTAAGACCAGTTTTAAAAGACTTACTATGTGAATGCCTTTTAAGGTTGTTCTATCTCTTCAAATTTCTCACTATATAAAGGAATCTTGAAGAAAATTTGGTAATCTTGGAAAAATCAATTTTGAAATTTTTATGGATTTTTACTTTTTCTTGTCTTTTAAGACGAAATTAGTGGCATTTACCTGGATGACTGTAAGGACTCTCGAGCGAGTGTGTTTGCTTGCTTGGGTGCGTGCGTGCGTGCGTGTGTATGTGGTGTGTGTGTGTGTGTGTGTGTGTGTGTGTGTGTGTGTGTGTGTGTGTGTGTGTGTGTGTGTGTGTGTGTGTGTGTGTGTGTGTGTGTGTGTGTGTGTGTGTGTGTGTGTGTGTGTGTGTGTGTGTGTGTGTGTGAAAACGTAGCTGAAGATTAAACAATTTGACTGATTTAATTGAAATTTTGTAAGTGGTATTTTTGTTCATGTCTCAAAATCATATCTAATTATAAAAATTATTTTTTTTTGTAAAATAACTATTAAAAATCGAAAGTAGGGTCTACTTATTGCCTTTAATAAAAGTAAAAAATCGATATAATCGATGTATCAACAATTTTTGGTTAAATATTGTTTCAATTACTCAAGTCACAGTAGAAAATTTGAAATGAGGAAAAGATTTACGATTGTACTGCAAAAAACGTAAATGTTTTTTATTTCAAATTTTCTTAAAATTCCTTTCATTTAAAAATGTTCTGAATGTTATTGTAATATGAACTGCTTCGAAGCTGATTCGCCAATAGAAATTCGCTGACAATGAATGGTATTTATGTCAGTTTGTTTTCGCAATGGTGTACAAAAGATTTTCACAGATTTGCATGAAGACATTTCAAGCAGTCTGGTGCGAGTTGCCCGAGATCATCGGAATGTAGAGTCCAAGAATGTTCCGTACGTGTTTCGTAGCTCCGACGGGAATGTCTTGTCATTCCGGGGGAAACGATGCGTGGAGGCTTAACATATATCCTAGTGTATAGGGTGGGACGTAAGTGCAAGTGGGGCATTAAGATGGAACTCGGTTTTGTTTCCGAACTGTTTTTCAATTTAAAAATCAAGTCAAGCAATTTCCTGATAAGAAAGCTACGAAGATCGGGGTTTCTCGGTCAAATTAACGATTGTGATAGATTTCGTTTAATTTTTAGTTCATAAGTAACCAAAACAACACATGGGCTGGTTCAACCCAAAAAAATCCGTTTCAGGAGCTATAGAAAAACAGAAAAAATTTACCTATTTTTTCAAAATCAGATCATGTTTTAAATAAAAATGAAAATTACAAATGTGGAGTATAAATTGGAAAAAGACATAAAATAAACCCTGACCGGCACCTGTTTTACCGAGTTACTTCGATTACTTCTACTTTGTATTTGGTACACACGGGTTATGATCATATATATATATATATATATATATATATATATATATATATATATATATATATATATATATATATAGGTGTGGCTATTAAATAAAAAGACTGACGTTGTAAAAAATTTTATTTTAGTTTTATACATAATTACTTATCACCTTCAATATACACCCCTTCTCTATCTCTAAACGCTCCATGCGAATTTTCCATTGTTGGAAACAGTGCTAGAAGTCATCTTCTGTCAACTCTTTCTGGACTCTTGCCGCTTTCATTTTTACAGCTTACACGGACTCAAATCTCGTCCCTTTTAATGCAGATTTCACCTTAGGGAACAGATAGAAGTCACATGGTGCAAGAACTGGTGAGTAAGGTTGATGTTCTAACACTAGGATGCTGTACTTGGCCAGGAACCTCTTGACAAATAACGAGGAATGAGCTGGCGCATTGTCTTGGGTCGTTTTTTCCTTACTCTTTCACGTAGTTTACCAAGTACCTCAAGGTAGTAATATTGATTAATTGTTTGACTTTCAGGAACCCAGTGAAGGTACACAATCTCATGAATATCGAAAAAAACAATCATCATTGCTTTAATTTTGACTTGCTGATTCTTGCTTTTTTGGCTCTCGGTGAAGTTGGGGTCTTCAAATGCTTGGATTGGCACTTTGTTTCCGGATCATACGTAAAAAACCACGATTCATCATGTTATTATCCTTTCCAATAAATTTCGGTCATTTTCAATGGCATCCAAAGTGTCAGTACAAACATTTTTGCGAGCTGCTTGTTGTTCAAACGTGAGAATTTTTGGCACCATTTTGGCACACACTTTTCGCATGTTCAAATTGTCACGAAAATTGCCGTACACATTCTTTATTAATGCCTACAGTTTCACCAATTGCACGGATACTTAATCGACGGTCAGACCTAATCAAATTAGCAACTTTTTCGACATTGTCATCCGTTTTTTTACGTTGAAGGGCGACCTGGCCGCGAATCATCTTCAACGTCTTTTCAGCCATCTTGAAAACGCTTAAACTATTAAAAAACACATGCCCGCTATAAACATTCACTGCCATATACTTCTTTCAGTAAATTATAAGTTTCAGTAGCGGTTTTTCCAAGTTTGAAGTGAAATTTAACAACAATTCGTTGCTCTATTATTACACTAACAATTTTTTCCGGCAAAAAAAAATAACACTAACGGAAATGAAGGTTATGACTAAACAGTGTTGGTTAAACAAACGAGACTAGCCGCCTCGGTGGTCTAGTGGATAGCGTACTAGGCTTTCACCCTGAGGACCCGGGTTCGATTCCCGGCGAGGGCTTGGCATTTTCATATGCTATAAATCATCCCATCGTGTGCATCGAACGTTAAACACACAAAAAAAACAAAAAACAAACGAGACTAACTGCATCCTGAAGAGAAAGCTTCACACTAAACAGCTGTCGGTCAATAGTGGTTGGCGCATACGCACTTGTTCCGTCGCAGTGTCAGTCTCGTTATTTAATAGCCACACCTCGTACATATACGACCAACGAAACTGATTAACTGATTTTTGAGAAGTTTTGTAAATATTTTCTCACCAATATTGTTCAAATTTTATAGACCGAATTGAATTAAAATCATACGTTATGTAAATTATACGTAATTTAATAAATCACTAACAGAGTGATATTTTAAAAATAAAACGTAGACAAAAAAATACACGTGGAACTCGAGAAGTTATCGACAGAAGCGCAGCTTTTGTAAATGATATCTTTACTGAATATATAATTAGTTTGAAGATATGTTTACAAATAGCTTGTTTTGTTTAAATAAATAAATACGAGAACCTAGCTTAGATATTATTTACTGTAGTTATAGTAAAAGATCGAAATCTTATATTAATTCCTAACGATCAGCTGATTTCATTGCTTATAGGAAATAATTCAGATTATGTTGTTAACATCTAGCAATAATAACGACAATTATTATAAACGTTTATATTAATTTCGAATGTATTATAAACGGTTACAAAGTGCACGTGTTCTTCAACTATAGAAAAATACCGAAACCAAAGCAACACAACATTTTCATATAATACGAGTGCATTGTTATCGAAAAGGAGGAAGAAAAAAAGAGAGACGAAATTCGTTTGCTCGTTTCCGTTACATATTTCCGTTTCATTTAAAAGATTCGGGACTATTTTTCTATTTGTTGCTCTCATCAAAGCTAACTACAAGCTTCGCTTTAAAAATATATTTGTTATGGCCTATATATAGCTAAATATTTGTATAGTAAAAATCGGAGTTAGAAAGTTTGTGAAAATTTGTAAAGCATTTTTTTTTGTTCATTAGTTAAGTGAGGATGGCGTAAGATCACGTGAAACAGTTTTGTTGTGTTTTTCTTCAACGTTGACTTGATTAATGATAGAACAAACGTGACTGGCTTACCAAATCCGCAACTTGCAATAGTTGTAAAGTAAACAGTGAGCAATTTCTGAAATCTCAACACAAGAATCGACTTTTCATTAAGTATCGATTAGTGTCTTTACCATTCGATACCTTTACTGTATTTGGAAAACCCGTGATGTTATTTTCTTCTAGTTATATGGGAGCGCAGTTATATAAGATCGGTTAATACGATACAATTTGACCTGTAAATAAATTCGAGTTTAGTTGAATGAACGAATGATTCCCTAGGGTTATTGTATTGCGACCTTTTTGTATCTTTGTGCTCCCTTTTTACACAGCATTCTTCAGTTGTTCAACGCCTTCTCCAACCCTAATCTCTTTATAAAGTCAAAGATTTGGAGAGGATTCAAGGTGGGTAACTCCCTCACTTCTAATTGGTAAATTTCCAATTTGTTATTCAGAAACTTGCAGGTTCTTGCCCTGCTAACAATTCCTTCCCTTTATTCTTGTAGTGCGGCGAGATCCCGCTTATTCTATTTTACATTCTTACTTTTGTTGTTCCCACCAGTAGCTTGCTCATACAGAACCCGCATACATGCGTAAGGTTAAGATATTCCAGGATGTCACCAGATAAACCAGGGTTGATACAGCAATAGGTCGGTGTTATCCGTATCATCAGCAAGATTCGCTTTAAGCAAGCTTGTACTTCAATAAAGTACAGAAGGCCGACCGACAATACAAAATGTTTAAGTTCAAACACTAAATAAAAATAGTGTTTTTTAAAAATAAAATATATAAACTATAGTAATGAAATAACTCATTGTAATAATAAAATAAAAAAAATTAAACAATATACCAAGGTAACACTCAATCAACTTTCCCAATCACTTGGTTTCCAGGGGACTCGGTGGTCGATGTGACTAAAGCACCAGTCAGTCTGCTACATTTTTGAACGGCGCACGTTATGGTTCATAGTTCGACCCCAGTTGCTCCCGTTGCTTTTTTCTTACTATTAACGCTAATCCTTCGTCCTCATTAGTTTAAGTGGCATAAAGTATGGACGTTAAGAAAAAACATCCTGATCACTTCCGTTTCAAGATGGCTGACTGATTTAACGCTGAGAGTATAGTTGCTGGCTATTTCGTGTAATACCGGCTGAAAGGCAATACCTATCGTAATTTTTGAACGCTTCGTGGAGAATGAACAAGACATTTTCTGTAATGTTGGTCTAAAAACATTTTTCGTAAATAATACGATTACCGGATAATTTGACGGAAAATTTAAAAACAGCGGATAAACAGCTGTCATGGAATGAACTGAATATAAATTAAAAGTATACTGAGTTCTGTTTTTTTAAAATACTAATGTTATATTGAATTTATTAATTAACCTACGTATATTACACAACCAAAATTGTATCAAGATCTGAAGAAACGATTTTGAGAAATTAACATCTGAACTTGGTTTCTTTCCACGGGAAATAATTAAATGTTTTTGCTCAGTTTAAGTAATTGAATTGAACTTTGAGGAAGTTTTCGCACAATGTTTTTGATTTCACATTGTTCGGCGCATGCGCGTCGCACGCAAACCTACTCATGCCAGTTTGTATAAAAGTTAAAATTACTTTTCACATTCAAGTTCCGAGAAACGGTTTCCCATTACGAGAACACCCGACGCAATGCACTCAATATGCAGATGAGATTCAGAATAAACATCGAGTTGAATTTAACAGTTGATTTCCATAATGTAAATATTATTGCTTTACTGGGCGTAGTTCCGAGACAATGAACTGTGCACTGAACTTTGCTGTGGCGTTGGTGTTTCTAATTTTTATATTTTCAAATAAAACTCTATTAGTAAATAAAATAGAAACAGTATTTGTACAACAACTTCCTTTCGTGTTCAAATAAGTACAAAATTCTCATTGTAGATCGTCTAATGATAAAAATTTCTAAAATATTACGTAACAGTTTGTCACGCGATTATTTCTGTTTATTTATGTAAATTTAATAGACGCAACTAAAATATTGCTTTATAAGATTTGTAAAAAAAAAATATTTATAGTAATTATCGTTTCTTTTCGCACCATAAAAGCAATGTTTATTATGTTCTGTAAAACAGGATTTTTAGTTTATTTTTTATATGTTTTGCCTTAGGAAAGCCGAATTTTAAAGTTTGTATTTATTTTTTTAACACTATATTTATACAGTGTTTTAGAAATAAATGCTATGTAAGTTTTGTTGAAACATTTTATGCATTTGGTAGATATTTAAGGAAGTTATTTTACCACAATACTTTTTCACAGACATTTAATTGAGTATCCGTTGGAAAATAAACTATTACAACGGCCATCATGGTGAACACCCAGACTCTAAGCTTTAAAATGAGCTCCGAGATTGAAAATAAACGCCCTAGAAGTACAGCGACAATTATAAAAATCCAAGTAATTAGACTATCTGCCGCTACGAACGCTGCAAGCTGCAATGGCAGGTGAAAGACGTGTGAGAAAATAGACAGTACTATTGTATATTTAACTGTAGTTGAATACTGCCACCAGCAGTGAGAGCTCGCATCTGTCATAAGGGTTATCATTCTAATACTTTTATATTCAATGGTGACTGGTGACGATCGTGACCTTTAGATCGCTTTTCGGTAGTAATTTTATATATAAGTTTTAATATTTTCATTTCTCAATTTCCGGAAGATTTGATTCAAACGACAAAAAATCTTATTTGTAAATAGCTTGGAGGTATTTCATAAAAACGATAAAAAATTGAAAATCTAATTTTACCATTGTCGATAACTGCACAAATCAACTTTTTAAATTTTCAAATCTCGTTGAATTCGATTTTATGAAGATTTTCATTTCGATTAAATATCGTAGGCCTAAGTAACTTTTATAGTTGTGGTTACATCTAAATTTTGTAAAAATGTACGAAAAAAGCTACTTGAATTTAATTTTAATTTGTATTGAAAATAGAAAAACAATCCTTAAGATAGTGATGTACAAACATTTATGGTTACCAAGACGTTTGTTTATGTAATGTGTATTGTAAGTTCGCTTTTTAAAATTTCCGCAAGACAGCTGCGTGAGTGATTATTTAAACAAATTGAATTAATTTTAGTCGAAAAATTACAGTTTGTAAGTTAAAAATCATTTGTATTCTTATAATATTAATAAATATAACTTAATATTATTATTAAGTGGAAATGAACTATTGAAACGGTCATCAAGGTAAAATCCAGAACCTTGAAATATTTACCGATGCAAACTTGGCACAAAAATCGATTTTGGTTATATCTTGGACACGTTCGTCGAACAGTTTCAAAATGGCGTCCGTTTAAAATCTTTATTTTTGTCTAAAGTATGTTACAAATCTGATTTCACTATCGTAATTAGCGTTAAAAGCTGAATATATCGGCATTTTGAATTTTCATTATCCGTCGAAATTAAGAAATTTAATTTATTAACGGAGGTCAGGGTTCATTTTAGTATTTTCAATGCAATTTTGAAGTTTTAAAAATTCTAATATATGCAGATTTCAACGCTGTTTTATTATGGTGAAATCAGAGTTTCAAAGTGGTTACTTTTGAAAATCCGCTTCTATCACGTCAACGTGCTGCGATTATTTATACACTCTGATCTGAAAGGGGACTACCGCAAAGTTTACAGAGAATAGACACCTACTTCCCGTAGGTCGTCCAAATATAAACATCGAGGGATGAAGACACACAGAAAGCTTTCAAAGTACACACACGGTCATAGAAAGAGTCCATTGTTACCAGCCGTGTGTGTACTCTGTCAACACGACAGTGTAGCGTGTAGTGGATTCGGTTTGCCAAAAATAAATTTCTCAGTTCAAAGCGACAAGAGTCCTTCAGTGGACTGTAAACATTTGGTGCTTATTGCCATAATGTAAGTATTATACTTTATACTTAATGGTGGACATTTTGTTTTATAGTTACCCGCAGTGTTTCTGTGTATCAAACATTTCTTTAATATTCCATTAAAAAAATGTTTGTTATTGAACCAAAAATAAAAATCATGTATTGTGTTTTCTTCTCCTTTTTATTAAAAGAAAAAAAATATTACTGGAAAACACAACACATGATTTTTATTTTTGATCCAATAACAGATTTTTACTTATTTTTTAAAATTATAATTGCATTTATTGCATTTTATTAAATAATCTTGTATTTATTCTATTAATTGTTATTTTAATCGTGATTTTTTATAAAAAAACATATAAAAACACTATATTTTTTTAACAACATAACCTACAACATATTATAATGTATCAGCTGTTCAATGAAATCAGCTGATCGTTACGAATTAATATAAAACAACTGATCTTTTAATACAACTACCAAAATTGAATTAACGATCATTTCATACAGTTAAATCGGTCAAACTTCTTCTAGTTTCCGTAGTGTAGTGGTTATTACATACAGGCGCAAGGTCCCCGGTTTGATCTCGTACGGAAACAGTAGTTCCTAATTGTAATTAATTTAATATGACACTTGCGACGAGCAAAATACACGGTTAAATATCAATATAAACATGTTCCTCGTATCACGCGACGCGCAAAATCCAACATCACAACCAGCCCTAAAGCGTGATACGTGTTAAAATTAACTAAAGGATGATTCACTAAGGGCGCCAGGTTTGTCTTTTAACGTTGACAAAACGGATTTTATTATTTTTGGTAATTACAAAGATAGCATTCCGGAAGACGTTGGGATTAAAATTAAAGAAAATTTTATAAAAACAGTTGATTATAAATATTTATGTGTTTTTTTCGATTTTAATGTAAAATGGGATAAAAGCGTTGAATGTGTAATTAAAAAAGTGAAATATTTGATTTTTGTATTTTATAAGTTGCGAAAAATAACGATTGATGATATATTAATGCTTATATATTACGTTTTTTCCTAAGTATTGCGAGCTATAGTATAATACGTTGGGATTAAAATTAAAGACAATTTTATATAAACAGTTGATTATAAATATTTATGTGTTGTTTCGATTTTAATGTAAAATGGGATAAACGCGTTGAATGTGTAATTAAAAAAGTGAAATATTTAATTTTTTGGAGTGGGCAGCTTGGGGTGGGGCGTACAATAATTGTATGTCTCTCCTCCAAGCATTGCAAAACAGAATTTTTAAAATTATAAATAAAAATGAATTTTTAACAGGGAAGAAACCTTTAACACTAATGCAACTTTACCAATCGGAGTATTTACTGTTTCCTTATGAACCTTTAAAATGTATATACATAAATTTATACAAGGAATAAAAGCGTAGTATTAAGCAAAAATTGTAAAAACGTAAGCTAGAACAGTTATGTAAGAGCAATACAATTTACTATCTCAGGATATGGAAGTATTGTTATTCAATATGAGCACTTTAAAAGTAAGGATGAAAAAATGGATGTTGCATAAAACTGATATTTGTGGTTATTGATTACGGGCTGATGGTTGTGGTCGTTGAATATAGAATATGTAAAAAAATATGTAGGTTGAATTTTGTTTAGTTTTGTAAGTAGTTTTAAGGTACCAGTCCACGTTCACTGATTTCTTTCCACCTGTGGTTACTTGTTAATCATTGTAAATATACTGGTTTGGTAAATAAATAAAACAAAATGGCGGCAGGTAGGGAAACAAAATATGCCATACCTAATTTTATATGCACGTTTATGTTAGTTTTGATCTGGAAAACCATCTTTTAAACATTTTTGGAGACACCTTGTTTATAAATTTTTATTCAAACCGAAATTTAATCAATATCAGCTAAAACGTTATTTATAAAAACACTTTAAATTTCTACTATTGAGAATTTTATAATTTTTATGTAGAAAAGATTTCTCGTGAGAAATAGTGGTTAAACGAGGTTTTTTCTTTTTTTTAACACATTTTAATTTAATAAGTGAGAAAGTATCTGGATTTTTAACAAAAACATCAGATTCCGTTTAATTGCTTTTGGCGCATTGATGTTTTTTCACTGCGGAAAATCCAATCAGCGCCGTTATGGAAAAGTTCAGGAAAACTATGTAAACTGAATAATCCAATAGTGGTTATAAAAGAATCACTTTCAACTTTCAACAATTTTATTTGCTAATTCATTTGTATTTTATGAATTTAATGCTATAAATAATGTTGTGTAACCTATTTGAATCTGACCTAATTCTGTGTTACTCTTTCCGAGTTACAATTTTATTTTCTGTTTGAAACGACCCCATTTTGAAACTTTTAACGGATTTCGCTGCGTAACGAATTTGACTAAGATATTACGAATGTGGTTTTTTTGTACCAATTGAGAATGCCAGAGTGCTGGAACAACACACACACACACACACACAAATCGGTAATAAAGACTTATTTCCCAAAAATAAAACCAATGATTGTAGTAGTTATTATGATAAATACTCTATTATTTATAAATATTTTTTATAAAGAGCGTAAAAAACTCTGTTATTTAATCAAAAATAAAAATCTTGTATCATGTTTACTCTTCCTTCTTATTTTAATTAAGATAATTTGTTCGAAAATACGACATAATCTAAAACGTATTATAGCCTCTCAACTGTTCAATGAAATCAGCTGATCGTTACTAATTAATATAAAACAACTCATCTTTTACTGTAACTACCATTATAAAAATTAAATTAACATTTCATATATTTACTACATCGGTTAAATTTCTTCGTAGTATCTGTAGTGTAGTAGTTTATCACGTGCGCATCACATGCGCAAGTTCCTCGGTTCGATCCCGGACGGAAACACAGAATATTTTAATTATAATTAATTTAATATGAGGCTTGTTACGCGCAAAATATACTATTATACATCAATATAAATTTTTACATTACGAAAAATCCAACATCACAACAAGCCCTAAAACATAATATATGTTAAAAACATGTAACCATTTTTCAAAATCTATTCAAGAGGTCAGAAACAATGCAATTACAGGTCCCATAACTGTGGGTATTAATAACGTAATATGGGTAATATTAACTCATTTTCAATTAGAAAGGACTGGGTGGTCGATGTGCTAAAGTTCCATTCAGTCTGATGAGTCTCTAAATTGTGCATTCTAAGGTTGCCGGTTCGAGACGTAGTTACTTTCGTTGTTTTGCCCTTACTTGCAAAAAGCCAGTTGGACGTTAAGCAAAGAAAAATTTTTAGTGGAAAATTCTAAACTGTCTTAAGCAAAAACACTAGTCCTACTCGAACAAATTATTTTAAAATTAAATTTTTAATACACATAAACACTAGAGTGGTTCATTTTAATATCTCTTGTGTGAAAAAAAAATTAGAACAATCGCAATGGTTATAACTTGCTCAAAATTTAAGTTTAAAAAACATTACAACAACAACGCCTTCATTTGTATTTCCAGCAAGAAAAGTTACACAACGGTAATGGGAAATAAATTGCCTAACACCACGGCGCTTGGAGTTAGCTCACTTCCAACTAATTAACTTATTATGAATTCAAAACGTTTTGTAACGTCCGGTTGTAAATTTAAAGCGGTTAAAATTCAGCCGCTACTAAACTTTTGTTGCTCTCCACTTCCGGTCTGGGTAAGATTTGATTGATCATTCATCAACAACAATTATTATAGATTTTAAGGCTTATTTATACTTTGTAGTCCAGAATGAGATAGTAAAAAAACATTTATTAAACAAATATTTTATAAAAAGTAAAATTAATTATTTTTGTTATTAGTTAGAAGTTAAAAAACAAACTATACAATCTTTCTTTTTTCATTTACGTCCTTAAAAATATATAATATTTTCTCATTGTACAATACAAAAGCGGTGAGAAGCTACTCGGTGATGGATGTGAATTTTCAAAAGTATTTTTTTTATCTTACTTTATTTTTGAAACTCCGATTTCATAATTATAAAAAGCATCAATATCTTCATGTGTTATCATTTCAAACTTTAAAATATCATTGAAAGTATAAAAACGAACCAAAGATAATGTTTTTTTTTTGAATTTTTGATATTCTGTTTTAAAAAATATAATTAAATATACGTGCAAAGGCAGTTTTTTAGCTGGGTTAAAAACCTTATGATTTAGAAACGGCCATTCACACTAATGTTGTAAATAGTTATTTTCAATACAAGTGTGAAAAATATTTGCCCGCTCGACGTATCTTTCGCGTACAGGAGAAGCAAGGGTAACAATCACGCTAGTGACAAACATTTTTCCCTCAACGTCCATACTTTATGTGCTAGTCAGACTAATGAGGGCTAGGAATCGCTAACGGTAAAGGAAAAGTAACGGGAGTAACTGCGGCTCGAATTAAGAAAGATGCTTTAGCCACTTCGACCACCGAGACTTTTAATTACTACATATAGGGTGTAAAATAATGTGTCTGAATGGGTAAGGGATTATAGCTCGGGGAAAATCTGTTTTGTGAGTTATAAAAAAACACAACTGAAAATGCTGAATAATTTCTCAATGTACTGAAATAAAATATTTCTCACAATTTCAATACAGATTTATACGAAACTTATTGTATGAAATTTAATTCAAAGATAAAAACGGTTTGGCTCTAAATAAAACAATAAATTATTTCTGTCGCTGGTCAAGTAGTTTTTTTATCGAACAGTAAATATCTTTTATTTCAAACTTGCAATACTGATTTCAGTTTTGAATCGAACTGTGAGAAAAAAATATATGACCTATTTTAAGAAATTGTGTTTCTTTAACAGTTTTTCATCGATAGCACTGCTCTCTAGCGGTGTGTAGAAATAACTGAATGCGACAAAGTTTGAAAGATAACTTTAGACAATTTTTTTCTTAGTCTGTCCAACTGTATCTGCGCTATATCGCTAAAGAACTAAATTGAAATTTGGAAGTGTAGGTTGCCCATAACTGGGGAAGATTTTATTTAAGAATTTAGTTTTCAAAACGCTTTTGGTCAAACAAAACTTACTGCCAACGTACTCTCAAAAGGTGCTTCCGGCGGAGGCAGCTGAGGTGAGAAGCTGATGGGCTTAGCGATCCCACCGTACCTCTAGCTCATACTGCTCTCACTCATGTGCTAAACACACACGCGCGCTCGCGCGCACAAGCACACACATACACACACACACACACACACACACACACACACACACACACACACACACACACACACACACACACACACACACACACACACACACACACACACACACTTACTACTCTACTAAACATAGCTTGGCCAAAAGTGTAAAGCGACCAGTGCTGATGGAGTGAACGATACTGGCCTAATAGTGTATCAAATGGAGCCCGATGACCTCTAGTGGAGCCTTACCTGAGTGTAACAGAGCCGCACGCTGGGTTCTGTTTAGGCGGACCTTTCTTCCCTAGCTACTCGTGGAAACAACAGCTTTCACAAGAATGTAAAATAAAATGATTGGTATCTCACTGCACAACAAAAAGCTGGCCAAACAGAACACAATATCCTTGATAAGATCCAAGAGAAAGAACAACTGAAAGCATCTGCAAACACCTCAATAACGGGCTATGAAGTCACCAATTAGATATGCTGGAGTTAGTTACCTTTAATACTTTCCTGATCCTAGACTTTATGAAGAGAATAAGACTGGAAAAGCTGCAGTAACTGAGCATCTCAGGAATGTAGAAAAAACCGCAACAGATCTACAAAGGTCGTAGTATAATAATGATCCAGTAATAATCCAATGCAAGAGTAATATTAAAAATTAATTCAGTCATTCATTTCCAAACGAAAACATCAGGTTTGGAAGCTGTCGGAAAAAATATGCTTAACTACTCCAAAAATAATTCTATCAGACTTTGCTCAATTTATATGCATATGCCAATTCATAACTAGAGTCTGTGTAGCGAATTTATATTTAAAAATGTAAATCAAAAAACACACATGAGTTCATCATCAATGTTTTTTTTCAGCCGTAAGTTTAGTTTACCTTACAATTTTTAAACTTTAATATGTGACAAATTTTGTGTACATTTTATCTTTTTTATCAACAAATTAAATTGACCGTGAAATTATATTAATGTCTTTTTTGTTTTGTAAGTTGTAGTAACAAGTAAAATGTGAGAAATATTGTGACATTTAATTATATTGTTTTTATAGAGAGTATAAGAGGTTTGTCCAATAAATACGCGAACTAAGGTCATAAAAACTTTATTTTACAAAATTTCATCTACATTGATTTTGTCCCCTTCAAAATACTCTCCATTCACTGCTATGCACTTATCCCATCTTCTTTTCCACTCTTCAAGGCACCCTTGGAAGTCCTCGGAAGTCAGGCTTTTCAGTCTCCTTGTCGTTTCTTGTTTTAGTGTGTCCACATCTTCCCAATGCTGTCCCCTCATCAGATTTTTGTATTTAGGGAATAGAAAAAAGTCGCAGGGGGCGAGGTCCGGTGAATAAGGGGGATGATCAAGGATAGTGATTGAATTTTTAGCCAGAAACTGGCGAACAATCAAAGCCGAATGTGCGGGTGCATTGTCTTGATGAAGAATCCATCCATCGTTTTGAGTCAAATGTGGTCGCACACGACCTCTCAAACACTTGAGAACGTTAAGGTAGAACTCAGAATTTACCGTTTTTTCCTCAGGAAGGAATTCATGATGAACAACACCTTTGATATCAAAGAAAACCAGGAGCATGACTTTGATTTTTGATCGGCTTTTCCTTGATTTTTTTGTTCGAGCTTCACCTGTTGCTTTCCACTCCATGCTTTGCGATTTCGATTCGGGGTCATATTCGAAAAACCACGATTCATCACCAGTGATAACCCTATTTAAGAATCCAACATCATTTTCCATGGAATTTTTCCAGTCAGTAACACATTCGACTCTTCTCAACTTTTGATGCGGAGTCAGCAGTTTTGGCACGATTTTCGCACAAACCTTTCTTAAGCCCAAATGCTCGGTTAAGATTGTGTGCACTGTTGATTTTCCTAAATTTAGTTCTTCAGCTATCATTCGGACAGTTTTTCGGCGATCAGTAAGGACAAGACGCCGCACACAATCAATGTTTTCATGCACACAAGAGGTTGAAAATCGTCCAATTCTTGCATCATCCGTGGCGTCTTCTCGACCTTCTTTAAAGCGCTTAATCCACTTGAAAATGGCTGTTTTCTTCATAGCATTATCACCATAAACAACTCTCAACATTTCAGCAATTTCTTGGTAATTTTTACCAAAAACTTGATGTTAATTCGTTGTTCAGTGAATTGGTCAATTTCCATATCGACGAACAAAAAAATAATGCAAAACTAAAAATAACTCTACTAGCAAGATCCGCACAGCGTAACGTTCTGCCAAGCACTGACGGCTCATTGGGTCCCAGACAACACGTGAGGCCAGTGGGCGTGGCTTAACTCTCCGTAATGGCCACCATATTCGACCAGTTTGCGTATTTATTGGACAAACCTCGTATACCATGCAATAAAGATCATTTAATACGACATTTCGTTTATTTAATTAACTAGAGTAAATAATGCATTGTTTTCAATTAAATGGTCGTTAAAACTAAACTGTTCATTCACCACTATGAATGTAGGCCTACGTGAACAACTAAAGTAATAAGAACGGATAGAACAGAAAGAACGTTCTGGAAGATTTCACTTTCGTTTTTCTCATTAAAAAGAACGCTGCCCGTTACTTTAACGTACCAAGTAACGTTATTTCCATTAAGGAAAACATTCAATCCAATTTAACTGATCTACTTTAAGTAAGTACATTAGAACGAGCGCTTTCTATTGGGTAGAAACAGAACTCGGTGCTTGGCGGTGTTTGTTCTTTTCGTTATAAATAAACAGCCGATATTGAAGATTCTTCAACGAAGTGCCGGGACACTTTCGAGGTAAAGTTTGTGCCGTCGTTATTTTTTTGTATCTCGAGGTACAAAGATTCAAGATCTTGTTATGTTGGTATTCTTGAGGATTTTTTCCTGTAACGGACGCTTTGTGTTGGCGAAAGGTCGACACACACAACAAAACACACGCAAACAAAACATACATACACACACACACACACACACACGTATATATGAATAATATTTCTCTCTCTCTCTCTCTCTCTCTCTCTCTCTGTGTGTGTGTGTGTGTGTGTGTGTGTGTGTGTGTGTGTGTGTGTGTGTGTGTGTGTGTGTGTGTGTGTGTGTGTGTGTGTGTGTGTAAGTGTGTAAGTGTGTAGGGTGTGTAGGGCACCCAAACAGAGCCCAGCGTGCGTAGGTAAGGCTTGAGTACACTATAGGTAATCGGGCTCCATTTGATACACCATTAGGCGGGTATCGTTCACTCCATCAGAACAGGTCTCTTTACACTTTAGTTAGCCAAGCTATGTTGAGTAATGAGTGTGTGTGTGTGTGTGTGTGTGTGTGTGTGTGTGTGTATGTGTGTGTATGTCTAAGTGTGTTTAGCACACTATCATTGGTAAAAACACACACACACACACACACACAAACAACACACACACACACACACACACACACACACACACACACACACACACACACACACACACACACACACACACACACACACACACACACACACACACACACACACACACACACACACACACACACTCTCTCGCAAACACAAAATCTAACTTATATCGCTTTTGGCTCCTCAAATCGTATTCTACAAAACAGAGTCGGTGCACGTTATTGGATCCTGAGTCTGTATTTTCAGTGCAAACGAATGTTCAAGCATAGATAAACCAATAAAGTAAAATGAAAATTTAAACTTGATTTACATCTTACTTTCAAATTTTTAGAAATGTTTAAACAGAAGTTTTACAGTTGAAATGCATTATTCATTCCGTACAGATCGGATGACATTTTTAAAATATGACTCCAGACTTGACCGGATTTAATTATCGGCTTGACTTTCGTGCGCTGGCAAAGGTCGAACAGTCTCACGTACATTTTCAACCCTTGCCCTAATTAACCGCTTGCCCAATCCCATTAGCGTTTCCCTTTTTGAACAGTAAATAACGCGATACAGACCATACTGCTGTACTGGTTGCTTAACTAACTTGTTGGTGAACGATTTCTTGAAGGAACGACTTTAAAGATCGATGTGCACATTAAAATGGGAAATCTTCAAACGATAATAGTTTCAAAATTTTAATTTTTCACTATACAGGTATGAAAGAAGTAATGGGACAGTGAAAATTGAATTTTACATTTTTATGAGGAACCTGTAGTTATTCATTTTCAAGAACCAAATAACCTACTTTTTCAGTTGAATGTTTGAGGGTTAATTGCAAACATTATAATACACAAACTCTCTCTCTCTCTCTCTCTCTCTCTCTCTCTCTCTCTCTCTCTCTCACGCACACACACACACACACACACACACACACACACACACACACACACACACACACACACACACACACACACACACACACACACACACACACACACACGGTAAAATTTGCACACACTGAAGTATTAGAGTTCCAACTCAAACAATAGTGATACTTAAAACTCATTCTAATTCCAACTGCGGATGTAACTAGAGCCGAAAATACGTATTTAAATAACTGTTCAAACAAATGATAGGCGACCTTTGCATTGTTCAGGAAAAAACGATGCTGGACCAGATTCTAAGTGCTAATGAACTGGCTACGCACTGTAAGTTTGATTTAGAAAATATATGAAAAATATCTCTCTCCTCAAAACTATGATAGATTTTATCGTTAAACAAGTATTACAGGAAACATCTAGCAGGTACACTCTCAACGTTGAATCAGAATCCGCCATATTGAAACGGACCTACATAGGAAAAATCCTACATATACGTCTTTCGGATATTATACAAGATACCTTCGTAAAACATTTCAAAACAATCGGCCAATTTGATAAAATTACATACACTCATCGTTAAATCAGAAGCCGCCATCTTGAAACGGAAATAAATAGCAAAAATCGTACACGTACGTCTTTAGGTATTTGTACAAAATACATTCATACCAAAATTTCAAAATCGGCCAATGGGTTTGATTAAAATTACGTACACTTATCATTAATTCACAGGCCATCTTGAAACGGAAGCATAGGAAAAAATGTTACACTACGTCATTTGCGCTTTATACACGGTACCTTAATACAAAATTTCAAAACAATCGGCCAAAGTGTTTTCTTAATACTGCGTACCCTCGTCATCTTGAAATCAGAGGCCGCCATCTTGAAACAGAAGAAAATTTGGAAAGATATGACACATAAACATTTGGGCTTTATACGAAGATCCTTCGTTTAAAATTTCAAAACAGTCAGTCATTGCGTTTGAGCTAAAACTGCTTACGCTCGTTATTGTAAATCAGAGGCCGCCATCTTGAAACGAAAGTGAATGGGAAAAATCTTAAACGTAAGTCGTCCGGATTTTACACGAGGTACTCTGTACCAAATTTGAAAACAATCGGTCAATGCGTTTGGCCAAAACTGCGTAACAAACAAACACAAAAACCAAATACCGAACAGTCAAGTTGAAACAGAGACCTCGTTTCGCACGTTAAAAAAATTGCTATTAGCGAATTTCTATTAAAAAATATTTAAATAAACCCAGACTGCCATCGAATAAGTCAGATTTTGAAATTTTATTTGTTCTTAAATTTAAAATGTTAATGTTAATATAGATTTAAGGCTGATTGTGACATTGAAAACATATTTTCAAAAAAGTGAAAGGTAGGCTAAAAGTTCATTCTTTTGAGATTAAGAATGGCCATCATTTTGAAAAGATTTAACAGATTTTGATGAATAGTCAACTTGTCAAAGCCACAAATTCATTTCTTTTGTGAAGCTTTAATCAAATCTTAAATATATTGATTCAAATCAGAGTATTTAAAACACACTCTCTCTCTCTCTCTCTCTCACACACACACACACACACACACACACACACACACTCTCTCTTTCTCATTCACACACACACACACACACACTCTCTCTCTTTCTCACACTCACATACACACACACACACATACACACACATATACACACACACATATATATATACACACACTCACTCACTCTCTCTCTTTCTCTCTCTTTCTCTCTCTCTCTCTCTCTCACACACACACACACACACACACACACACACACACACACACACACACACACACACACACACACACACAATGGGTTTAACAATCCCACATAAACAATATCTTTTTTCATTTAACTAGGCAATAAAGACTATCTAGCAATATATATGTAATATTAACGCCAAATATTGCTGGAGTATCACCCGCTCATAGACTCCTGATATTTTCACACTCTGTTCCTGTGTGATTAATTACTGGCGCCAGTATAAAGATGTAAATGCTCCTTTTTAATCGGCTCTTCTTGCCAGAGTTGTCTAACCGTAAATACATTTTTATGTTCTTATGATGTAATCATCTAAAATTCGCGTTTCTGAATCAATCTCTCCATAGCTTCTGATTTCATCTTGAGATCATGACGAAGACTGTCACTGCTTGAATGAACCACTGCCTTTTCAATACTTCGCAGCACGTTTTTCTGAAATGTTTCAATTTGTCTTCTTTACGAAACCCACAGCTCCGTAAAGGTTTCAGTACAGTATTTGCTTATAAAGAAGCATGTGTAGGTCTAATTCTGAATTTCTCCAAGTAGCCAGTTCATTTTCCTAAATTTCACATTTAATCCTACATTTTTTCTTTTTAAAACGCTCTTTCAATTTCAGCTTGGCGTCGACTGATATTCCTAATTATTTAACACTATAAGATAGGGTTTTAATAATAATTGGATTTATTTTTTAATTTGTAAAATAGCCACAAGTTTATTTGAAATCATTTAATTTAATCTTAATTTCTTCATCCAAATGATCTATCCATCAATCGCTCATTTCAAACTTGGTACAAAAAATAATTTTCACAATAGCTTTTAACATTTTGTTACCCTGAAAAATCCGTTTGACAGTTTCAATATGGCAAGGTGAAAGATAAATTAATTAATTAATTAAAATTATGCTAAAGTGCATAACTGTTAGTGGCAGACACATTGGCGCTGTGAAACTGCAATAAATAAAAACTGCGCTCCCGCAAAAAATAAATGTATTTATGTACAATACAAACAATATGATAGCTTTTTAAATGAGATTGAATACACAGTTGTAAACATAAAGGTACTGCATTCGGTTAGACACGGTAAAACTCGCTGGCATTCGTTTGCCTTGTGGTGTGGCTAGTAATTATTGTGTAGTCATTGAATATAAACGTACTAGAAGGATAACCCTTATGAGAGTTATCGATGCTAGTGGCATCTCGCGGCAGTGTTCAACTACAGTTAAACAGATAATAGTACTGTTTATTTTCTCAAACATCTCCCATCCTGTTTTGCAGCGTTCGTAACGGCAGATAGCCTAACTACTTGTACTTCATCCGCTTATATCGAGCAAGTTTTTTATAATGGTGGCTGAATGGCTACTTCACTACACCAATGAAGATAAACGTGTCCCAGGTAAGCTTGCCAATTTATTCCAGAACTGAATTTAACAACTTCTGCGGTTTAGTGCATTTAATGAAGAAAACCTTTCATTATGCGAAGTATAATGCGAAGCGAATAACAATTCCAATAGCAACGGTAGAATCATTACGCTGTTTTTCAACGGTAAAAGAGAGTGAAATCGTATTTAAGGGATGCAATTAACCAGAAGAGGTTAACAGGGCTGAGTACGACATCAATTAAAAGAAGCATTACAATAAACTTTAATGTAAAGGTTATTGTGAAGGCGAAAATATAAAAACAGATTTTATTATTAAATTACATATTTTATATTATTCTGTTAAATTTGTTATTTACATAATAAAGTATATTGTATAAATACATCTGGTATTTGATGGGAAAAATAAAAAACAAACGAAAGTTTACAGAACACCCCTTATTAAAATACCTACTGGCTGACAAAAAGTGTCCATAACATTTTGTCCAAAAGGTTTTTGAAAATCTGAATTTACTATCGTAATCAGCTTTAAACTGCATGAAAGTCTTTCAAAGACAGTGTAAAATAAAAATCCTAGGAATGCAACAAGGTAAAAAAAAATGTATTTCTGGACTCTTGTTTCCAACACATTGACGAGACAGCTGCGTGCCGTAATTATTATATTAATCATTTGAAAAAGTTAGTACAAACTTGAAAAAGCTATTTTCGACACTAATTTTTTAAAAATTTTAATCCTGATTCTTATAAAATATTTGTTTCACCTTGGAGCAGAAATCAGCTGATATCTTTCAAAAACGTAATTTGCTAAAACAGCTTTCCCGTACAAAAGTTATTTATACAAAAATTAACATTTTGTTTTTAAGCCTAGAATAAAATGTGTACCTTTCCGTTCGACACAGCCTGTATAGTGATAAAATGAAATGCAGGTTCCGCAAGTGAAACCTGCGGGATGATTAAATAAAATAATTAATTGTTGAAAGAAAAACTTGTTTAGTATTTTCTTAGTAAATAATTGAAAGTACAAGAGTAACCATTATCGGTACATGTCGGAAAAATATTATTTTCTGGACACTACGTCTACCAAATGTCCTCAATTGCAGTTAAGGCATTCCTGGAGCCTGGTTTGGAAGTTTTACATGACCTCTCGCAGCATGTTGACAGGTATTGCAGCAAACTCGTCTACAATTCGTTGTTTGGAGACTTGAATGGTTGTGGATGGATCTGCTTGAAACACGTGTTTTAGGTATCCCCATAAAACAAAAACAGGTATCTCCCCCAGATGTGTCGCTTATTCCAATGCGAAGGGCATGTTTTTTGGCTGATCGTCAAGGACTTCTAACCATAGCCTGTTGAACAGCTGCAATGTTTTCAGGTGTTCGAACAATTTTGACACTCCTGCCTCTTTTTTTAGACGTTGATCCTGTTTGCTCGAGGTTGTTTATCCGTGTTCGATTTGCATTATCTGACGGAAAAGGCTGGTTACGCGGTATGTTAAAATGACGTCGGAAAGCACGTCGAGTTTCCAAAAAATTTTCGCCATTTTGATAATATGCTTTCACCGTTTAACCGCGTTGTTCACCCATCTAGCGATCCAGTGCAACTAAATGGTAAATTGTGCAGGTGGTGACGCGCCAGTAACCATCCCCCACTACCTGCCAACTTTGTCTCAAGGCTACCCACAATCATCCCTTTTCATTGGGGGACCATGTATTTCATTGCCTTCACTAGTTCCGTTCATTAGTTTCTGCTTTTCTATCTACAGTAAATACACAGAATGATGAGTGGCCATCAACCAGGTTATAGGGAAGTCGCTGGAGTGCAATTTTCCTGTTTATTTTGACTTCGTGGATTTCAGCAAAGCGTTCGATTCTTTTACACACTGCAATTTGGGAAGCTATGAAGCAAGCGCGAATCGAATTCGAGGTGTGGCTATTAAATAACGCGACTGACGCTGCGGCGGAACAAGTGCGCATGTGCCAACCACCATTGACTGACAGCTGTTTAGTGTGAAGCTTTATCTTCAGGATGCAGTTAGTCTTGTTTGTGTAACTAACACTGTTTAGTCATAACCTTCATTTCCGTTAGTGTTGTTATTTTGTTTTGCCGAAAAAAATGGTTAGTGTAATAATACAGCAAGGAATTGTTGTTAAATTTCACTTCAAACTTGGAAAAACCGCTACTGAAACTTATAATTTACTGAAAGAAGTGTATGGCAGTGAATGTTTATCGCGGGCACGTGTTTTTGAATGGTTTAAGCGTTTTCAAGATGGACGACAAGACGTTGAAGATGATTCGCGGCCAGGTCACCCTTCAACGTCAAAAACGGATGAAAATGTCGAAAAAGTTGCTAATTTGATTCGGTCTGACCGTCGATTAAGTATTCATGCAATTGGTGAAACTGTAGGCATTGATAAAGAATATGTACGGCACATTTTACGTGATAATTTGAACATGCAAAAAGTGTGTGCCAAAATGGTGCTAAAAATTATCACGTTTGAACAACAAGCAGCTCGCAAAAATGTTTGTAATGACACTTTGAATGCCATTGAAAATGACCCAAATTTATTGGAAAGGATCATAACATGTGATGAATCATGGTTTTTTACGTATGATCCGGAAACAAAGCGCCAATCCATGCATTGGAAGACCCCAACTTCACCGAGAGCCAAAAAAGCAAGAATCAGCAAGCCAAATTTAGAGAGCAATGATGATTTTTTTTAAAATTTGATTTAAAATCATGAAAAAAATCTAGTTGAAAGCTGAGGTATTGTTGAGATGTTTGTATCTAGCTATTTTATATGAATGCCTTCACAAACATCTTAAAAGACTATAAGTCACACAATTTAGGATGATAAGAAGTACGCGAGGTATGAATAAGAGAAAATAAGCAATAAGATGCCAGTGAGAAAGGTGAAAATTAAAAACTTGGCGAAAGAAGCGCACATGTTAAAATGTAAATAGGCTGGATACGGAGCAAAAGTGGTAGATTACCGTTGGGCGAAACCAATTACAGAATGGATTCCCAGGGACAAGCAGAGGAAGAAAGGAAGACCAAGAGGAAGAACGAATTAGTAGGAAAAGTAGGTGGACCTATGTTGCATGCAAGCAAAGACAAGAGTGATGTGGTCAGGGGTTATAAATAGTTACAAAGACTATGCAGGCTTTAAATGGTTGAAAAAAAACAAACATTAAATATATGTTTATTACTTCTTTCTGTTCTATTTTCTCCTATTTTGTATTTAGGTTTGGCACCACTAGAAGCCATTGTTTTGTACATTTATATCAACTCAGTTTACCTCTTAAAAAATAGGCTTGTTTTTTAAAAATAGAATGTCAATAAAGCTTTATTATTTTTAATATTATTATCATTTCCGTTCGAGACACAGCAATACAGTTAAATCTCTGAGTGCCTTGGCTGGTTAAGTTCATGGGATTTTGCTTTTCTATCTACAGTAAATACACGGAATGATGGATGACGTCACACATTTATATTGCAACTTGAAAACCCTTAGAAGCCCACAAATTCTATAGGAGGGGAGTAGGAGCCTTTGAATTTTGTGTTGAACTAAAATACAATTGACGAATGTAGAATTACCGTGATAACATTTCAATAATTAGGTGCGAAATTTCAGATAACAGAAAACAGATTAAAGGAAATAAAATTTTTGTGAAAAGAATTCTTAAATGTATTTATCAGTGACTGATCGATTCCGTACTAGTACGTTTTGATATACGCCTCTAATGTATCAGAGTCTGCATTGGTACACGCCTTTAAGTGTTTAGCTTTATCTGTTTTGAAACTACTCTAGTTTTGTGTGTGAATAAAATGATAAGTTAGTCTTGATAACAATTAAGAGTCTTGATAATTTTCTAGCATTTCAGAATTCGAAATTTTAGTCCGATTTCATTTAAACTTAGCACAAAGTCGATTTTTGTTATAGCTCGGACAAATTTGTTACAAAACAAATATCGTACAACAGTTTCAAAATAGCTGCCGTTTGAAATCTTAAAAAAATACTTTTTAATCCAATATAAACTTACACGAATTAGCGTTTTTAATTCTAAAATGTCTTTTAAAATACAAAAATGATGATGAAGGTTCGGAAATTGTATTTTCAAAAAAGTCGCAATTGATATATTTATCTTGTCGCCAAAACAAACCATCCTCCGTTGTCAGATTCAAACGCTGAGATATAGATAACTTTCCAGCAAAATAGCTTAGTCCTTTTAGAATAACATACAATTCAATTCGTTTCCAAGTAACAGTGGAGTGAATTTAAGCCAAGACGAGTTGAAGTAATGAAAAATACCTTCAGAAAGTGAACACAATATGTGTGCAGCGGTCAACAATGGAACACGTAAAGTGGAAATATAAAGCAACTCTATAAAGCATGAGTGGGTTCTCTTCTTATATACATGTATGCACAGCCTTGCATCAGGATCTCAGATAAAACCGCGTTACTCTGTTATACAGCGTGTTCCAGTAATGCGCGTACATAATTCAGGAGACGGTTATATAGGTCAAAATAAAGATGAAGTTTCTGTAAATACATGTGCGGAAACAGCTCCTTCTTCGCCATTTTTTGCTAAATAACTTATTTTCAAACCGGCTAAACCTATTGATTTTACATTTTGCACCTTACTTATTAATGTAATGACATAGTTAAACAAAAATTATTATTTTTAGAGCGAAAGATAAAGAAAGAAAGAGAGAGAGAGAGAGAGAGAGAGAGAGAGAGAAAGAGGAAGAGAATGACTGAGTGAGGCACAGACAGAGACAGACAGACAGACAGACAGACATACAGACAGACTGAGATTAAGGGAAGAAGAGAGAGAGAGAGAGAGAGAGAGAGAGAGAGAGAGAGAGAGAGAGAGAGAGAGAAAGAGAGGAAGGGAGAGAAAAAGATTTTTTTTTTTTTTTGTGTTTAACGTCCGACTATTGTGCACACTTGGTCTAATGCAGATGATTGGAGAGAAAAAGAGAGAAAAGAGAGAGCAAAAAAGATTTGAAGTAAAAATTTGTTTTTTTTTTCTTGAAAGATGACATGAAAGTGTTAAGATCCATAAAAATCTCAACAAATTGTCCACAATCAATATACTTTTTTATACTTCTTATACAGTGAGAAAATTATAAAAAATGTATACAGGTCAAGGTAAAATTAATATGAAATTTAAACTTGAACACCGTGTGATAGATGTTTTTAATTTTAATTTATTAAAAATATATTTTCACTCTCAAAATAAGGATTAAAATGTGCATAACTTACTGTTTTAAATTGCAACTTCAATTGCAAATATGTAAATAAACACCACTTTGAAACTGTTGAGTTCAATCCTGGGTAATAAAATTGTTTATACTACTACCAATATCATTTATACTGTAACCAATATCATTTATACTGCTACAAATATCATTTATACTACTGCCAATATCATTTATACTGCTTCTAATATTATTTATATTGCTACAAATACCATTTATACTGCTACAAATATCATTTATACTGTTACCAATGTCATTTATACTGCTACCAATATCATTTATACTGTTAACAATATCATTTATTCTGCTACCAATATCATTTATACTGCTACCAATATCATTTATACTGCTACAAATATCATTTATACTGCTACCAATATCATTTATACTGCTACCAGTATCATTTATACTGCTACCAATATCATTTATACTGCTACCAATACCATTTATACTGCTACCAATATCATTTATACTGCTACCAATATCATTTATACTGCTACCAATATCATTTATACTGCTACCAATATCATTTATACTGCTACCAATATCATTTATACTGCTACAAATATCATTTATACTGCTACCAATATCATTTATACTGCTACCAATACCATTTATACTGCTACCAATATCATTTATACTGCTACCAATATCATTTATACTGCTACAAATATCATTTATACTGCTACCAATATCATTTATACTGCTACAAATATCATTTATACTGCTACCAATATCATTTATACTGCTACCAATACCATTTATACTGCTACCAATATCATTTATACTGCTACCAATACCATTTATACTGCTACCAATATCATTTATACTGCTACCAATATCATTTATACTGCTACAAATATCATTTATACTGCTACCAGTATCATTTATACTGCTACCAATACCATTTATTCTGCTACCAATATCATTTATACTGCTACCAATATCATTTATACTGCTACAAATATCATTTATACTGCTACCAATATCATTTATTCTGCTACCAGTATCATTTATACTGCTACCAATATCCTTTATACTGCTACCAATATCATTTGTTTTGCTTTCAAATAGCTAATCAAAAAATCATTAAAGTATGTAAAACATAACACTAAATGACAGATAGACTACTAAAGAAAATGTTAAATTATTATTGGGTAAAGGAAACGATTTTTAAAGTAATAAAAATTGGATCATCGACGTAAAAGATTCTTTAAAACTTTCAGGATCGTTTTTGTTTACAAACAAGTCCGGAAGTCCGTAGACCCGAAATGTACTTGTAAAACTAACGTGAAACTCTAAGAAAAGTAGTACATTCTATTCTAGAAACAGTTGACCTTGCAAAAAATTAAAAATTTAAAGTCCACCGCTCCACGACAAAGTACTGACATATACAGTGAAGTGTTTGCAATATTTTCTACCAATTTAAACGGTAACCGTAATATTTACAAAAATTGTTACTAAACTAACTTTATTGGAATTTGTGTGCTCTTTCTTCAAAATATCACAATTGTAACAAGCTGAGCCGTTCAGCCAATATTGTAGTCATTGGACGGAAGTACTGCCATTTTGAAACGGAAGTGAATGAAAATAAAATATTACAAATGCGTCGTTCGGACATTATACAAGGTGTCTTCAAACTAAATTTCAAAAAAATCGGCAAATTACTTTGACAAAAACTGCGTACCACAGATACAGACAGACACACACACACACACACACACACACACACACACACACACACACACACACACACACACACACAAATACAAATACGAACGGTCAATTTGAAGCCGAGACTTCTCGTGGTCAATTATACCATTAAATAGAGATTGGTGCACATTACACTACATATATAACTGATCAGGCTAATTTTCGTTTTTGGCGGGTCGGTCTACGTCAGCTAAAGCCAGCTATTTGCGTCATAGAGACTTTATATAAGAAGTTAAAAGGTGAAAAATGCCTTCAGTTTAACTTCAAAAATTGTAACGAGAACCACCTTAAAGATGTCAGACACAATACTGGCAAAACGCGTGAACAATATTTCTTTTCGAAACAATTGTGTCTAACGGTGTACCCTGAATTCCAATGTAACTTACATACAATTATTCGAAAATAAAATAATGAATTTTGTAAAAAAATCAGATGTCGCGATATTTTAATCTTGTGTTTCCATGGTAAAAATATGTTTAAAAGTCATAATGACATTAATGATTAATATTTGACAAACTATCATTAGCCGGAGAGTTTTTCTTTTGAAATAATTCTTTGTATTACAGTAACAATACTTCCTCCGTGTAAACACTGCAGCTGCCTCTTTGTTATGTCGCCTATTATTCTTGTTCCTTCTATATTTTCTTTTCAAAAGTATTTTCTCTACTTATTAAGATTGAAGGAAGTGTATTGATTTTTTAAGCAGATTACTTTCTTTTCAGTTGCACAAGTAAATCAGTTGTTTTTTTCTGAACAGCTGTAAAGGAATTTATATTTCCGTAAACAATTTTTTATACTTTTTATGTGGTAAGAAGAAAGTACGGTGACCGTAGAATTTATATTTCCCAATATTTGTTTTATCTCGTCTTGAATGGTTTCCTATCCTAATCGTAATTGTAATCTAAATTTGTTATCATTTTTCAATTTTCCAATTGACCAACGTCCGGTTCAATTCCTTATATTCAATGAAATTTGAAAATTTAAGTTTTTGTAGATTTTAATGCTGATTACAATGGTGGACTTCAGATTTATGAACTAAAATAAATTTACAATTTTACAATTTGGAATAGTCAACCGTTTTGAAACTTTTTAACGAATATCTCCGGAACCTGTCTAAGTAATTACCAAAATTGATTTTTGAGTCAAGTTTGAATGAAATCAAAAAACAAATTGTAAACGTCATGAAGATTGGCGTTTATTTCAAAGTCCAGATTTTAAATCTTTGAAAGGTCACTCTAATAGTTCATTTTTCAATAAATATAGCTTAAATATTATATTTTCCTAAACTAAACAAAACCCTGACCGCTGTCTAGATTGTGTATTCTACATTTACACTAAAATTATGTATCTGTTTTATTTTATATTTGGTTAATTAGTTTATTTTATGCAAGTATTGTGAGAGGCTCTTAAGTATCAAAGCAATTTTTCTGTTATATTAAGAGACTTAGTTAATTTTCCAGTTTCTTTTTTGAAATAAGTTTCATTTTTAATTTTATTACAAAATTTAGTCCGATTTACCGATGTTTACAATTATTTCGATTTTTCGATTTTCGTATGGGAATAAGTTCTATTTTTCTAATCAGTTCGATTTTCAGATTTTCTTTTATGGAAATAATTTTAATTTTCTAATTTTCTTACAGGAAAAGTTCAATTTTCCCATTTTCTTAATAAAACAAGATAAATTTTCAAATATCCTTTCGAAAATCAGTTATTCCTATTTTCTTAAAGATGTAAGGTTCCATTTTTAATTTTCTTACAAAACGACTTTCCGTTTTATTTATGGAAGTAATTTCCATTTTACTACTTTCCTACATAAATTAGTCTGATTTTCTTCTATTCCTATGGACATAAGTTCCATTTTCTAATTTTCTCGATTGCCCATAAGTTAATTCGATTGTCTGATTTTCTTTTACAAATAAGTACCATTTTTCTTTTTCACGGAAATATCGCTCGTTTTTCCGATTTTGTTATGAAAATAAGTTCAATTTTCCAATTTGTTATTCCAAATTTTTAATTAAAGATAGTTTTTAATTTTTAAATTTCCTAGATGAATTTATTCGATTTTCTTCTTTTCTTATGAAATTAAGTCCATTTTTTCATTTTATAATAAAATAATTGGTTCTATTTTCTGATTTTATTATGAAAATAAATTTTTATTTTCCAATTTTTGTAAAAAATTGCTCGATAATTTTCCGAATCGAAACTGTTAGATAAGTAATTGAATGCTACTTGTAATTTTCCACCAGTTATTGATATTAGCTTTAAGAAATGTAGTTATTTCATTTAATTTACGTTTTTGTAAAAAACAACTAACGTAAGATATTGTTATTTCAATTCAGTTCGACTTCAGTATCAGAAAAATGATCAGTTTATTTCAATGAAGGAATAGTTTATTGTGAATTCTTTGGAAGTGCGGAAAATAAAGCAAAACAAATACAGTTTCTGGTGCGGATATACGCCAACGCAATATTACAGTTTTGACTTTGGTTTTTATTAAAAAAATAAAATGAAGGTGCGACACCCCGCTGGCTGGTTCAATTTGTGTAATCCGGTGACGCATTGAGTGCTTATACCGCCCGACGAGCCGCGTGACCTTATTTCATGGGAGAATATAATATAATTTAAACCACTGAAAATCATATTCCTACTTTTTGTCAATAATTTTTGTAACTTGTTTCAATAAGATATAAGAACCTGTTCTTTTAATTTACAACCTGGTATATTGTTTATAACGAACTTGAGCGATTGTGTTTCTACATTTTGTGTATTATAAATTCTTGTATTCCTTTATTGTTGTTCTTTTCACTTCTACTTGTTTTTTTAATTTTTGTTTTTTTACCGAATGTCCACCGGATAAAGAGTTTTTGGTAAGTCCGAGACTTGGCACCTGGAAATGAAAGCCGATTCTAAGCCTGTATGTGTGTGTGTGTGTGTGTGTGTGTGTGTGTGTGTGTGTGTGTGTGTGTGTGTGTGTGTGTGTGTGTGTGTGTGTGTGTGTGTGTTTTGCGATGCCAAAAAAGGTGGACAAAATATCTTATAGACTACCTGGGGTAAGTAAGCACTACCCCAGAGTGTGGGACTCAAATTAAGTTCAAACTCAAGCTAAGATTAATTGTTACCCACTAAAAAAAACACCAAAAGCATTCCTCTTCTGTAAACCCCCTCCCCCACGGAACCGCCGCCAGGCATTACTTCATGGGAAGGTCGACTGGCTGACCGCCTACTCTTCTACAGCGTTGGCTCTTCTTTCTCGATCCTCAGCCCTCAACCTCTTCATGATCATTGCAGCGAATGATCCTCCAATTGGTCCTCGAATTGGCCTCTAAAGCCATCATTGTCGCAACCAGACTTTCCGGTGCAACGCTGCCTCGCAAATATGTTTGTAGCCTCATCCTTTCCTCGTCGAATCTCCGACACCAGAAAAACACATGCTCCGTATCTTCCTCCACTGCTGGAAGACAGAGGGGACAAGCCGAGTCTGTTTCCAGCCTGAAACGGAACAAGTAAGCCCGGAAGCAACCGTGCCCAGTAAGAATCTGTGTGAGATAGAAATCTACCTCCCCATGGTGTGTGTGTGTGTGTGTCTGTGTGTGTGTGCGCGTGCGTGTATGTGCGTGTATGTGTGTGTGTGTGTGTGTGTGTGTGTGTGTGTGTGTGTGTGTGTGTGTGTGTGTGTGTGTGCGTGTGTGTGTGTGTGTGTGTGTGTGTGTGTGTGTGTGTGTGTGTGTGTGTGTGTGTGTGTGTGTGTGTGTGTGTGTGTGTGTGTGTGTGTGTGTGTGTGTGTGTGTGTGTGTGTGTGTGTTTAAAAGTGGCAAACAATCGATTTCAGTTATACAGGGTCCGCCAGTCAAACGGGATGATTAAATAACGTTGGTTGGTTGTTGAAATTAAAAAAAAATTGTCTTAGTAAATAATTAAAAGTACAAGAATAGCCATTATGGGTACAATACGAAGAAATATAATTTTCTGAACACTACGTCTACCAAATGTCCTCAATTGCATGACCTCTCGCATCATGTTGACAGGTATTGCCGCAAAATCGTCTACAATTCGTTGTTTGAAGACTTGAATGGTTGTGGGTGGATCTGCTTGAAACACGTGTTTTTGGGTATTCCCATAAAACAAAAACAGGTATCTGCCCCAGATGTGTCGCTTATTCCAATGCGAAGGGTATGTTGTTTGGCTGATCGGCGAGGACTTCTAACCATAGCCTGTTGAACAGCTGCGATGTTTTCAGGTGTTCTAACAGTTTTGACACTCCTGCCTCTTTTTTTTACGTTGATCCCGTTTGCTCGAAGTTGTTTATCCATGTTCGAATTGCATTATCTGACGGAACAGGCTGGTTACGTGGTATGTTAAAATAACGTCGGAAAGCATGTCGAGTTTTCAAAAATTTGTCGATAATATGCTTTCACCGTTAGCCGCGTTGTTCATCCGTCCAGCGATTCATTGCAACTAAATGGTAGATTGTGCAAGTGGTGAAGCGTTAATAACCAACCCTCCCTACTACGTGCCAACTATGTCTCAAGGCCACCTACAATGATCCCGTTCCACTGGCGGACCCTGTAGCTTATAAAAATTTGTTACCCGGTAAAATCCGTTAACAGTTTCAAAATGGCGGTTTTCTCAAATTAAAAAAATACTTTATGTTTTTGAAAATCCGATTCCATCATCGTAATCAGCGTTTTAAAACTACATAAATTGAAATTTCGATTTTTTAAAAAATCGATTGAAATTACAAATGATTTAACGGCGTGAATGTTAATTTTTGTATTTACAATGAAATTTGGAAGTTTGGAATATAGTTAAACGAATTTAAACGATCGGTTGGGAAGAGGTCAGAATCAGCTCTTACGTCAAAGTTCCGGGTTTGGATGTTACCAAGATGTTCGCCCAAATAGTTCATTTTCCAGTGGAAATTCGCTAATAAATGTGGATAATACGATTCAAATAATTTCACAATAATTAATTTTGTACTGCAATTAAAAATTGTTTAATTAACACAATCTCATTAATTAATTAATATATGAATAATAAATTATCAATAGTTTATATTGAAATAGTTGGAATTAATGCTTTATTAAAATTATAATGCAATTTAAATATTATTGGATAATTCAGCCACGTAGAAGCAAACACTGATAAGAGGGGATAAGGAATAGAGAGGACTTGGGTTGAAATTAACTTCCTCTAAAGAAGAAGTCTTAGTATAAAATGTGATCTGGTCTACAGGGAATTAGATAAAAGTAATTTTATAAAATAAAAGTGTAATTTTATTTTAAAAATAAACTCGACACAATAACTGTAGCTGTTAAAGAGTAACGGAAGACCGTTACTGTGGTTAAGATAACAAGAGCGTTTGTTGGAAAAGTTAGTTTCCGTGAACACTTCTCATTACTATTACATTAAATAAATGATTCAAACACTACAAAATTTTTCACTTTATTTCCTGTAATGAAATGTACTGTGCCTAATGTGAACTAAACAGACCTTTTCCTCCCTGAAACAGTTAAAGGTAAAGTCTTGATCACTTTCATAATTCTTTTATATGTTATTTTCCAACAGTAATTTGAAGGGTTTTATCAAAAATTAGCTTTCAGCCAATATACACATATAAAGTGACTTTAACTAATTTCTGAAAATTCCTTTTATTTTATTTTATCACTAAATCGGCTGACGTAGGCTAATAGAAGCGATTAAAAAAAATAATGCATAATTGAAAATCAGATTTCACAATCGTAATCAGCCTGGAAACCCCATATAATAGCTTTTTAAACTTTAAGATTACATTGAATATACGAAAATTAACCCTGACCACAGTCAAATTATAAACATTTTTTGAAAATTTAAAAACCCTTATTATTAGCTAATTTTAGCGTTGATTACGATGATAAAATTGAGATTTCAAAAAAAATGTAAAATACGTTTATTTAAAGATTCGAAATGGTCGTAATTTTTGAAACAGTTGAACGGATTTCGCCAAACAACGAACTTGTTCAAAATTTTTGTACCTGGTTTCAATTCAAATCGGCATGAAAAGCTTTCAAATTACCTTGGAAACCCTGACCGCCGACCTTTCATTTCTTGTTTTTAAAGGAATGTGAAAGTCCAAGTGATAATTTATGTAGATTTTAAGGCTAATTATGACTGGGAAATCAAAAACGTGTAATGAAAATATGTTACGAAATTTTTTATTAAAAAAAATGACTGCCATTTTGAAACTTTTAAACGTATTTTTCTGGGTAATGAACTTGTCCAAATTATTACCAAATTAATATTTATGTGACAAGTTTGAATCAAATCGGACTAAAATTGCGTTTCTAACAAAAAGTCTATATAACATATGCAACGACATGTGATAAACGTTAAGTCGATTTCAGAATCGACGCTCGTGAATGAGCAAAGCAGCACCAATAGCTCAATTTCCAAAGGAATTCGTTTAAAAGAAAAAGAAAAGACTAAGCATATTTCGTATTAGTATTATGTCATAGAGGTGTGTTTTATTTAATTAAAACCACACAGATTTAAAAGTTATATTATGTCTGTCGAGATGGTGCAAAGTTATATTTAAAAGACTTTAAAAATAAATACATCTTCAATTACGAAAATTTAAACTTTTTAATTTAAAAAAATGTTTACCAAATAATTTATCAGCAATAAATAAAGAGCCCCATTTTAAGTAATTTCGTGTTGGTTTATTATCACATTGTATAATTATTTTCATATAAAGAGTTGTTAAAGGTGTTAAATACACAAAAAACATTTAAGTAGGCTACACAATTACTATAAAATTTAAGTAAAGAGATAAACACAATTAAGCTTGAAAACTAATAATAATTTCTCACACGAAATACTTACAAAATGTACCTGTCTTTTTTCTTTACGTTTCTTTATACATCATTAAATTTATTACATTTTGGTTATGCACTCTCTTGTAACATCACTGAAGGAAAATGATGATATATTCAGTAATAAACTACCATTCAGAATCACCCGGTATTTTGCATTATATTGCTATTCTGTCCTCTCCCCTTCCCCTCAAAACAAACCAGCCCACCCTCCCACCACTTTTCGATAATCTGTACCTCGTGTGGGCTCAAATCGAGAGGGTGGGTTTAACTTATCTCTCCCCGCAGCTCTTCCCGGATTCACCCTTATTCCTTATTTCTTACGTGTGTGTATTTGTCAATAAATATCAGCAGAAAATAAATTTACGTGAATTATTAAAGTATATTGTGTTGTATTTTTGTAAATTATTAGTAATAAGATAAAATTATGCTTATTATCAAAAATAATGGATTTTTATTCATTGGAAAATGTGATATTGGAGGGACTATTATGAACTTATTAGTGCTTTCTATCACACTGTATTCCCGCAGGAGAGAGCAGACTAGCTGCAGCTATTGAGAGGATTTAGACGTCCCTCGCGGTACCCGAGTCTAACACACACTTACACTTATAACACTACACTTACGACTATAACATTTTACACTCACACTTACATTTAGGGATGCAATAATAACTTCAATGTGCGTTTCGCCTTAAAATAACAACAACAAAAAATCACACTGTAAAGTTATTTTTAGCCAATGTTAAGCAGTGCCATACATTAACCAGTTGGTGAGTTGCTCGGTTTGTGCCTCTGACAATCCTTTTCCTTGTCAGCGTTGGTAATGCATATCTTTCGACCATTTCTCAGTGGCATTGTATGCAGTGGATTTTGTGACACCACAGGCTGATTTCAGATCTGAGGAAGGAAATTTAGATCACTTCTTGGTCAATTCACCCGCATAGCACACCTGCATCTCCAATTTATGGAGTAATGGAATCTAGTTTGTTGAGAGTCTGATAGCACACCAACACCTGCTTGGAGAAACTTTGCTACGATCCAGAGGCTTAGCTATCAGATAAATTATTGAGGTTTACAAACACACTGCGACCTTCGTAAATCTGTAGTGCCCTCCTTTCTATACTCCCGAGACTCTCAATTACGGTATTTTCTCCTGTCTTCATGAAGTCCAGAATTTAAACAGAATTCAAGGCGGGTAGATTACTCACTCGAATTGGTGACTTCCCAGAATTCTAGCTCTTCTTGTAGCTATAGTCTCACAGTCTTCCAGCATGTAATAAGGAGTTTTTCATCCTTCTCGCAGTATCTGCAAATTGTATCTTCTACTCTACCAAGATTCCTAAGATGTCTTTTAAATGTTCCGGTAGGAAATCCATCATCAGTCTTACAGATTATTCTTACTAAGGCTAAAATCTTGGTTCTCTTATCAAAGTTCCTGAGGAGCCTCTTTACCTGTCTTAAACCTTTCTTCCCTTCCCCGAGTTTAAATCTTCTAATCTTCTACTTCTTTACGTTTCCTCTTGAAGACATCATCCTCTTCAAATCATCATATATCCTCTTCTTTCCTGTCCTGGTACCCAGAGGAGTGTGGCCTTATTGCTCTGTCTCAACTTATTTAGAATTTGCAGACATTCCCAGACACTGCTGATCAGGATGTTCATTGTGAGTTTATTTGTATAATGCTTAGCTATACTATATTGGCACAAACTAGAGTTGTAGACACCCAGGTGGTGAATATAAGCGGGCTAGAAGTTCAGCTACTATTATAAAAAAAAGTGCTTGATAACAGAGGCTAAAGTCCGAATAATTATATTATCTGCCGCTAGGAACGCTGCAAGCTGCAAGGGCAGGTGGTAAAGATGTTTCAGAAAATCGACAGTACTATTATCTATTTAATAGTTGAACACTGCCGCAAGATGTCACTAGCAGTGAGCGTTCGCATGTCTCTTATAACGGTTATCTAGTACTTTAAAATTCAATGACCCATGCTTGAAAAATTGTATTATACTTTTATAGACTTGCGTCAATAGCAGTTCTGAAAGTTCTTATTATACCCGGAATTTGCATTAAAACAGAGGTTTTGGTAATTTATAAAGTAAATAATTGTTGTCTAAATTTTTTTAACAGTCTACTCTGCTCGGATGCATTTACATCGAAACAGTATATTACTTATCGCAAGTTTATCAGGATGATAAAGTCCTACGTAGCTCTGAAAAGCGTGGGTGGGGAAGGCCGTGTGGGAGTTTACTAATCAAGTTTGGCTTTAGAGTAAATATCTCAGCCAAGCAGTTGTTTCACTAACACGATAAAGAGTGAATTTACTCCGCCAGCGTTTACGTCATCGTATAAAGGGGGAAAACAAAAATACATTGTATTGGAAGTTTTATATCTAATTCAGCTGATAAGCATATTGCGCCTAATATAAAATGTTTGTATGTTTCAATAATATAATACTCAAAGCATGCAGTTATTGTTTTAAAGCAATGGAAGCAAATTTCGAAAATAATTAGGAAGAAAATTGTTATCGTTAATATCTTCCTAAAATATTTTAAGCATCCAAATTGTGTTGAAAATCATAAAATGAAACCAGACCGACTGTTCTGCATTGATAAACATTTTAAAATTAGATTTTACAGCTTTTCGGCTTGGTACAAACATTGATGTCTCTAAAAGTTTGATACCTCTTAAACATTGTTTCATTTACTTCAAATTGCAGCCTTAAATTAAAAAAAAATATTATTCATCGCGAGCGTAATCATCATTATATAAGCTTGAATATTTTTTAACATTTTGAATATTTTTGCATGCATTGTTAAGGTTAAACTACAGTGGGAGGTTGCCAGGTATCCCAGGACTCCTTTGATACACCATTAGGCCAGTGTCAATTCCATCAGCACGGGTTGCTTTACACTTTTAGAGTTAGCCAAGCTGTGTTGAGTAGTGAATGTTTGTGTTTTGAGTACACGAGTAAGAGTAGTATGAGCATAGTAGTACACGAATATGAATAGTACGGTGGGATCGCTAAACCTATCAGCTGCTCACTTCAGCTGCCTCCGCCGAATCTATCACTGATTACGAGAATAAGATTATTACTTATTTAAGACGAACGATACTTTGGTCAGAATTTTTCACCAAAATGGCAGATAACGTGATGATAAAGTACATTTTTATACAACTCTATAATAGGCCTACATAATATTTTAACGACCTAAAACGTGAAGTCAGGTTCTCAGTACATTTCATACACCTATGTCTTAAGGTGGGGGTCGTTCCAACAGTTAATCTAACCTAACGTAACGTAACCTAATCTAACCTAATCTTGCCATTATTTCAGACTGAAGTAATGGCCATTAATGACTGTGTTCGAGAGAATTGAATCGGGGCTTAGAGAAGGCACGAATGCATATTCATTATATTCATACCGATAGTCAGGCAGCAATAAAAACACTTGCAAGTGCTATAATACAGTCCAAGCTGGTCTGCGAGTGTCGGAAGAACCTTGACGCTCTGTCCCTGGGCACCCGGGTAACTCTTCATTGGGTTCCGGGAGTTGAAGATAATGAGGAGGCAGACCGACTAGCTGGACATAGATCTACATCTGAGTTTATCAGACCTGAGCCGGCTTTAGAAAGTTTTCTGTCGTTGGTCAGGTCTACTATTAATAGGGGGATTACAAATCAACACCAAGTAAGATGGGATAACCTTCATAGGCATTTCCACAGTAAACGTCTCTTAAGCAAAGTTCCTTTTGGAAGACTCAGAGGGGCAGCAGATGTCTTGGGCAGAGCACAACTCAGGAGGATCATGGGACTCATAACAGCTCACTGTGGTCTTAGGATGCACATGAACAGGATAGGTATGTACATGGAGAACTCGTGTGTATATTGTGCAGGAAGGAGGAGGAAACTGCAGGTCACATAATTTATGATTGTGATGCTCTTGTTTGCTTGTAGGACGCTAGGGATTTTTGGTTTCCAAGACCCCAGGGATCTTCAGCAGAGTGAGCTAGTCAGTGGGTTGCTGGAACGTATTAGGGGCACCAATCTGCTATGGGCATTTTAAGAGGTTTAGTTGCACAATAGGTCAGTCGATTACAGTAAAGGCAATAATGTTGTACTATCCCTTCCTCTAGTATCTAATCTAATCTATCCTAACCTATCCTAACCTAATATTCTCTTCTTTTCACTCCTATAATGGCCGTACTCTGTTAGGCTAAATTCAACAAATCTAGTGCAATGGTAAACGAAAACAGTTACGTGGTATAGTGTAAGCTAGGGACGCTACGATCACAGCAAGCAGATTTATCGCTGACGTGATAGAAGCTATTTCTAACAATTTTGTTTACTCTATTTTCGAAATATTTTTTCGTAACTATAGTAATCAACGTTAACATCTGCATGTATTAAGATACTAAACTTTCAAAATACACTGAAAATTCGAAAAATAACTGTAATCAACGTCTGGTTCATTTTTGTATTTTTAACATTTAATTAGACCCTTCAGAAAGTAAATAATAGATCAGGATTGGTGCTCAATCACGGTGCCGGGTCTAGGTTTTCCCATGATGTTTTCTGCAATGTTAAAATTTTTATTGGATATTCGCTTATTACCGCCTGTGAGTTATGTGTACTGCAACGCTCGTGTGTTGCCTAAACAACTCCTTGCAGGCGAAACACTTATTTTAAAATATTAAGAACAAATTTTGTACGGAAGTGAAATAACAGACCTATATTACAATTCCTTAAGCTGAGACCGCTTTATTTAACATTCGAGTATGTAAGATAATAAATTTATATTTCCACGTGAACTGGAAAACACTTACTATGTAAACAAGTAGAAAAGGTTGCTACATCTATTCGCCTGGGAAATGATAAAACCACAAGACTGAGATAAACATTATTACTGTTGAATTTAACAGTAAATAACTTTTTTTTGTAACTCACTAATATGTTTTTAAATTTTTAAGAAACAATAATGGCTGGCACTTAATGACTTGTTAATTTGTTGCAAGTTAAAAAATTGTAAGATAGATTTGTTTACAGATTTGTGAAGCAAGTACTACACTGATGAACTAATGTGTCCAAACTATTACCAAAATCGCATTTCGTGCCAAGATTAAAACAAATCGGCTCGAAATCGACACAGATCTGTACGAGCACGCGCGCACTTAAACATGTCATTTGTATTCGGCGCACAATTTTAATGTGTAAAAATTTCGCTAAAATTATGGTTAGCCTACTAAGTAATTCATTAAAAACCAAAATCAATTTGAAGTAATTCATTGAAAAGTGAAAAGGCTTGATTCAGTTGATTGATTTTTCTTAATAAAAAAAATCGAAATTTTAATAAAAAAATCGAAATTTCAAAAAAATTGTTTTTACAGTTTTTAAACAAACATATTTTTTTCTTGCTTAGCGTTCATACTTAGACTAATGAACGATAACTGTGCTCGAACTGAGGACCTTGAAGTGCGCTGTTCAGACGGTTGTTTTCAGTCAGCTACTGCGTACATTACGTTCTTAGTTCTAGCCGCAGTTACTCGTGGTGTTTTATGCTTTCGTTAGCACAGATCCTTAGTCCTAACTGGTATAAAGTATTGTAACGACATCGAAATTTCAATTACATAGAAATATATCTAATCACCTCAGGGTAGCATATCATAAATCAACGAACCCTGGACTGACCTTAAAGAAGGAAAACACCCATAGACCGTTTTCACTCGCAGTGTATATCAAATTAAATATCGTATTCATAATAATATTGTAACCATAATTTAGGTGATACATGCATATAAAACATAGATAAAAGAATTACCTCAGTAAATGATCAATCTGTAAGAAAAATAAAGAAGAACAAATAATTTTTAGAGGAATAAACAAAAAAAGAAAAATTAAGCAATGAGGATGCCATTGTGAATTTTGATTATTCTGGTCCAAGCGCTTCAAGAGTTTGAAGTTCAACATTTTAAAAAAGAGATAATTGAGCATCAGTCAAATAAATTAAGAAACTAATTTGAAACAACCACAACATCCATTTTATTCAATATTCAAGAAAATTCAGTTTACAGAAAATAATATATATTATTACCACGAAACTTGTGGTAAAACGTTGCGAACGCAGCTTTTGGAGGATGTTGGTGCTGCGAAAAAAAAGGTTAACCTCCATATTAACCTTATACTCTAGCACGCAAGTATGTCTTTCAATGGGTTTTTAGGGAACACAAATTTCTTAGAAGAGAATGGATCTTCTTGTAAAGTCAAAGAGGGCACTTGCGTGACCAACTAGGTCTCTCATAGACGAGGCCCTTAGACTGAACAGGCTGGATCTGCTGAAAGTCACTGGACATTCCGCAGTCATCTGCACAAAATGGGTTTTCCTATGACAAATCTTTTGTGGAGCAGTGTGGAACAGCTGAGAAAACAGTTGAACATATACTTTTTGAATGTCAAGTCTTGAACAGGAAACGATTTGAATCTCTAAGCATTCTGTAGAGTGGAGGACAGACGATAGAAGAGGGCAACATCATCCAAAATATGTCACGGTTCTCTAAAAACGTGAAGGTTAAACCTATGGATGAGGGTGCACAATAAGCTATATAGCTGAACGGCAAAAACCAGTTTCAATGGAAGCTCTGGCCCTCTAGTAATGATAATAAAAAACATAACTATAAGCTTAAAAATATGGTTAGTGATTCTTTTAATACTAAATTCAAAATTCCACCAGTGGCTTTAATCGTCAGATTTGAGGACATAATTAATTAAAAAAACTTATAAAACCTTTTTTTATGATTATTGAAACTTTACAGACTGTTTTATAACCAACTTAATGTACAATAGCCTAAATTTAAATTCATAATTTTATTTTGTTAAATCATCCATAAATCACCAGCAAATCACCCATCTAGTTCATAAATAA
Source organism: Callitettix versicolor (assembly GCA_022606455.1). Lineage (NCBI taxonomy): Eukaryota > Metazoa > Arthropoda > Insecta > Hemiptera > Cercopidae > Callitettix > Callitettix versicolor. The sequence continues at coordinate 25,225,640 of CM040187.1, forward strand.
AATTCATTGCTAGTATAGTTTTAGAATTTAACCGTAAAAGTCTAAAAAGAGTTTGTTTTTTTCTAGTAGCTTTAAGTGATTATGAATTTTGAAAGCTAGCCGAGGCATAAACTGAACATTAAATCTGAGATTTGTAAAACTATAAAATCCGACTGGTGCTACAAAACATTCTATTGATCACCAGTTACATTACAAAGTTTATCCCATTTTTTAATGTACTCTACTTGCCGATCCCTACAACGGATCGTCTTCGTTAATTTCACGTCCCTCCTTTAACCTTTTAAACCGTTCAAAAACTTTTAAGCGCGATAACCATTCACTTCCATACTTTACATTTAACCCCATGAGTTTCTGTAGCAGTTTCACAAGAAACGTGAGATTAACTCGTTGCTCCATCTGAACAATTGGTATTTTTCCGACGAGACGATAGCGCAAGGACTTGAACGGACGATTGGTCCAGCGAGAATGAACGACGTACAACCGTGTACATTGAATATAAATGTACTAGATGTATTTGCCGCTACGAACGCTGCAGCTGCAATGACAGGGGGTGGAGACGTTTGAGGAAATATACCTAAACAATATCTATTTAGGGCCTAACTGTAGTTTAACACTCAGTCGCAAGATGCTACCAGCAGCGAGCGCTCATATTTTTCTCGTAAGGGTTATCTCTCTCTTTCGTTTATATTCGTGCCCGTTGAGCTCAGGTTGGTGGAAGCATCAACAGGCACAGACATGTTGAAACCTGCCGCGGCGCGTTCTCTGTCGGTAGCAGTACCAGTCTACTTACTTAATTGCCACATCTCTTTTATGATTTTCTGCAAGCATTTTTCGTAAAGAGTTTTTTTTTTTTTTTAAAAGAATTACTTTAAATTAACTGAAATATAAAGTGTTCCAATTTTTTTTATTGGTTCCATAATTAACTCCAAAATCTGTTTTAAAGGTTCCATCTACTAACTCATTTTATGTGCGAAATTACGTAATAACAAGGTTATACATTCTTGGCAATCAATCTGTGCAAAATTATAAAAAATTTTGTTCGTAGAAGCTCCTTTTACGGGAATCCAACTATTGAAAATTTATGATCACCCTTCAGCCTTATTTTCACAAGCGGCATTTCGAAATTAATTAACTCCGTGACAATAAAAGGTTGTTAGAATATTACGATCGTTACCATGGTTACAGGGTCAATCAACAAATTCAATTTCAGTGACAACTGATTACCGCGGGACGTGTTTGCGTTAATTAATTGGAATTTTATTAATTTCTGTTTAGATTTAATTCGGATTTTGGGAGTGTCTATATTTTATGAACTGCAATAATAACGGTAGTGAATGGTTCCAGGTTTGAAGCAATTTTTTTTGTACAACTACAACTAAGAATAAACTTAACAAGTAATATTTACTGAAATATAATAACATTAAGAAAACATTATTCCACTGAATAACTTCATCACAATGTTAAGTCCAACGGCTTCTTTCTTTTAAATATCCTCATAATGTTACCGCTACTGAGTTTCTGCACTTTTCTGTTGACATGGTTTAGAAAAGTCTCTTCTTGTGCTAGCTGCGTAGATCTTATAACTTCTTGAACAGTTTCTATTCGAAGATCTCTATGAATATTGTCGTTTCTGATGGTGTGCCGATAGCTGTCCGCAATAATTTGTTCTGAAACGTTTGCATAATTTTAATGTTGAACACTTTGGTGCAGCCCCATAACTGCAAACCGTACGTCCACACTAGTCTTAGTACGTGTTTATACAAGAGCAGTTTATTGTATCTAATTTTGATCTTCTACCGAGGAGCCAGTACATATTTCTGTACTTAATATCAAGTTCTTCTTTCTTCTTTTTAATACGTGCCTTCCAGTTTAATCCAACATCCAATGCCATGCCAAAGTACTTCACTTCATTCCTACAAGGAATTATTTTGCAGTAAAGAAACACAGGCACTGCATTAATTGTTTGGTTTGTAAAGTTTACACAAGTTAAGTTAAACTCGTTTAACTCCATGCGCCACTTCTTGTCCAAGCACTGACCTTGTCAAGGGTATCTTGAAGTTTCTCAGAATCATCGTCTACCGTGTCCGCTGATGACATAATAGGGCTGAAGCAAATGAAAGCAAAGAACTTAAACGGAACTCACAACTGGAAAATTAAATTGAACAAATTGAATTCGAGTCACGTGATGTTAACGATAGCTGCTCAAAAATGAGAAATAAAAAAGAAATATCTCGATTGGACATAGATTAACCATGTTAGTATATCTTAATATGATATTGGACACTTGACTCACATGAAAACATCATGTTCGTGAAAATATTGTCGCTTAAACGTACGACAAAAGTAGTAGAACAAGACTCTCAGGTAGTGCTTAGCTATAGTTTAACCACTTAATAAATGGCATGGCTAGAATTCCTCGCGCATGTAGGAGAATTCCCCTCCAGCTCCCTTCAACAGTCCAGTGACAAAGACGTCTGCCAATCTGAGTCTACAAACTGTTACTACTCAGTGTTAGTGAAGGGAAAGGAGCTATGATGAGAGAATGGGGATCAACCTCTCACTCGCACATTTTTCTCTCTCTGTCCCACTGGTGTTCTTAGTATGCTGTTTTCCTATACTTGGATGCACTAAATCATCGAATCGGCAGATAATTCAGTGGAGCCAAAACAGAATTGGTGCAATAACTAACAGCGCAATGGCGATATACGTTCAAACTTAGATGGGGACTTGGTGGTCGATGTGCCTAAAGCACCGGTCAGTCTGCTGAGTCTCTGAACTGCGCACCTTAAGGTGCTTAGTTCTAGCCGTAGTTACTCCTGTTGCTATTCCCTTATCGTTAACACTGATCCCTCGTCGTCATTAGTCTAATTGGCATAAAGTATGGACGTTAATAAACAACAACTCAAACTTAGATCGCCAACACGTAAAAGATTTTTTCCAGGATTGCGCACTACAACATAAGAAGAGACGATAAAACATACAACTGATGGAAACCGAGGTAGTCATAGAAAACGAAAACCGCACGACTTGGCTTGATTTAACGTCTCAGCGAGATTGTGTTAAGTTTCACTCTTAGTACTGTCAGTTTTTAGCAAATATTAAGTGAAAAAATAAGTTGCTTGAATTTCCGTCATGATAAGATCTAGACCCGGAACTTTGAAGTGAGCACCGATTTTCATCTCTCGATCACTTTTTGAGGGGGTCATTAAAATGTCGTATATATTTATACGTATTCCTTTACAGAAGGAAAAATATGAATCACATTGAAAACCGGTGTACATCCGTTCGGTTTTGGTAGAAACATTGTTCCTACGTTTCGCCAAAAAATCGGATCCGGCATCTTCAGAAGTTATTCTCGCTCCAAGTATAAAGTCGAACTCTTGTGTTCAATGTGACTCAAGATATAAGTGGTGGTGGTGATGGTTGTGTGTATGTGTGTGTGTGTGTGTGTGTGTGTGTGTGTGTGTGTGTGTGTGTGTGTGTGTGTGTGTGTGTGTGCCAAAAAGGTGGAAAAAATCTTTTATAGACTACCTGGGGTAGGTTACGCACTACCCCAGAGTGTGGGACTCAAATTAAGTTCAAACTCAAGCTCAAACTCAAGTTGAGATATATTGTTACCCACTAAAAAAACCACCAAAAGCATTCCTCTTCAGTAAACCTCCCCCACAGAACCACCGCCAGGCATTACTTCGTGGGAAGGTGGACTGGCTGACCGCCTACTCTTCTACAGCGTCGGCTCTCCTTTCTCGATCCTCAGCCCTCAACCACTTCATGATCATTGCAGCGAATCCTGCAATGGTCCTCCAATTGGCCTCTAAAGCCATCATTGTCGCAACCAGACTTTCCGGTGCAACGCTGCCTCGCAAATATGTTTGTAGCCTCATCCTTTCCTCGTCGAATCTCCGACACCGGAAAAACACATGCTCCGCATCTTCCTCCACTGCTGGAATACAGATGTGTGTGTGTGTGTGTGTGTGTGTGTGTGTGTGTGTCTTTAGCACGCTCACGTTCGCAATTTTGGTCAAATAGATTCAAACTTGGCACAAAAATCAATTACGATAAATATCTTATGGCCAACACTTTTAAATAGCGGCTATGTCAAATATTTAAAAATTCCTAACTTTTTTGTGATACAGGTTTTTTTGAAAATCCAATTTTACCGTCGTAATCAGCGTTAAAAACTGCATAATTAGCAATTCAAAATTCTTTTGAAATCATGAAATATTTTTACGGCGGTCAAGGTTTATTTTTGTATAGGAATATTCATTGTAATTTGAAAGTTCGAAGTGTTAATTTTGAAAAAAGAATTCTTTTGAAAATTAGCTTCTATCACGTCATAGAGGGAGAGAGAGAGAGAGAGAGAGCTACGTGCCACGATTTATGTTATTACTTACGATTTAAGTATTACTTAATTAAGCTATAGATTAAGTTTGTAATAATCTAAAAAAATAGAAATAATAATAGTAAAAAACAATAATTAATGCTTTCTAGGTGAAACTGTTGGTTTGAATTATTAACATTATTTATTTATCACATATCAAATACACTTTAGCATAAAATTTATGTTGTTTCGAAAGCTAGGTAAACTATAAAACTAGACAGAAACAATATTTCCCTGCACAGTCAGATTATAGTGAGAAAATAAATATTTAAATTAGAAAGGAATAAACAAGTGTTTTCTTCTCTCTCTCTCTCTCTCTCTCTCTCTCTCCCTCCCTTACTAATTCCGCTCCCTCTTCTTTTTCTCTCTTACCCTCTCTTTTTTCTATTTCTTTCTTAAAACATAAACAAAAATCCAAACTCCATTACCATTATTTTGAGTTGATTAACAAGTAAAAAAGGATTTATGACCTTACAACAGCAAAATTTCATTCACAATTAATTTAAATTATTTTTCTCAATTACAAGCGTTAAACAAAACCGGTAAAGTTTCCATAACATTTGCACTAGGCGTAACGTTAATAAATTACACGCTTTGTGTAATGATAGCGTGACGTCATCACAACGATTACATATGTACGAGGCTGCTTTGTCCAGTGTTTGTGTAAGCTGTAAATCATTTCACAATTACCTTCATGTTCAACATTGTTTCCATGGTTACCGGATGTGTATCTCAAAACGAACACATGAAAAATAAAATGGTGCCGAAACATTTTCTGACGGGTTATACTGAGAAAGTGAATTCATCCACAGGTTCATCCAAAAGCACAGCACCTTGTACAGGTGGCACAAAAGAATGCATGGATTTGAGTTGCGTAGTAGTAGTGGAAAGGGAGGCCAATGACCTTCAATTGCTTAGTTGGTTAAAGCATTGAATATAAACGGACTAGAATTACAGCCATTAAAAGTCCAAGTAATTGCCGCTACGAACGCTGCAAGCTGCAAAGACAGGGGAAGACGTTGAGAAAATAAACAGTACTATTATCTGTTTAACTGTAGTTGAACACTGCCGTAAGATGCCACCAGCAGCGATATCATATATATCTCTCATAAAGGCTATCATTCTAGTATGTTTAAGTTAAATGGTTGTAACATCCAAACTGCAAACCAAGTAAAAAACAATCCAGTAACAAATACTCGCTTCTGATTGGTTGGCAGTGTACTTGCATCTCGGTACGCTGGACACACATTTCTGTCGTCAGTTTTGCCGGCGCGCCATTTTCCGTAGCGAGTGGAACAGTGACCAGAGCACCACTACAATCAGTACTTCTTCCCTTGGAAGCAAGATGTGACTTCTTGTTTATTGCTGCTGCTTTTGTTTCAGTCAGAAAAAGCTCCTCGCTCGTCCTTTATGTCCTCCATTCCGAGAATTTCACATACTAGAGGACAGAAAAATATTAAAATAGTATAACGCCAGTGATGGAAGTGTCAGCTGTTTGCAAAGTGCTTATTCAAATACAATATTAATTTGATATCCCTGCAGCCGAGTTTATCTCTATAAATATTTAAATGTGGAAAACTTCCATCATTCATTAGATTGATAACTCGCCCTACTTCGGTTTTCAAGTCCATTCATCATCTGCGCAATATATAGTCTGTTAACAATATTTATGGTTCAATAACGTTTTGACGGAATGTCGACAATTTTCTTTGCAATAATTAATTGATATTTAGCCGCATGTTTGCAGTTTCGATTCGAACTTGCCACAAAAAAAAATGTTTAGTAATAACCAGTTATTATCCTAGCGAAATTTGTTCGACAGTTTGAAGATTTTGTCTTTTCATAATATTTTTATTTTTATACAACTTTGGCATTGGGGATTTTCTTATACGAAAAAATCATATCGTAAAGACTTATTTTCGGGGAAAATTCATTTTCCTAGATATAATTGACTAGTTTTTTCCAAAACGATTTAAAAAATTTTCTTGAAACCTGGTGATTTTCCATCATGTTCTTATTTTCGGAAAATGGATTTTCCCGCTTTCCCGGAAATAACTGCTCCATTTGACGTTTTTTTTCAAAAAGACTCAACACATTTCCCTGAGACTTTGGCACTTGGTTCTCCAATTACGAGAAGTTAATTAATCGTTACTTTACCGAGAACAATTACATATTTGTCGGTTTTTTTCCAAAACGACTCGAAGAATTTTCTTCAGACTTTGGAACTGATCAAGGTCTGATTTCCGAGAAGAATATTTCTTCCGAAAATATGACATTAACCAATAAAGGTCTCATACTCTCAAAATGCGAAGTTTTAAGAAAATCTCTTGAAGTGTTTCGGAAAGAACGACAAATATGCAATTATTTTTCGAAAAAATAAATAATTAAACAAATGCGTTTGAATAATTGAGTTGTATAAAATTATGTTTCCTAACCCTATATTTAATACGCGTCATATACTAAAAAATAAGACTAATTTCTCTTATCGAACCAAAAATAAAAATCATGTATTAGTTTTCCCTTCCTTTTTTTATTTTAATTACGATAATTTGTTCGAAAACACGACAAATTAATATAGCTAGTTTTTAACAACATAACTTAAAACATATTACAACCTATCAACTGTTCAATGAAATCAGCTGATCGTTACGAATTAATATAAAACAACTGATGTTTTACTATAGCATCGCTAGTTTTTAACAACTGAACTATAACTTATTACAGCCTATCAGCTGTTCAATTCAATCAACTGATCGTAACGAATTTACATAAAACAGCAATCTTTTACAACAACTACCAATATGAATTTGTAAATTTATAATTATAACTACCATTGTAAAATTGTAAAATTATAACTACCATTATAAATAGCACTCGCATCACAACCAGTGCTAAAACATGATATATGTTAAAAGCTGTTTTTGTGAGTACTTACGTATGTATATTCTTTTTGTCGGAAACCGCTTTAATGATTTTGATATAACGTTGGAATGCACCATTTTCTAATTTAAAAACTCGATCTTGGCGGGTGTCATCTTTGGGAAAATTTATTTTAATTATAAAAAATTGTTTCTTACGTGCCAAATAGTAGGCTATCTATCCAATGTCACCAAAATCGAATGATAATGTAAAATCAAATGCGAATGAATAATAAGGCTTGTTTTAATAGTCCTATATTACTTTATGAGCTATGTTTGAATGTATACTTTTTCATAAACGGCTCGGTTTTGATATAATGTTGAAATATGATATATTCTGACAGAAAAGATCGATCTTGATGGTAATTATTTTAACGAATTCGTTTCAATTAAAAAGGAAAACGTTTTTAAAGTGTAAGTATAATCATTTTAACGACCTCTGAAAAAGTTATCTAAAAGTTAGGATCAGCGTTCGTTTAAAGACTTCGGGTCTGGATCTTACCACGATGTCTAATTATATAATGGAAATTCATTAAACAAAAGTGGTTAGCGAACCTAACCTAACTTAACAATTAACTGCGACCGGTGGTGAATTAATGTGTTCCTTCATTGACATTGAATAAAGTTAATTTTCTGCCTGACCAAGATCACTCCGGATTTTGATTGGTTTCACGCACGGTTCCTGTAACAGTAGTTGGATGAACAGCGGCGCCCTAAGAAGGATTTACTTGGGTGGGAGTGGGGGTCAATATAGGGGTGGTTTCCAGTTCGTCTCTTAACCCAAGGCAGAATTAAGAACGCTATAAAAATTATTACAATATCGTATTGTAGATAATACAGTTTTTAGTGAATTTTCTTAGAGAAATTAGCCATTACAGCGGCCATCATAGTAAGACCCAGACCCGGGACTTCCAAATGATCACCAATCCTGACCTCTAGATCACTTTTTGAGGGGTCGTTAAATTTTTGTTTGGTTTAAATTTCGTAGGTTCAAAATGCTAATATTTGCTGGTGTTTAATGTTGGTGAAATTAAAGGTTGAAAAAATAGGGTGAACATTATGTTCGAAAATTCGCTTCCATCACGTCACAGCTGTAAGCTGCGTTTATTGACTACTAAAAATATTCATTTCATTTCCAAGATTTCTTATAACATAAGGTATTGTTTGTTTGATAAATCAAATAGGCCTACGAGCGTCTTCATCTTTGTATAAAAAAACAATGTTTATAAAAATTACACAAACTTTCTCATGAAACTTTAAACAAATAAAAGAGGGAAATTACAATTTTCTTAAAATTGTTTAGTCAGACATAACTGTAGATTCAGTTTTTTTTTTTTTTGAGAATTTTATGATTTTTTAGAAAATATTATTTCAACAGTTTGTTAATCATAAAATGGTGTATATATACAAATATCTCAAAAAGTGATAAATATGTCAGGATAGGAGCTCATTTTATACTCATGAGTCGGATCTTACCATGATTAACGCCCCCGGTAACTCATTTGCCGATAGAAATTCGGTAACAACAAAAAATATATAACGGTTCCAAGCAAATAACCGGCTAACAATATACCAGTAATTAAAATCATATATCCTTGATTGCGTAACGTCAATAAATTGGTTACCATGGAAACGAATGAATTATTTGATTAGATTATTAATGAGCTAAGGCAACAAATTGAGCAGGCTATGCCTTTACGGTTTTACCTAACTTGTTTAATTATTTATTGTATCGACACGTTTATGTTGAGATAAAGATGAATGGTCATTTATTCTTAGCAATCAAACTATAAAAGCGACTACTGCCTCCATTCTCTTTGCCCGTCTAAAAAACTTTCATCCGAAAAAAAAAAAACGATAAGTACTGGCTTAACTGAAGGGCTCTTCACTTTGGAGGAATTGGGCCCAATGGGACACGGGGCCCGCAAAGAAGACTAACAAAAATTCTGTTATTGAACCAAAAATAAAAATTATTTATCGTGTTTTCTCTTCCCTTTTTATTTCAATTACGATAATTTGTTCGAAAACACGACAAATTATCATAGCTAGTTTTTAACAACGTAACCTGAAACTTATTATAACCTACCAGCTGTTAAATGAAATCAGCTGATCCTTACGAATTAATACAAACGACAAATTAGCATAGCTAGTTTTTAACAACATAACCCTAAAACGTATTATAGCCTATCAGCTGTTCCATGAAATCAGCTGATTTTTAAGAATTAATACAAACGACAGATTAGCATGGCTAGTTTTTAACAACATAACCTAAAACTTGTTATAGCCTACCAGCTGATCATTACGAATTAATATAAAACAACTAATCTTTTACTATTACATATTTATCAAAATTAAATTAATGATTCATTTCCTATAATTAAATCGGTCAAACGTTTTCGAAGTTTCCTTAGTGTAGTGGTTATCACGCGCAAGGTCCTAGGTTCGATTCCGGACGGGATATTTTATCGACGTTGATAAAAGAACTGATCGAGCATTCATTGAGATTATTTGTGCCAGTGAATCCGTACTCTTAGACTGATTGGAATATTTGTTAGAAATTAAAAGTAGCCTCAAATTATAGGTTTCAATAACATTTAATAATTCTTAGCTTATATTTGGAAATTAATATATTTTATCAAAATTAAAATATTCAAAAATAGATAATTCCAGTTATAATTACTAACTCTGACTGGACACTATTATAAAGTAAAGGAATTACAAATACATTTCGAAAGGTCCACGAAATGTCCTTAATGTGTTCACAAATTCACAATTCTGTTATGAACAGTAAACCATTTCGCTCAAATTTAATGAAGTACATTAAGGTTTCTTGATGAAGCCGTTGCTAGGCAACAGAATAACATCAGCAAAACTGATTGCTTCGTTGATTACAATGCAGAGTGAGCCACCTGCAAGTTCAAAATTGCGAAATTAGATAGGTCTCAATAATAATAGTTCTGTACGTGCAATATTCGTTGGATAGATGAACAGGCTTTATGGAATGTTTATTCCCTAGTGTACGACTATCGAAAACAGTAAGACAAACTTTGCACAAACTTTCTTATTTTCATTTTAATACGGTTATATTTTTAATTTTAGTATTTAAAGACCCTTATTTTGAAACTAGTGAACGCTGGTGGGTAACGGACTTAGCTAAGTTACATTTTACTGAAATCAGTTTGATTTGTCTGGTATACAAATGTCAATTGATGTAATTAAACCTGTTTAAATGTGGTGATTGAGATTATCATGTATTCTTACATATTGTAAAAAACGTAGCCTATATAATCATATATTTATCGAGTAAACATCCCTTTTTTCAGCACATACTATTCGTACAGACATAAATGAGGTATCTTTAGAAAGATTTTTTAACCGGCTTCTGACATTGCAAAACGATTTTACGCTAAAACTTACTGTTTAAAGAAACTTTTAACATAAAAGACACTTTTCATTGCCGTAGGTAAAACGGCATCATGGATGCGCATGAGCTGCATAACAAATCAAATAATATTTTGTATACTTTAAAAAGCTAACTTACTAATCACGAATAGAAATGCCATTACAAATGCCACTTTTTTTGCATAACGTACTTAGAACACTTTCAATATTTACTTAAAAGTCATTAAACTTATAGGTTATGTGGCCCTACTGACAGTCCCCTATCCCTGCCCGTCGTACAAGCCGGGACAAGCATTTCGAATACCAAAATGTTTTGGACACTGATTTTACACAAATATATTTGTGATTTCTCCTTCCAAAGTGCATTTATCTATTGTTAATACGGGTATCATAAAATACGAAGTACAATTAAAATACAGTTAGAGGTTAACAAGCATGCCTTTTCAACTGACTAGACGACAGTTAGGCCTACCTATAAAAATTGCGTTTGCTATCACTATAAACAAGTGGCAGGGACAAACACTTCAAAGAGAAGGCTCATATTTACCAAATGCCGTCTTTATTCACGGATAATTGTACGTAGCCTTTTCAAGAATAACTAAGTAACTAACATGTTAGTCTCCGTTAAAGAAAATGAAATACAAAAAGTACAAGAAGATTACATTCTTACATTAGATATCGTTTACAACGAGGTATTGTAATGCCCTGTAAAAATTGCTATTAAAAAACAATTAACTGTATTGAAATGTATATAATACAATGACTCATAAATTTGTGATTATTATTTAACTTCCTTCCCTTCCTTCTAATTACCGCCCTCACTCCAACACCTACTCTTATTTAAAAGGCTGTGTTATACTTAAAACTTTCATAGTGCGAAATTTCGCACGGACCCCTTGGTATACTGTATAAAACAAAATTATCTTAATGCTTCACTTTTCTTATTGACCTTTTAATTGTTAAATTCTGATCTTTTACTCAACAATACAAAAGAACCTTTTAAAACAAATATTCTAAATTGTTACTGTTAAAATCTTAAGCTTAGTTCAGGAGAGTTTTTAACTTGTCTTAAATGCAATGTAATCCTCCTACCTGTTGATTAATGTAATAACGAAAAATAATAAAGTCAATTAAATTTTACTTATTGCCCTTTTTGCACCTTTAGCTCATGTTTAAGTGAATTTATATTGGAAAATAAACAATTGGACAAATGGAAAAATTCATTATAGTAACACGTAGGCTGTTGAATAGCCGTTAGGACCTTGAAACTAACTCCGATTGACGGATCGTTAAACATTTTCCTTACGCACACGAGTGCTTGTGTATATAGGCGTGAAATAAATAGGAAACTCGACGTCTGTAATTTAACTGCTGTTTTGGAGTGCTTCCTCTCACTTGTATTTCAGAGTGCAAGTGTGCTATAGTCATTGTCAATCTTACTGACGGGTCGATCTAAGTTAGCTAAATCAGCCCATTTTCTATTTTCCTCATTGAAAAGTTATATAAGGAGGCGGCAGGTGAAATCTGCTTCAGTTCGACCTCCGATTTGGAAAGAGATGCCAGATACGATTTTGGTGAAATTTCGGAATAATGTTTCTTATAACAATTGTGTCAAACGGATGTACACCGGGTTTCAATGTAATTTACATTTTTTCATCCCTGAAGGAATACGTATAAACATATATTGCGTGTGCGTTGGTGTGTGTGTGTGTGTGTGTGTGTGTGTGTGTGTGTGTGTGTGTGTGTGTGTGTGTGTGAGTGTTTTAGCACTCTCATACTCGTGATTTGTCCCCCAACTTTATTCAAATTTAGCACAAAAATCGCCTTTGGTAAGAGCTATCCATATACAAGTTTACAAATAGGAACCCCTTTCAAATCTTAAAAAAATAACTTTTTTTATCTTACACCTTTTTGAAAATCTGATTTCACCATTGCATACAGCGTTAAAATATATATTGGTTAAAATACATACAGCATTAAAGACTGTATAATTGGTATTTTTTGTTTTTTAAATTATAATGATATTAAGTTCGGTAATATCTTAAAAAAATTGTTTTTCAGGAATATTCTTCAACTATTTCAAAATGATGTAATTTAAAATCTTTGAAAGAAATCATAAATCTTTAAAATCTGATTTAATTGTCGTAATCACAGATCACTTCAGCGCTAAAGACCGCGTACACCGTGTGTAATTTGTTGAATTGAAATTTTAATATTTGAAAATTTTAACGCTGATTATGATTGTGAAATCAGATTTAAATAATCGCGGCACGCAGCTGTCTCGCTGGCGTAATGGAAGCGAATTTCCAAAAATATTTTCCTTAATCCTAAACGTTTTTAAAATTATGATTTCGTCAACATATACAACATTAAGGTCTGCACACACTAGCGTTATACTTACAATATATTATGAACATACGAAAATGAACCCTGACCGCAGTCAAAATAAATTTCTCACAACTGATTTGAAAAATTCAGATCCAACAATTATGTTGTGCCAAGTTAGAATGGAATCAGACTAAGATTGTAAACATTATCATTTTATGTAAGAATTTTCTAATCACAATCAAATAACGGGTTACTGTTTTCGTGATATAATGTACAGTACACCGCCTTGCGGGATGGTTACATCAAAAGCTCCGATGATAGCCTGTGAGCTTGACAGATTGGTTGACCTATATTGCGTGTTCACGTCACATGTATTCACAGACAATCAATCACCTTGGAAACGAAGTTGCTGAATGTGTCATGTCTGCGGTTCTGAAAAGTATAACGGAAATGAAAATTAAAATATCCATCATTTGAACAGTTATATAATGTTTGTCTAGTCCATAAATTATTGCCAGTGGTATTAATTAAAACGATGGATCGAAGAAATGCACCAAAATAACTAGCAATTGTAATTGAACAGTGTGACAAAAGTTTGGGTTAAAGGATGTAAATCTATCGAACAATCATTTTCGGCGCTAAAAGTTATTTCTGTGTCCTCAAGGTTTCGTAGCTCATGTTATTTTCTAAGGGGGATTCCTAGTCCCACGCTAAACACCCTACCAGGAGGTTATCAACTGTCATAGGCGAAACGGCATCATAGATGAGCATGAGCGGCATCACAAATCAGACAATATTTTGTATTTTTTACGAAACTGACTTACTAAAAACGAATACACAATCTATTACAAATACCTCGAATTTGCATAACGTGCTTAGAACAATTTCAATATTTACTTAAAAGTCATTAAACTTATAGGTTATGTGGCCCTACTGACAGTCCCCTATCCCTGCCCGTCGTACAAGCCGGGACAATCATTCCGAATACCAAACACATGTTTTGGACACTGTTGTACACACATATAATTGTGATTTCTCCTTCCATCGTAAATTTATCTATTGGTAATACGGACATCATAAAATACGAAGTACAATTAAAATGTCAAAATACACTTGGATGTTATCAAACATGTCTTTTCAATTGACTAAAAGACAGTTACACATTGCGCAGTTAAAAATTGCGTTTGCTATCACTATAAACAAGTCGCCGGAACAAACACCTTAAAGAACAGGATTGTATTTATTAAATGCCGTCTTTACTCATGGACAATTGTACGTAGCCTTTTCAAGGGTAACTAAATTAACTAACATGTTTGTATAAGTTAAAGAAAATAAAATGCAATAAGTAGAAGAAGATATCGTTTACATCAAATATCGTTTACAACGATATTATAATGCCCTGTAAGAATTTCTCTTAAGAAACAATTATCTGTATTGTAATGTATATACTACAATGACTCATAAGTTTGTGATTATTATTTCACTTCCTTCCCTTCCTTCCAACTACCGCCCTCATACCAACGATTACTCTTATTCAAAAGACTGTGTTTACTTAAAACTTTAATAGTGCGAAATTTCGCAAAGGCCCCTCTGGTTTACAAATATTCCATCAAAACAGGCATGCATTCAAGTCAACAAAAACAAAACATACTAGTTGTTGTTTTTTTATCACGTGTAAAGTTCACGGTTATTTTTGGAAGTTGAGTGTTTTGTCTTTTTTTATTGTAATTTTTAATATTGTATCATAAGAATTGAAGATAGGTTTTTGTTTAAGTTTATGTTTTAAGTAAAACACTTGAGAACTAGAGTTGATCCGTACTCTCAAAAAGTCGTGTATTTTTTTTATAAATACATAAATGATTCAAAGAACAGCAGACTCCGCGGAATATTCTTAAAAATTATCTGACCACCGCTCTACGACAGCGCTCTGAATGCTTTTTAGCGGGAAAATATTAGCGGACCAACTTTACTAGAACTTTTACGCTCGTTCTCCGTGAAGCGGTCTTGCCGTTCAGCCAGTATTACAGAAAATAACCACCAATTGCACTCGTTATCGCTAAATCTGAGGCAAACATCATGAAACTGAAGTGAATGTGAAAAATCTTACACGTACATCGTTCGGGTCTTGTACAAGGTACCTCAATGCTTTTGGACAAAACTGCGTACGAAACACAAACCAAATGCCGAACGGTTGAGTTAAAACAGACACCGTGGTCATTAAGTCTAACGTTTTTTTTATTCATATAATATCCTGCTAAAATCTAATTGAACTTTAACAATTTAAACAAAACCGTTTCCATGACAACAGTTTGCCCCGTTGATTGATTACGTAACTATGGAAACGACCTTTAACTTGGTGGAATTATTTTGTTAATTAATCACAAAGTGACATTTGTCAAACTACTGACTTTCATGAATAATTACCAACACGTTTAACTTAGTTAATGGCATTGATGTATATATCTAGCAGGCTGTAGTAAGAACTGCAACAAAAGCCTAGATCTTGCAAGCGAATTGCCAGAAAGTTAAAAGTTTCACGATATTTTTAATTACACTTTTTTTAGCGAATTGCGTTTCAAATATACCTTTTGGAGTGGCCATCATGGTAAGACCAAAAACTTTTCAAATAAGCACCATCGAGAACACTTTTATATACAGGGTCTGGCAGAGAGGTATGATGTTTTTGAAATGACTGTCACACATTTAATTTTGAATCAGTTTTAAAATTTATTGTTTTTGTACATAACTGGTACAGTGCTATTTGCAAAAAATGCATTTTTTTAATAATCAACATTGAAAAACCACATAACTTAGTTGGCGGCCACTTTTGTCGAAACATTTTTGTAGAAGGGTGGCGAAATTGTCGATAGTCCTTTAAAGCATGTCACATGAATCCTTTGAATTTCTTGAGTTATGTTTTCGGAAAGCCCTTTTGGTTTGTTAATGTAAACTTGAACTGTTAGGTAGCCCCATAAAAAGTAGTCGCAAGATGCCAGGTCCGGTGACCGAGATGGCCACTCGATATCCCCACGCAATGAAATCAGGCGTCCTGGAAAATAATGTCTTAAAAAAGCACCAAACAGTAACTTTCTCACTGTGCAGAGGCTTCTCATGCAGTTGTTACTGGTTGTCGGTTGTACAGTATCGAAAGTTTTGTTTGTTTACCATCCCTGATAAATGAAAGTGGGCTTCGTCACTCGTGATCAAAATGATATCGTACGTCAGCAACTCCAGCATCGCTTCTGTGAACCTGTGTCGTCTCACCAAGACGTTTTGCAGCAGTTTATTGACAACCATAACCTTATACGGATGGAAATGAATATAACACGTATAAGATTAAGTAATATTCTGTCTGACATCTGAAGAGAGCGTGCTGACGTCACGCCGAACGACGAGGGCTGGCTTCCGCAGCTTGTTGCACTCTTTCAATGTTTCCGGGGTTCAACAGTTCGATGACGCCCCCGTGCGGATCCCTGTTTTAAAGTTACAGGTTCATTGTTACTGAAATTGCAACTGTTGACAAGTAGATATTAATCATTTAGGAAACATATGACCACCATATGCGCGCATATCAGTCATTTCAAAAACATCATACCTCTCTGTCGGACCCTGTATAACGAATTTGGTCTAATTTAAATTTTCTTTAAAATTTTATTTCGTGGTAATAAGCCTCTACTAATTGAGCGAGAGAGTTGAGTGCGGAGATATTTTGTTTCTCGATAACCAAGTTTCAACCCTTATTTGACAGCAGTAAACAGTTTTAATTAAGTTAAAGATTCATAACGACGGGAATAGCCTTCTACAACCAGACCGTCGTCTTGGTAACGACCTATTGACTTTCGATGGACACTCTGTCGCTACGCTCACCGCTAGTTGCATCTCACTTTGTTATCGATTAGGCCTACTTTTGTTGCCTTAATGTCAATTGATCATTGTTTAAGTCTAGCTCGATATCTTTTACAACAGACGCTTTTTCAAAGTATCTTCATTTTATCCTAATTAAAATCTTCAGGATAGACTATATACAGGGTGTTTAAAAAAAAATAAATAAGATGGTTTCCCAGAACGAAACTAATTAACTTCATATAAAACCCTAAAACGGTACAAAAACCCTTTGTGTGTGCGCGCGCGCGCGAGCGTGATTTTCCTACTACTCGCAATTTCGTTTTTTTTTTAATTAATATTTTATATTTCTATAACGGTACGACCGATAAATTTACCTTGTTTTTTTATCTGACTTCATTGAACAGTTTTAAAATTGCGGTTGATTTACATCTTAAAACCAAAACACAGGTAAATAAATAACTGTACATTTTACTCACAAATGTCAAAATACCTTTTTTTGTAGCCTTCTATTTTTTATATCGAATGGTGTAAATTTCAAAACGACGGAGGTAGTAAAATATCAAAGCTGCGGCAATTATTCTGCCGGAGCACGATATCCATAATATCGTGGTAGTCATAATGCATAAGTTTTAATTTTATTTTACACGTAACGCCATTAGATGTTTTTATTACCAGAACGTTTTTTTTTTTTGTAAAACTCTTGTTTGCCTAACCTTTTCAGTTACGATCTATATCAATACCTAATTGACCGAGTGAAGCGACATTGTTTTCGAATTCGCTACGAAGGTACCTTGTAATAAGCCTTAACGAATAGTATGTAAGATTTGTTCCCGTTCGCTTCAGTTTCAAGATGACGGCCACTGAATTAACGATGGCGAGTATAACTGCTGGTTATTTCCTGTTATACTGGTTGAACGGCAATACCTAGCGTAATTTTTACTGTAGAGAAAGAGCGTAAAATGTCCAATAACGTTGGTCCAGTAACATTTTTCCTAATTATTGCGGTTACCGGTTAAATTGGCAAGAAAACCGTTCAGAGAGCTGTCGTGGAGCGGTGGGCATGCAAATAACTAATATTCTGCGAAGTCTTTAACTACTAGTTATTGCTGTTTATTTCGAGATATACCATTTTTTATATAAAAAGATACATGATGTTTTGAGAGTATGGATAAACCCAGTTCATAAACTAGATCATAAGCCTAACTTCAGTGCCTGTGTTACAATAATATATATATATATATATATATATATATATATATATATATATATATATATAAGAACAAACACACAAATTAATTAAAACTTAGGCTTACATTATAAATTATGATTATGAATTGGTCATTCATGACTTCTTTTATAAGTATATATTTACACATTTTGGAATGTTTACATGTTTACATATTTTGAATGTTGGAAAATCGCTTCAAACTTCTTCGTAGTTTCCGTAGTGTAGTGGTTATGACGTGCGTTTCACACGGGCAAGGTCCCCAATTCGATCCCAGGCGGAAACAGGACATTTTTAATTACACTTAATTTAATATGAAACTTGAGCAAAATATACTGTTATACATCAATATACATGTTCCTTGCATCACGCGACGCGCAAAATCCAACATTAAACCTGCCCTAAAACATTATACATACATGTTAGAATTGAATCAGTTTGCTTGTTAATTTGTATCAGTTCATTTGTATTGCAGATCTTATCGTTAATTTGAAACTATACACAAATGATATTAAAAACAAAAATTAAATCTTATCTACAAAATATACAAATATTTAAAAAAATCAATTTTAACAAAATATTCAACTGTTAATCTTAATCATACTTGTCATTATATTTCTGAAAGTTTGTGTGTTTGTGTGTTATTCAATAACGCTTTAACCACTGGACCAATTGAGATGAAATTTGGTACAAAAATGGTTTCGATATCTGAGATTAATATAGGCCTATTCCCGTTTTAAAAAACGTAATTATACTACTTACCCAGCCCAACATAATTATTAGTATTTAGTTTTGTGGCATGTGTTAACTGTAGTTATATTTAATTACTGTTTACTGTTTACTGAACCTGAGATTTAGGTACCTAAGATGGACATAGATCTAATCCCATTTTTAAAAATCTTAATCTGTGTTTTATTTATTACAAAATTATTGCTTTTAATGTTACATTTTCAATTATTTTAGTTGAATTTTTTTCAAAAATGAATCTAATTTGTTACTTTGTGTTGAATTTTCTATATTAAATATAAAAAAGCGTGCAGATTACGATACGTTAAAAATTACTATAATTGTAAGTATTTTCTCTTTGTGAAAGTCTGGTTTGATTTATTGTTTGTAGTTTTGTTATTTTAAGTTTCTTTATGTCAAATAATCACAATCTGGTGTTTCTCATTTAAGACTTTTCAATGTTTTCGACGCAGAGTGCAGAATACTCGTACATAACATATACAATTTTATTAGGATACTTTAATTGTAAGGTAGTATATATTTGTGTAATTACATTATATGAAAAAATGGTAAATATGCAGTGTAGCATGTCCTGGATTTGTCGATATTTTTCTTTCTAAAACGCTTTATTACGTGCCCAAAAGTAAGAATCCAAACTATAAAATCGCTGAAACCACGAGAAGTACGATAAAAATCGAAAATAAAAGTGACCAACATAACCTGAAAAATTGCTACTGCGCGAAAATCGGTAACGTGTTGTATATCGGTAAAACAATAAAAATATGCCTAACACGGGTTTGGGGTGATAAGAAACCCATTTTTTAAAAAAGAATACTCCTTAACCTAACTGATACAGTTTTTAGGCCTAACACGGTGATGCGTGAAAAACCTTTAAATTGTTTTAAAAGAATACTACATATCCTAACTGACATGGTAGTTGGGCCTAACGTGGTGATGCGCGAAAAAAACTTTATATTTTTTTAAAGAATACTCCATAAGCTAACTAACATGGTTGTTAGGCCTAACACGGTGATGCGTTAAAAAAAACTTTATTAAAAAAAAACACCATAACCTAACTGACACGGTTGTTGGTCCTAACACAGTGATGCGTGATCTTTAATGTATATTATGATTGCGGGCAAAGCCGTGACGGGTAATATCTACTACCTAATAATTATGACGACTTGACTGGAGGTTCAATAATAATTTTAATATTAACTGCAATATACATTTAACTGTAAAAGCTCTAAACAATTTTGCTAAATTTGTCAGGCTGATAGTATAAGCGTTAATTACAGTTTAAATATTTATTTAAATTATTTACATACAAAATTTTAAACAAATAAATATTAAAAGTAAAAAAGGTATGTCTTGGCGGGTTTTGAATTAGTTTCAATTAGTCCCGCAAGGGGTACCTATTGAGAGGATATAGCCATCTCTCGCGATACCCGAGTCTAACACACACTTACACTTGCAACACTGCACTTACGACTTTAACACTTTACTCTCACACTTACATTTAGGGAGGCGATAAATGCCTCAATATGCTTTTCGCATAGAACTGAGCGAGAATTCACGATAGAAACAATCTGTTCAAATTGGCTTCACGAGTACTAATAACTAATGTATATACGTTAAACGTGACGCCTTTTTACATGTACCATGAAAATGTCTTCACTTCAAAAATTATTTTTCTAAATTCGCTCCTGTCATGTCAGCCATTCAGCACGATTGTGTTAAGCTTGTTTACATTGTTGTATTGCACCACCTGTTCTCCCTCGAGAACTCGGTTTTAACTGAGCTATACAGAGCAGTGCTGTATTTAATTTAATCCTTTATATGTATATATGCCTTCATTGTTATTCTTGAAAACGTACAATTTAATTACACGGAAAAAATAAGCAGTACTTGTAGTTGAAAATTATTACTCAGCAGTTGTGTTTTATAAGCTAATTAAAAATTATTTCAAAGCTGTTAGTGGTTTGGGGTCTCTCTACTCGGATCCTCCAAAGAATTAACTATCGGTTGTTAAAGAAAAAAAACCTTTAATATTTATATGTATGTAACGGCTACAACTACGGTTAATGAAAACTCAAGAATGAACACTACTGTCTTATTCTTCAAAATGTTCCCCAAAATATATCCTAATTTATTCAAGCCAAAACTAAAAAGGGAAAGAAGTGTACGCAAATTTTGTCTACTTACATTTACCGCCGATTCGCCACTTCTCAGCACCGCCTGGCTGGAATGCTCTCCTGTAGTGCGTCCCAACGTACAGCCTTTCGGGTCTCCACAGAATCGACTGTCCCCCGGAATATACTGGCGTTCTGGTCCCCTCGGAATCGCCCTACTTCTTCCCCAAGCTTTTACTTGACCTGTTGTTCTACATACCTTGTTGCTTATTGCAACAGGCAGTGTGTCAGCTGTTTCGCAATTTGTCAATAGTATTCATTTTTTGCTGTGACCTCATTATAATATTTAAAACTAGTAACTAAAGTTTAACATTTTTTTCCTAACAAAACAATTGCACTTTATCGAAAGTCGATCAATTCTAATACATTTTAAAATGATTTAACAGTCAACTTCTAAACAGCAGTTTGTACGTGCAACTGAAAACTGAATGAAAAAATACAATAATATTTGTTTTAAACAACTTATGTATCGTGTTTAAGGTTCTGTCGGCCATATTGAATACATTCCCTGAACATTAATTAATGTTCTAATGTAATTAACGTTACAGATTACACCGCTGTTTGTTAAAGTAACATTATATCCGATATCGCAAAGGTTTTTCTATGTGTAAATGTGATCTGCTATGTTTTTCGCTTCTAATTACATGTGACCACGGCAGTTTGATGAGATCAAACAGACTACTGTATGCTGAGTAAATCATTTTGTGTGCGGTCCATAACGTAGTGTGAGCTTAACTGATTGAGTTTATCGAGTGCAAGCGATACCCAGTTTACGGTAATTGGCTAATCATACCGAGGTCTGGGATATGGTAATACAGTGCTGCTATCTGTCAGAATGATTTGTCAACTATGTATGTGTGTACGCTTATTTGTACCGGGAATGTTTTACAGTACACTAAAGTATGTACACTTTATATGAAGTATAAAAAATTATACATATCGTGAAAAAGACTGGGTTGTCATTATTGCAGTTAGATTAGGGTTCTTGCGAAATTTCGCATTATAAACGTTTTAAGTAAACACGGCCTTTTGATTTTTTTTTAATTTTTATTTTAAGGCGAAAAGCACATTGTGGCTATTATCGCCTTCCTAAATGTAAGTGTGAGTGTAAAGTGTTAAAGTCGTAAGTGTGGTGTTATAAGTGTAAGTGTGTGTTAGACTCGGGTACCGCGAGCGACGTCTAAATCCTCTCAACAGGTACAGCTAGTCTGCACCCCTGCACAGCCTTTTGAATAATAGTCGTTGGGATGAGGGCGGTAGCTGGAAGGAAAGGAAAACATATTTGAAAAATAAATCGAAAAGCGATCGGTTTGAAATAATATCACAAATTTATGAGTCATTGTCTTTAGACAATATTGATAATACATGATAATTGTTTTATTTTATCTGTACAGACAATTATCATTTCAATACAGATAATTGTTTTTATTTTAATAGAAATGTTTACAGGACATTACAATACCTAGTTGTAAACGATATTTGATGTAAGAATGTAATCTTCTTCTAATTTTTGTATTTCATTTTCTTTAATGGATACAAACACAAAGTCCACAATAACCTCTAATTGTATTTTAAAATTATAATTGTACTTCGTATTTTGTTATGTCCGTATTAACAATAGATAAATTCACGATGGAAGGAGAAATCACAATTATATTTGAGTAAAACATTGTCCAAAACATGTTTGGTATTCGAAATGATTGTCCCGGATTGTACGACGGGCATGGATAGGGGTCAGTAGGGTCACATAACCTGTAAGTTTATGACATTTAATTAAATATTGAAATTGTTCTAAGCGTGTTATGAAAAAAGTGGTATTTGTAATGAGATTGTCGATCCGTGAATAATAAATTAGCTTCGTAAAATATACAAAATATTGTCTGATTTGTGATGCCACGCATGCGCATCCATGATGCCGTTTCGCCTATGACAGTTAAAAGTGTCTTTTATGTTAAAATTTTCCACAAACAGTACGTTTTAGCGCAAAATCGTTTTGCAATGTCAGAAGCCGGTTACAAAATCTTTCTAAAGATACCTCATTTATGCCTGTACGAACAGTATGTGCTGAGAAAAAGGGATGTTTATTCGAGACAAATGATTAATTTTTAGACTGGTACCTTCAATAAGTTTTAACAGTTCAGTGATTAGCTCATTCTGCTTAAGATCCTCAAGGTACTGGAAGAAAATTACCCTTTGCTTCCTGCTGGCATGAGCCTTACGATCATAGAATACTTCCTTCTATAAAACTTACACACGGTTTCTCTGCGGCACATCTTTGTGAGGGTCGTTATATGTTAGAACGCTTACATTCGCAATTTTAATCCAGTTTAATTCAAACTTGGCAAGAAAATCGACTGTTGTAATAGGTTAAACAAGTTCGTTAACCAACAAAGTTCGTTGAACAGTTTCGAACTGGCTGCCATTAAAAAATGTTTACCATTCGTTAACTTTTGTGTCTTAAGTGTTTTTGAAAATCTGATTTCACCGTCGTAATCAACGTTAAAAACTGCATAAACATTTTGCATTTTAAAAATCCATTGAAATTTTGATTGTTTACGTCGGTTAGGGTTCCTTTTCGTATTTTCAGTGTAATGTGATAGTTTATACGTTAATATAAACAGTTTTTAATGCTGATTACAGTTATGAGTTCAGAATTTCAAAAGGTGTAACATAAAGAAAAATACTTTTGAAAATTCGCTTCTATCACGTCATCGAGACAGCTGTCTGCCACGATTATCTTAAATTGTTGATTATTTGTTCTTTCTTTGACGATGTAAAAAAATATTTATAAAAATCAACATGTGGGTCATTTGGAAGCCTTCGTGGATCAGTATCTGATCCAAGGTCGTAGGTTCGTCACCACGGACTGTAAATAAAGGTCCCTGGATGTTTTATTCCTGAACTATGTACGTCATACACGGGTAAATGAAGTGGAAACACTTGGGTGTGTGCTTGTGTGTGTGGGTGTTATCAGCTTTGCTGCTTTACACTAAGCCTGTTACATTTATCAATTGCGGCACGCAGCCGTTGTGATAGAAGCGAATTTTGAAAAGTATTTTTTTCTAGCTTATCTTTTTTTAAGCATTAAAATCTGATTATAAGGTATTTGAATTTTAAACTTTTATAAATTATACTGTTAACCTCCGTCAAATCACTTCCTTTCAATGGATTTTAAAAATTAAAAACCGGCTAGTTCATGCAGTTATTAACTCTGATTACGGTGGTGAAATAATATTTTCAAAAAAATTAAATAGAACAAGAAAATTGTGCATTTTTCAAGATTTTAAACTTTTCGTGTATCCAAGCTAATACCAAAATAGATTTTTGTGTCGTCTTAAGCAAATCCGACCAAAATTGTGAACGATTCCTAAAAACCGATCTGAAAGTTAGGATCAAATGCGGTTCTGGGCTTTAAGTAAGTGAAAATAATTAACAATAATATAATTTTATCTTTGTTATATTTTAAAGCCATCAGATAGTATTACAAATTTTAAATAATTCCGGCACTCAGTTGTTTTGCTAGAGTGATCTAAGCAAAATTCTAAAATTATTATTTTTTTTACTTCAAAATCAACTCGAAAATCTCCATATATTATCATTTCAAACAAACCTTGTACACCATGAAACTTCTACGAAATTTTTTAAGGTTTTGAATGGCAGCCATTTTGAAACTGTTTTACGGATTTTGCTGAAAACCTACGTTCCAATTTTGATACTGTGGGCCGAAGAATGCAGAATAATAATACAGCTGAACAAGGTTTGCATGAGTTAATGGTTATTGTCCGGTTAGGTTTCTCTGCCAATTTTTATCATTGCTCTGAATTTTTTTGAAAAATTTCAAAATGGAGTCACCAACATACAGTCACTGCTTACTTATTTGTCTCGGAAAATCGTATTGAACGAAAAGAGAAAAATAACCTAAGCAGTTAAGTGAAAAGCAGAAAACGCTATTGTTTTTATTCGAAGAAAAATCCAGTTGAACTGAAAAAGTAATATACCGAGAATTGTGCCTTATAATATTGAACCCCGTAACCATGGAAACGCGTTTATAACAGAGCGTGTTTATTACTAGTTAATATTATTTGTTAACAATGAAAACAAAAGACACAAGATACGGATTGCTGGTTTGAGAATTATTTCAGTAATATTTAGGCTACACTTTGTGCACAACGTTTACAATTTAAATACTGTTCCTAATAGGCTTAATACTTAATACTGTCTTTTGTGTTTTCCTGCACTGTTCGAAAACAATCTTTTTTAGGTCACGTTTTAAAAAAGATCCGATTTCACCATGATAATCATTATCAAAATCTGCATGTTAAATTTGCAGGCTAAATGCAAACAAATCAAACCATTGCATTTTAAATCCATCATATGGTTATTATGATATGGGATATTTGTACTCTCAATAAGTTATTAGGTGATCATGATAATCGCAATAATAGTTTCAATAACTATCCGTTTCTGGAAATCTCAAAACATCAATGTATTGAATATAGTAGCGTTTAAAATTGCCAGACTACACTGAAAATCGAAAATGAATTCTATTTACCGCATCTTTTGACACCCTGTATAGTTTGAGTAGAAGGAAGTATGATGGGAGCCACACACTAGAGGTTTCGCCTAGTTAAGAATGTGCAGATTTTACGAGTGGCTCCAATCCTCTCGTAGAATTCCCCGTACTATTATAAAAGTAGTACTGTTGAAACTAGGTCTGTCGTATTTAAGAATGTGTTTCTGGGAGTTTGTCGTTATACAGGAAATAAACCGTCTGTTTTATTGTCTTCCGGCATTCGCAGTCTGTTCTGTCTTAATATCGTTGTTCAGTTTTAAAAAATACAAAACTCGGCTCTCTTCAACAGAATTATATTTCTTGAGAGAGTTTGTTTCAAGTAAAATATTTTCCGAACTGCATTCGTTTTAACCTATTTCGATGTAATCATCGCGGCTGTACTGTCCACTCGATGAAAGCTAATTTCCAGAAATGTATTTGTTTATCCTAAGCCTTTTAAAAATTCTGATAATTATCACTAAAATATGCATATATTTTAGCATTTCAAACTTGCAAAATTACATTGAAAATAAGAATTTTTTCTGGTGTTTAACGTCCGACTATTGTGCACACGGGCTACCGGGAATCGAACCCGGGTCATGAACATTGACCGCCGTTGATCTCAATCACACACGCACGAACACACACACACACACACACACACACACACACACACAACGGGAAATTTTTCATACCAATAATATAAAGTTGTACGTAAAATTTTTGTTTCAAAACCAGGAATAGTTTTAGTTAAAAATTAATATAAAAAGATCTACAGGAGGAATGTTGGCCAGCAGCGATTGAATATCTGTTCAAATAAATGAGGTTTAGAGAGAAACCGACCTTTACGTAACGATTGAAGAGTGCAGGAATAAACGGAATTATACAAGTTCGAACATGCCTTGAGCTGTATTGGGATAAATACTTTCGATGCTTTTAATGTTAAAAAAGAAATTTTCGTAAACAAATACATTAAAGGTGGTTTTTCATAGATCAAATGATACTGAATAAAATGTTAAGTAAAGGAAATTCATAGTTTATAAGTTATAATACGAAATAGTTTAATTAAAATAGTAAAATATATTGAAAAGTCGAAGTACGATGTTTGCCGTGTTACGTTGAAGTTTGGTGAATAAATAAAATGTTTTACAAAGAATTAAAAATAAATATTTAACTAATGGATTTAGTAGTAAGACAAAATGAGTTGAGTATTATAAAGTAAATAAAGTAAATACTATTAGTTTAACAAATATTTTTGCAGTAAAAACTGTGTTACAAATTTTGTTCAAAATAACGTAATAAATTGTTATTAATTGTAGGGAATATAAAAGAGATAACTGTATCAAATAAATGTTAAAATGAGGTATAGAAATCATGATCAAAATGAGTTTAAGGATTTAATTTGCAGTAACTAAACAAACTGCAATTATAATGAAAAACGTTGTAAAAATCATTCAACCAAAGGGTGAAATGAGTAAATCCACTGATTAAAGAATTAAAACCAAATTGCGTGTTCAAATTCAGTAAGGCAATAATAATTAAATTAATTTGTAATTAAATCATAAAAGCATATCTCGTGTACTACTGCACCTACAGGCTCCATTTAAGGTGCAATCGATGCAGGGGAACTAATTTCTGAGAGGTGGTTTTGTCTCAAAAACAGATGGAGTTGATCCAGGTGATCACTGGGCGAGGTGCTATCCTTTGAGGATGAGGGTTCTGCACCCAGGTACCTTAGTTTTCTAAGGCACTTTATGGGACTTTCCGGATCACCTGCGCGTATGACAGATGTGACTTTTGCCAGGGTCGTGTTCCAGATGGCGAAGGTGATGGTCTGGATACTGAATCCCCTGGGCAAACTTCCACCAGGTCAATTCCTGTGGATGATGAGAGCTCAAAACATAGGACTAAAGACTCAGCAATAGAGGGCCGTTGATCAAAAGGCGTCAGAATTAGAGTACACCCTGGTGCTGATGATCGATTACGAATAGCTGAAGACAATGAAGGAGGACTTTCTAGAGTTGCCTTCAGAGTGATTTCTACTTCTAAGACAAATAACAGTAGTTCAAACCAACTTCCGTCACTGTAAGGCGGCAACTGCTGTCCTACGGAGCCTGCTTGAGCAAGGGGAAGACGACGCTGTTTGGTACAAGATGGTGGGTGACGAGAGGCAGGATATCAGGACTAGCTGTAAGCGGAGGGACTGTACAGTACTTGTACTAACCTACGTGTGGGATCTAGGAGTAGAACTGACCCACATTACTTCTCACATGAGGAAAGTGACCTTCACAGGATGAGCTAGTCAGTGGATTGTTGGAACTTACTAAGGGCACCAATCTGCTGAACTAGTACTTAAGAAGTTTAGTAGCACAATAGCTCCAGGGTTTGTATAATCCCTTCCTACTTTTTAATATTAATCGTAATCTTCATCTTACACGTTTTTTGAAAATTTTATTTAACCACCGAAATCAGAGTTAAAATGTACATAAATTGGAAATTCAAATTTTAAAAATATATTGAAAATGTTAATGTATGCATATTTTAACGCTGATTATAACTGTGATCTTAGATTTTTCAAATCTATAAATTATTGTTATTTTTACTTTTTGAAGATTGAAGTCCACACGTCAGCGAAACAGCTGTGTAAACGATTAAAGCTGAGATTAAACGAGCGCTTTTCTTTTTCCATTAGGGCACTTTGTTACAGTTTTTCTTTAGTTTTCCAAAACAAGAAAAGCACATCACTCATACTTGTTATAGAAGAGGTAATGTGTTATTGATGTTTTTAATTCCTCGCTCGCTCCACTCCAAAACACCAGCATGATGGTTTCCCACTCATCCTCCTTAAAGTGATTGATCGTTCCGTGTTCAAATAACGGCGCAAACATGCGATATAGGTCAGGCTAGACGGTGGATTAAATAATACAATGCTTGGGGGAACAACGGGTCACTGTAGCAATCGCTCGGTGTAGGCCTAAGACAAAACCAACGAGAGTGTGTTCGTAATTAAAGCAGAAAAAGTCCAAGCATTAATATAATTCACAAAGAATAAGAAACTATGGTTTTTTCTTTAGACAAA
The DNA here is from genome assembly GCA_022606455.1 of Callitettix versicolor. NCBI lineage: Eukaryota > Metazoa > Arthropoda > Insecta > Hemiptera > Cercopidae > Callitettix > Callitettix versicolor. The sequence goes on from CM040187.1 coordinate 25,254,289, forward strand.
GAGAAAAAATATATTTTGATCTTCTGTTTGGATCCCCGTAGACTAGCTGCACCTATTCAGAGAGTTTAAAAGTCCTTCGCGGTACCCGAGTCTAACACACACTTACACATACAACATTATACTTAAGACATTAACAATGTACACTCACACTTATATTTAAAGAGGCGATAGTAGTCTCAATGTGCTTTTCGCCTTAAAATAAAAAAAAGAAAAACATGATATATCCATTTTCAAGAACCCTGTTTCCGAAGAATTTTTTGCACATATACACATATTAAGACGCCTTGAGAGAGAAGTGGGAAGTTGGGTCTGTATGACGGTTTGCGTGTGAAGGGAGGGAGGGGTTGAAACTGAGTGACGAGTTTTATACATCCTATTTTTGCATAAAATCTAACCTGCCCAGTTTTTTTGAATAAAAGAACACGACTATATTTAATCATATGATTTATGTTAAATTTGTTTGCCAATGTGGTGCAATAATTTTAAAAGTTTTGTATGTAAAAGTAGCGCATTTCTGTATGGTCAAGATGGAAGACTTTCCTGAGTGAGTTGCCCGACTTGTGTATGTTTTAACAAAACAGTAGGGCCGACTACCTGTAGGCGTGGTACCTTCGCTACTAAGCAGACAAAAGGCATCACAACGCTGAGTTGAGTTGCAGGCTGGCGAGACGAAGCCTGATGTTTTTAGAAAAGAGACCCCTCTCTCCATTCCTCCTAACGGCCAGCACCTCGGCTCAAGCGCGCTAACTAAACGGCCTTATCACGGACGTTGTACACCATCTGACCAGTTTTTTGTTGTTCAGTAAGTTCCCCTCATTATATTTACATTATTATCCCCATGGATAAGGCTAAGTACCTAGGAGGTTGACAAAAAATCCAGGACTCCGTTTGATATACCGGTGTCATTCATTCCATCAGCACGGGTCATTTTACATTTTCGAATAAGCCAGATTATGTAGAGTAGTGATTGTGTGTATGTCTTGAGTAGATGAGTGAGAGTAGTATGAACTAGAGGTACGGTGGGATCGCTAAGCCAATCAGCTGCTCATTTCAGCTGCCTTCGCTGACACGTAGGACAGAGGGGTCAAAAATAGCATCTCGTAATACGTGCACGGTTACTGAAAGGTTCTTGCTTAGTGGTGTGTCCATTAGTCTCTCAACTACATCGCTAGAAATCAAGTAATTAAGTAGCCAAGTAACATCAGCTAGAAACCAAGTAACTAAGTAACCAAGTAACATCAGTTAGAAACCATGTAACTAAGTAACCAAGTAACATCAGTTAGAAACCAAGTAACTAAGTAACCAAGTAACATCAGTTAGAAACCATGTAACTAAGTAACCAAGTAACATCAGTTAGAAACCAAGTAACTAAGTAACCAAGTAACATCAGTTAGAAACCAAGTAACTAAGTAACCAAGTAACATCAGCTAGAAACCAAGTAACTAACTGATCGAATTCAAACACATTTTTCATTCGATTTCTTCAAAATTCAAAGGTAAACTAAAATTTAAACAACTGCCAATAAGCCCTGTATTTCGTCAAACCTTTAAACACCTTGTTAAATGTTTTAACGTACGAAAACCTTCCAATGTACCCAAACGACGCAGGAATTTGGTATGAAGGATTTATAAAAAGTCGAATAAACTAAAGTTATAGGAATCCAATTTGTTAAAATTTTATGAAACGTTTAATACCCTATTAGGAGAGTGTTCAGCAATGAAAAACCACTGATATAATTTTTCTTACTGTCTGATTTTTTCTGGTATTTTTTCCGTCTTTTAAGTAAGATTAGGTTAACGCTTCTGGCGAGAAACTACTGCAGCTTTCTTGGACTTTACAAATTGAACAAAAGTGGGATTTAGATTTTGTTTTATTACATCGGCGTTTCTAATAAAATACCTTATTTTATTTCAAGTAATTAAATTATTTTATTATTTTTAATGAATTGCTTTTCAAAAGTAAGCTTTTTGAGCGGTCATCGTGGTAATGAACAAACCTGGGAATTTGAAATGAGCTCGGCACTTAATTCAGTGGGATTGTTACAAATTATACAAGATATATTTTCACAGGAATTTAAACTATTTTAATTCTAATTTATTATGATGTTAACGCCGATTACGATATTAAAATCGGAAAAAAGTTATGCATTTTTGAAGCGAAGCTTTTAATGTTAGTTTTGGCAAGAGGAGTGAATAGAAAAAAAAACGTATGCCGAACGGGAAAATGTAATAGAAATATGGAACGAACTAGCAAACCTATTTCATCTATCTATTTCTGTCTCTTTCTTTTTTCTTCCTCGTTTTCGATAACAGTACACGCATATTATATGAAAAGGTTGTGTTGCTTATGTTTCTGTATTTTTCGTTAGTTTAACACGTGTACGTTTATAATACATTCGAAATTAATATAAACGTTTATAATAATTTTTATTAATATTGCTGATTTTTAACGACATAACCTGAAACTTATTATAGCCTATCAGCTGTTCAATAAAATCAGCTGATCGTCACACATTAATATAAAACGATTGATCTTTTACAATACTACAGCAAATAATGTCTAAACTAGGTTCACGTATATATTTATTTTAAAAAAACAATATATTTGTAATCATATCTTCAAATTATATATTCAGCAAAGATATCATTAAAAAGCTTCGCTTCTATCGGTGGCTTCCCGAGTTCCACAATGGGTAACAAACTTTTCCAAGCTTTACAAAAATTAATTTTTGATGTAAAATTTGAATTAAATCTGACATTTCAAACACACGCACACATGCATACGTCATTTTAACGACCACTTAAATATCTGAGCCCTTTAGAGCCATCTGTACGGCCACTTTCATAGTTTTTTTCTCAATGAAAATTCACTAAGAAACAGTAAATTTGGAAACAAATTTGTTTAGAGCTATAAAAATGTCACACTACATGGTACATTTCACACTTACCCGAACAAATTGTACAAAATAGCTAAACATATTGTCCAGCTCGTCCTGTAGGAGAGCGTATAAATTCTCTGTTATCCTTGCAAACATCAAACAAATGAACCTCCGCCCTTCTAAAATTTGTCACAGACTGTCAGAGAAGTAAAAGCGACATGACACTTCCCCTGTTTGTGTTATCAACTTTAACTTATTGTTACAATTTGCTTCTTTCGCAAAGCAGACTGTTCCAAAAATATACTAGGTATTTTATAATAGCGTAAAATATGTAATTTTTTTGCATTTTTAAAAAGCAGATAACTGAAATTATAAGCCTTAATTTTTCTGCTATTACACTTAGCTACTAGCTCACTCACTGGTACAAATTATTACGTACTTTCTCACGAATATCACAAACTTGGGGTCACTGTTGCATATTAAATATTTGTAGTTATAATTTCTAAAAACAATTAATCGAAAATCGGCCTAATTTCTCACATTCGATCTAACAGATTTTTCTCAAATTTGTGTCATATTATGACTTAACTCGATACGCTAATTAAAATATACGCAAAAGGTTTGGTTTATTAAATTGATATTCAGAAATAAAGGATTTATAATTTTCTTATGTTGAAAATATAAAATATTAAGGAATGAATATTTATGGTCACAGTGTTTTATAACTTTCTGAGATGTTCAGTTATGGTGTCTTATCCAGTCCTAGTTTCTTTATTTGCAGAGGATTCAAGGACATCCTCACTTTTAATTGGTGACTTCCATTATAATCGCATTATTGAGATAATTTCAGACGCTTGATCTGCTAATATCCTTTCAGTTTTGCTTTCCCTTGATCCTTATTACAGACGTTTTGCTCAGTTTAGCCAGTTTTTTGGTGTCGTTAAGACAATGCTCATTGTATTTTACATCCTTACTCATGGTAAAACACCTACAAGTAGTTAAGGAAATGAGGTCCGTCCATAGAGAGTCCTGCATGCATCACTGGGAGGTCGACAGGTATCGCAGAGCTCCGTTTGATACACCATTGGAAGAGTTGCTTCTCATTTTAGAGTAAGCCAAGCTATGTATGGTTGTGTGTGTGTGTGTGTGTGTCTTGAGTAGATGAGTGAGAGTAGTATGAGCTAGAGGTACGGTGGGATTGCTAAGCCCATCAGCTGCTCATTTCAACAACCTCCGACGGATATCCTAATCTAAATTAGGTTATGGATTTCTATATAAAACCAAAATTTTGTGAAAAATCTAATGAACCAATTTTGAGGAACCACGATAATGTTTCCGTTTTTTTATCGGTTCCTTACCGGATGCGGTTGTTTTTAGGTAATTTCTACCGGAAATGAACTAACGGAGCGGTTAACATTGTAAGACCCAGACCCGGGATCTTGAAATAAGCGGATATCTTTATTTACAGACAACCGTATTCTTTGCGTCCTCTACGTTTTTGGCGTAATGTCGGAACAATGTTTCTTCCAGAAAAATTGTGTCGAATGTATGTACAACGGTTTTCACTGTGATTTACACACACACACACACACACACACACACACACACACACACACACACACACACACACACACATATATATATATATAATTTTTATATATATACACATATATACTAATATATATATATATATATTAGTATATAGTATAGTATACACACACACACACACACACACACACACACACATATATATATATATATATATATATATTTAAAAGATATAATGATACAGGAATTATGAAAATAAAATAATTATATTTATTTTCTTGTTGATAATTAGTTTGCATAATATTGAAGTGATATCCGTCTTGCCTTTAAAAATAAATTATGGGAATCTGCAGCGCATTGTATGATCGATGTGTTTCAGCGACACGTTGAATTGTATTATTTCATCGCTGAAGAATAATATCACGCATATCACATTCTCCGCTAACTACGACAATCACAACTTAATTGACGGCAGGTGCGTTGTAGCGTCCGGCATACTGACCGAGTTATATTTTGTCGACTCGTATTTGAATTGCGTAATGATCCGCCGCTAAGTTGTCAATTGAAGTTTTGAATACTCTTATCAATGCATTGTGTTGGTGGAAAAATGCTTGCAAATACAACATTATGTGGCGTTTGGTGCCTGGAATTGCATTGCAACGTTGATCAACTTGTGCATCGTCGACATCCATAAAGTAGACTTGTAGAAATGTATGTTCAGCGTAGAATGTTCCACTTGTAGTGATATATTTGTCTTTGAACGTAAGCAGGTATTGACTTTGAAAAACTTTGTATTCACAATCGGATGAACGGTAAGGTAAAAGTTCCGAAAAATATTTTTTTCACTACAAAGGGTGATTTTTAAGGGTGAAGGGGTTGAGTATTATAACTCCCTTATAATCTTTAACCTTCCCGGGAAACTCCTGAACATTTAGAAAAAAGCCCAATCACAATCGGATGAATGGTAAAGCAAAAGTTTCGAAAACAATTATGTCACTATAAAGGGTGATTTTTAAGGGTGAAGAGATTGAGTATTACTCTTATAGCCTATAACTTTTCCCAGGAAACTCCTGAACATTCTGGAAAAAGCCCAATCGCAATCGGATGAATGGTAAGGCAAAAGTTCCGAAAACAATTATGTCACTACAAAGGGTGATTTTTAAGGGCGAAGGGATTAAGTTTTACAACTCTCTTATAGCCTATAGTCTAATCTCCCCGGGAAACTCCTGAACATTTAGCAAAAAGTCCCATTAAAATCGTATTGCTAACCAATTGCTAATAGTGTTTTTACTGTATGTATTTACTGTATATAAATAGTGTATTTACTGTAAGTATTAATAGTATGTATTTACTGAACATTATGGCAAAGGTTCCGAAAAACAATTTTTCACTACAAAGGGTGATTTTTAAAGGTGCAGGAGTTGAGTATTACAGCAAGCGGGAAAATTTACTAATGTTTTCTCTGTAAAAGCCTTCCTTAAAATATTGCCAACATTTTAATGAAATGTTTAATCGGTCCAACCGTTTTTACATTATGGCGTCAGCAACAAAATATCAATTCATATATATATATATATATATATATATATAAATTTGTTCGAATATTAATAGAAACTATTTCATAAAATTACCGTTAGTTTAACTAAAACGTTTTAATAATTCGAACATAAAAGATATTAACAAACCAAGCTATTAACAATCTTGCGTTTGGAACCTTTATAACACTCTGAATATCCGAACATTAATAGTTCATTTTGTATGTTGGAAATAAAAGTCGCAAACAGAAACATTAATCACAGAGGATGATTTGATTTTAAATTATGTTTTCTCGGAATAACGTAGTTAAATACCGCTAGCGGAGGAAAACCGATCCAGTACTGGATTATACAAATTGAAACAGTTTTTTTATTATGTGGGTTGCTTCGTTCTGTTCGTTTTTATTAAGGATTTTTTTACCGTTTACAGAATAATAAGCAATATAACAGATATAACAGTGTCAGTTCACATTATGTGCCCAAACTAGAGGAACCAGCCCCCAGCGACTTTTAAAACAATTTATCGAATTTATTATTGCAACATAGCCACCGGACCACATATTTAAATAATTAGGATTATGACCAATTTTTTTTCGTCTAGCGGTATTGTTTACTCACTTCGTAAAGCTACCACGGTTTCGAAAAATTACTGTTTCATCTTCAGGCCGTAATACAATATGTCAAATCCATCTGTCGAGGTCGTCACAAAGTCAAACAAAACACTGAAAACACACGTCACAAACACTAAACACAATTATACAATTAAAATGCATGCGATAAAATTTTGCTTGGCCAAATGATATGTGCAACTTGCATGTCGTTATATTCCGGACTGCGGACTGCGGAGTTTTCATAAGTAATAGCGCCCGTCAGTGTTAGTTACGGTACGTCTGCTAGTTGTATATTATTTATTTAAGTCACTATCCTTAGAGTCATGTCATATATTAAATTTGACTTAAATGAGAGTTGTTATGGGGATATCATTTTTTGTTCTTATAAATCACAATACATCTCAATGACTCTTAAATAATATTCGGTATTGGTACACGTTACCTGGATGTAATTGTAATTATATGTAATCAATATTAGACTCAATACCTAGGTGTAATTGTATGTAATCGGTACTAGTACTCAGTACCTAGATGTAATTGTATGTAATCGGTATTAGTACTCAATACCTATATTTAATTATAATCGTATGCAGTCGGTATTAGTACTCGACACCTATTATTATTAAGATTATATACTAGAGGAAGGGATAGTTCAACCCCAGGCACTGCGTACTCGATACCTAGATGTAATTGCAATCGTATGTAATCGGTATTATTACACGATACCTAGATGTAATTTTAATCGTATGTAATCGGTATTAGTACTCGACACCTCGATGTAATTGTAATCGTATGCAATCGGTATTATTACACGATACCTAGATGTAATTGAAATCGTGTGCAATCGGTATTAGTATTCAATACCTAGATGTAATTTTAATCGTATGTAATCGGTATTAGTACTCGACACCTCGATGTAATTGTAATCGTATGCAATCGGTATTAGTACACGATACCTAGATGGAATTGTAATCGTATGTAATCGGTATTAGTACACGATACCTAGATACAATTGTAATAGTATGTAATCGGTATTAGTATTCAATACCTAGATGTAATTTTAATCGTATGTAATGTGTATTAGTATTCGATAGCTTGAAGTAATTATAATCGGTATTAGTACTCAATACCTAGATGTAATTATAATTGTATGTAATCGGTGTTAGTACTCTAAACATATATGTAGTTTTAATCTTATGCAATCAGAATGAGTACTCGATACCTAGATTTAATTGTAATCGTATGTAATCTATATTAGTACTCGATACCTGGGTGTAATTTTAACCAGTATTCGAAAATAATCGCTTATCACATTTCTATAGAGGGGATAAAAATGAAGGTGACCCAATGAATTACGCCTTGATAAGACCAGTTGGCGACGAGCACAGTTTTCGGATTTTCCTGTGCAGTTCGGTTAGTCTGTTTATGCGATAACTTATCAGTGGTTATCTAGTAGTCCGCAAGCAGGTATTCGACATACCTGAAGAAGTAGAGTAATTAACTATTTTGTCAAAAGACTTTTTATATTGCCGAATTATACATCAAGCGCTTTCTCAATGACAGAAACTAATGAGCAACCCGTTTTCCTGCATACGTTGTACCTATACTTAAATTATACAATTATGGTCTTAAGAATGTCGGATGAGAAAATGAAGAAAAATTATGAACTTACTGCATTCAGAAGAGAATAGACTGGTTGCAAGAAGTTAAGAATTAAATGATTCAGTATGGGCGAAGTCATTCCAGAGGATGTCGTTGATGCTAATATTTTGGAGAGAGTTTTTTTGTAAATTCACGTGTCAACGTTGAAAACATCTGTCATAACACTTTTAGAAACTGAACTGTGCAGGGAATCAAAATTAATAAACGTCGTGGATGACGCGTCGTTGGAGAAATGCAGGTGGTTCTTAAATTAAAGAGGTCATTTAGTAAAACTCAACTTTAGACCTTTAAGAACTAATAATTTACAATGTTCTCTGTATAACTCACACATAACAGAAGATTCTAAGATGTTTGTTAACTGCCGCAGATATTCGTGACAGTACAATTCTTGTGTGGTTTTTGTTAAGACCATTATTGTTTCATTTAAGAAAAAGCTGGAGAAGTAAATATTTTTTAAAATATTACGGGTTTCAACTTTATAAAAAGTGATTATTTGTTAAATTTTGTATTATTTTCGATGATTGGCTTTTGAATTTTTACGTAAAAAAAAGAAAATTCATTTTACCCCGGCATTGTAAATTAATTTTTGAAAGACGACGTTTCACTAACGACTATATACCATAGGTATGTCATTTTTTAAACATAATTTATATTATTTTATTGTATAAATTTGTATAAGTCATTTATGTACCTAATAGTCTTCTATAGAATGAACAAAGAAAACCTTAAGGAAAATCTTTCAAAAATTTGCCTCAATTTTATCTTCTCTCCTGCGTTACGATGTTTCCATTTTAAAATTGGACCACAATATGTATTTATATTTATAGATCAGTAAAACTATTAAGATATTTAACGCTCTCGCAACTAGGGTATTGACGTTTCGACCATATTGTGACATTTCTGTCGTCATGGTGATTTATTCCAGGGCTATGACACAAAGGCATTGCTGAAAATTTCTTACTTGTACTTTTCCACAATCGCCTGGACGCAAATTGAATTTATCTAATTTATCTAATTTTTTAAAATTTACTTGAAATTCCAGTCAGTGTGCAAATGTGTAGTTGATTGTTTAGTGTTCACATTGGATAACAAAAACAGAATATTTGTTCTTCGATTTTTAGTATTATAATGCGAATTGATTCAAACTGGGTACAAAAGCCGATTTTCGTAATAGCTTCAAATGCGTTACTCAATAAAATCTGTTCAACAGTTTCAAAATGGCATTTTAAATCTTTAAAAATGCATAACTTTTTCGTCTTAATTTGTTTTCAAAAATCTAATTTTACCTTCAAAAGCTGTATTAGCGTTTTAAATTTTAGAAATCTATTAGAATAAATAAACTGAATTGGACGGTGTTCACGGTTCATTTTCACATTTTCAATATAATTAAAAAGCGAATACGTTTTAGTGTTAAATCGGAATTTTAAAAAACGTAAGATAAAAGAGTTGTACTTTTGAAAAATTGCAGACATCACACCGAGACAGTGGCGAGCCGTGATTGTTTTAACTGAAATACATGAAAACTGTGTGTACTGAATTCCAATGTCTTTCCTCTTCTAGTCTTCTAGTTTCCTAATATAGCCTATGTGTTCTTTTAGTTCGAAAAGAAAAACAAACACTGATTGGTACTGAGATATATTTCTTTTCTTTCTCAACACGTGACTTTATATTCCTTTAAATTAATTACGTATCTCTTCTTATAAATTCTCACTCTAATTAATTTTGTACGCTTGTTTCCAATTTACTTTATGTTAATAATGCTGTTACTCCGCTATTCAAAATGTCTAAAGTTTTAATTAAACTTAAATTGCTGGAAGAATTGGTTATTTCAAAGCATAACACTATAGTTTTCCGATAGGTATGTTGATCGTTATAAGTATATATATTGAAATTTGTATGGATCCATCCGATTTTAAATCACTTGGGTTTAAAGATTTGGTTAATTAATTAATTATTTGAAAAACTCGTGTAATTCGATAATTAGTTTTGAGGTTATTTGTATGTCAGGGTAATCCATATTAATGACTTTGTTTAATAAACATATATAATATATGCGGTAAGGTAATGAAAAAGCTTTGAGATGGAGGATACCTTCAAATACGAAAGTGTACTTCTCGAGGATACGACGCTTGCAACGGCCTGCTAACAACACCAGTAGGGCAGAGAGTAAAAGTGTGCGAGTGAGAGGTCGAGTCCCTTTTCTTTCACCATAACTCCCTCCTTTACCTTCACTATCGCTGAGTAGTAACAGTTTGTAGTCCTAGATTAGCACTGGACATTGAAGGGAGCTGGAGGGGAATTCTCCTACATGCGCAAGAAATTCTCGCGCAGGCCTTTTAGTAAGTGGCTGGACTATACAAGTTGCAGTTTGCAGACGATCAAGCAGTAAAGGCAGAAGGCAAAGAAGATCTACTGGACAAGAGACGAAAACTGGGGATTAAATATAAATATGGGAACAACTAAGAGAAAAAATATATAATTACAATGACAATACTGAAAATTTCAAAGCATTTAAACACAATTAGTTTAGGTGACAATGAAGAAAGAACAACAGTAATAGAAGTATGAAAAGTAATAGGATCTTCGAATGGGATATTATGAAGAAAAAACGTAACACATTTCAATGTCTACAATAGAGCGTAATATTTTTGTTAATTTATCAAGAACAACGTAATGTATGATGAAGAACGACTGAAAGAAACAAGAGAAGAATAGACGCTACTGAATTGAAATCGCTAAGAAGATCTGCTTTGGAATGTCCAGAGTACAGAGAAGAGAAAATGAGGGAATTCGATGGGAAATGGAAATAACGGAGACATTGTATGAAAGAAATCGAAAGGAAACAATTAGTTTTGCACGGCCAAGTTCAAAGAATGGAACGTACACGACTGTCAGAACAAACAACAGAGTTGTTATAAAATTTAAACAAGAAAGAAGAAAAACCGAGAAAATGGAAAGAATGAAAACGAAAAGCAACGAATAACCGAAACCTACAAGAACAACATTTTATATATACTTGTGTACATCGTAGTCATTGATGGATTTTGTTGAAATTTGGCATGTACCTATGCCTCCTTTATTCATATCTCGAGCCAATCTTCAATTTTCAAAATACGTTTTTTGACACCTTTTGTAGAAAAAAGTCCTCAAAACCTATTTTCACGATCTTATTTTGCTGAAGTTTAGTTTACAATTATCCAAAATATTACTTTTATCGGAAGTAGTACGTCGGAGGTACTTATCTGCCGGCCACCTGTTTTAAATCCAAGCGGGCTTTTCTTAATTGTTGATTTGAGTAGTAGAAAATTCAGTGTCGCCAATACCAAGTTGTTATAACCAAGCTTGACTGTATGTACGTCAAACACGGTCTGCTACGGTTATATAATGGTAATATTATAAGTTTTTCAAGGCAGATAAATAAAACAATATTACATAATAAGGATTACACATTTTAATGAACAAATTATTTGTGGGATTTCATTTACTATTTTACAATAAAATTCACAAATAATACATGTATATCATAAACCTCTAATATGTCGATAACAAAATATTTTAATTTATGTTCAGTTAAAACAACGTTTAAACGTCCCTACCGTGTGTTCTATATTATATATTATTTCCAAAAATAAACATTTATTTCTGCTAATATACCTATAAAACCAACTACAATACTTCAACTAATCTAGGATTGAGTCTTGGATGATATAGTCTGGAAATAGGACATTTCAGATGTGTGACGATAAATAACTTAATTCAATTGGGTTTTTTATTTGATTCTTATTTGTGTATTTAAAAATACCGGCATTTGTAATTCGCTAACTTGGCTATTTTTAAATTAATAGTGTTTATTACCATGGTAAACGCTACCCAATTTATCAGGCACTTTAAGGAAATGATTTCAATAACAGAATTAAAAATTTTATGTAATTTTGTAATATTTTGTAAGTTTGTTTCACTTAATTTCAATTTTATTTTTTTTCGGTAAAAACATTAAACAAAAATATGTAATTTATAAGTAATACAAGTAAAAATATTTTCTACATCGAGACTCGAACCTAGAAACTTTTGCATTAAAACTGTCTTGTATACCTATATTTCCTACAGTTTGTACTGATTTTTAAATCGTTCGCAATAAAATTAAAGTTATGAAATTCAGTAACGTGTTACAATATTTCAATAAACAGCTGTTTTGATTAATGAAATCTTTTGTTTGAATAAGAAATTTAATAAATTTTAATGTTTTTTTTAATGATCACAATATAGAGTTGATTAAATTCAATATTTATCTGCTAGATGTCTCTATATATTTAATAAATGTAAAGTATTGTTGTTATATTACGGATTATGTACTCGAGCAATAACACCAGGAATAAGAACATTAGTGATTCTATCGAAGATAATAAAAATAGTGTTTTAACTTTCTTGCCTCACACTTACCGAAGTGAGATCAAGACTTCTGGTTCGAAAATCGATCATAGCCGATATTTCTTAATTTTTCGTTGAATTTTTATCTTAGTTAAGGAAAACGTTTTGGGTTAATACGTTTACTTTAATGCAGTTTAGTAGCAATTTAAATAAACGGAAAAAATAAAACGTAATGTATTATTTTAAATTCATATTATACAGTTGGCAGGCTGACTCTTCATCTTGTTTCTACATGGTTTTAAACAATTCGTAACATACGTTAAACTGCTGTTAGTTATCCAAATAGTCTTTTGATAAAAAAAAACTAATTTCAGATACCCAAACAGTCCTTATCTATAAAAAAAACAGGCTTTATATTCTGAAAAGTCCTTATATAACAAAACTAGTTCTTGTATAATAAAACATTTTTTTATATAACCAAACAGCCCAGTGAACAATTTAGATAACAAATCTCCTTCAGGTATCTAAAGTGCCCTTATTACCCAAACAGTTTTTAAATATCTGAACATCTCTTAAGTAATAAAGAACGCTTTAGATATCCAAACGGTCACTAAATACAAAAAAGGCTTTAGATTCAAAAACAGCTTTTAGATCATCAAAATTATCTAATAGAGTTTTTAATCTCTGTTTTGAAAACTTATGTACTGTCAGATTTGGTACACACCAAAAAATGATATAAACAGTGATTATTTTGATTTTTTATAAATGTTTCTCAATAGTGTATAGAAAAATTGATAAATAATAACAGTTATATCAATTTATATAGGTAAATATTACGAGTAGTAAAATGCAAAAACAAATAAAATACATAATTATCACTGATAATAAATCATCTATTTATAAGATCATTCTAAATAATATTTTAATTTCCCGTCCATAAATTATTTATGTGGCCTCGATTAAATAATTTACTTCAAATGTACAATATTTTAAAAGTATTTCTTCTACAATTCATCTGTCCTTTTCGTCAATATTATAAACGTAACAAGTATAAGTACTCAAATTAAAACATTAATTATCATAATGTAACTTTAATTAGTTGGAACAACTATACAGCACATAAACAAGTTACTTTCAACAAGAGAAATAAACATCTAAAATAAAATGTAACACGATTTTCAATAAAACATTAAAGGGTAACGTACAAGCAAGTATATAGAAAAAGCATTAATATATTACAAAATATTATCACAATGGAATACTGTTCCGTTATAAGGAGGGTACAAGAACACGTTATAATCACCACTCGCAATAAACAACAGGTACACAAGCGTTAATCCTATACAAAATATACATCAGACTGTACTTAACATATTTATAAGGTGTGTTTGAAATGTTCGGTGGATTATCCGAGATCTCAAAGACATTTGCCAGAGAGCAGAGACATATCGTGGAGAGCCTTTGGAGTGAAGTATGTTTGGCATTCAAGGTTATCCCGTTATTGGTACGCTGAGGAAGATAACGTCAGAATGTAACAGAGATACTCGTTCAAAAATTAATAGTAAAATTATTGGCTGTAAAATTGAATCTCAAAATTCAAAAATGCGGAAGTTGATTTTTGGTATTATAATTGAGGAATTGGACAGCCTCAAGAACATTGTAAATGTACCACTGATGTAATTAACAGTAATGATAGACGGATGAGAAATTTGTTATTAAAAAGATGTATCACTGACACAACAATCGAAATAACTTTACAATTATAGCTGGAGAATTTGGGCCTATCGACATCATAGATTTACCACTGATACAACAATCGAAATGACTTTACGAATTATAGCTGGAGAATTTGTTATTAACATCATAGGTGTATCACTGATGCCAACAATCGAAATGACTTTACGAATTATAGCTGGAGAATTTGATATTAACATAATAACTGTATCATTCATGTAACTATTGAAATGACTTTACAAGTTACAGCTGGAAAAGATGATGTTAACGACGTCATAGATGTATCACTGATGCAACAATCGAAATGGCTTTACGAGTTATAGCTGGAGAATTTGATATTAACGACATCATAGATGTACCACTGATGAAACTATTGAAATGACTTTACAAATTATACCTGGAAAAGATGATGTTAACGACGCCATATCTATCACTGATGCAACAGTCAAAATGACTTTACGAATTATAGATGGAGAATTTGATATTAACGACATCTTAGATGTGTGATGCAACACTCGAAATGACACAACTATCATTAGTAGGTAGGTTAGATAATAGTACATGGAATATATTTCACTGGAACAACGATCAGCGTCAAATTGTTCAACTATTAATGGAATATTAGCAAATAAATCTAAAATAAACCTCTCGTGCAACAACTGAACTGACGCAACGATTGTTGGCAGACGAACTGGACATCTATGATGTCGTTAATAACAAATTCTCCAGCTATAATTCGTAAAGTCATTTCGATTGTTGTATCAGTGGTAAATCAATGATGTTGATAATATCAAATTTTCCAGCTATAATTCGTAAAGTTATTTCGATTGTTGTATCAGTGATACATCTTTTTAATATCAAATTCCTTATCCGTCTGTCATTACTGTTAAGTACATCTGTGGTACAATTATATGGTAAGGTGCTAGTAAAAACAAAAACAAAGATATATTACTGATAAAAAATCAAACTGAAGCAACTGTCAACTGCGAAAGAATTCTACGTTAGCACTTACAACAAAGGTGTAGAACTGTAAGTTCAACAATTAATGACGCAGGAATTGGGTCTTACCAAGCGCATCAAAGATTTATCACTTACGCGAAAATCAAAATGGAAGAACTGTTAATGACAGTGTGATTTTGTATTATAAATCTCGAGGAAGATATTCTATTAGTAAAATAATCAAACAGAAGATTTGGGCATTAGCGAGGACATCAACAATGTACTTTTGATGAAACAGTCAACACCACGGATGCAAAAGTCCAGCTGATGTAGTGAATAATGGTGGAAGTCGAACGGTTCTTTGCTCAGCGTCTGCTAACCATCGGATATAGCTTCAATATTAGCTCTCCTGCTAGCACGTGTCACACGCTTCGCTTCCCAATATCTAACTCAAAAGAGGCTCATTTCATTACCACCATCACGAAAGCCTAATCCCATATCCCCCGTTATTCTTGCATCAACATTTCACGATCCCCTTCCTTTCTTTTCTCTGCAGACTTTACTCACACATAACTTCATTGCATTGTCACTACCTCTCACACTGCTTATATTGTAAAACCCTAAGCACGTTAACTTTAACAATATCCAATCCGCGCAAGAATTTCCTCGTCCATTTTCTTTATATCTTTGAAAATCTCGGCGCATTCGCTGAATATTTCAGACACATTTTGTGTAAATGTATTAGAATATATAATCTTAACGATCTAAAATACACAAACTTGTTTCAACGTGGTATACTGTTTTGAGATTAGGTCTAGACACCGTACGATGAAAGCGAGAGGGGTTGCTTAGTAAAATTGTATTGGCGTTTAGATAAACAGACTATCTATAAGAAGGTGCTTAAATTAGAATACGGTACAGCGATCCTTTACAAAATTCTGTTTAAAACTGTAAAACAGAACTTTGCGATTAAATTCAATTGATGATGCAATTTAAACAGATTGCAGAAATTTAGTTACAGTAAATTTTTCGCTTTGATTTTCAAAAAAATTTCTTCTGTATTTTATTGTTTAGCTGCACTGCCTGTTAATGAACTGCATTGTTTCATTCAGAGGTTCGAATTCGGCTGCACGAAAAGCACATTTATATGATTTTTTTTCTTTAAAAAAGCCTTTTCGGAGAAACAACTAGACATATAGTAGAGTCAAACATTTTATAATACACTTGCACGAACAGATACAACGTGAACGGGAAAAACAATCATGCCAATCGAAAAGATAGTGTTAACATTTACTGAGATCTTCGCTAATTCGAAGCATTAGGTACTGAACTGGTTCTGATCTATGGAACATTTTATTTAAATATATGTGCTTTTTAAATTTTTACGTGATTTAAGAATTTTATAGGTATTATTCATGTGTAAATCTACTTTTTGCTTAAAAAAGGTATATATATGCACCGAAAAGTAGTGAAGTTCATTGAAGTACGCGGTGCGCGCATAGTGTAGGTCAGCCGCTTATAAAACGGCCTGCTAAGAACACCAGTGGGAAGAGAGAAAAAATGTGCGAGTCCCCATTCTCTCACCACAGCTCTATCCTTCTCCTTCACTATCGCTGATTAGTAACACTGTTGGAGGGGGCTGGAGAGGAATTCCCCTACATACGCGAGGAATTTTCGCGCAGATTGTTTACTATGTGGTTGGACTATTAAGCGTAGCAGCACTGTCAAGGTCAATCATACAGTCGTTTTTAATACAAGAACAATTGAATATAAATGTTCTAGAATGATAACACTTGTGAGAAATATGTGAGCACTCATTGCTGGGCAGACGTTCGACTACAGTAAAGTGGAAAATAGTATATTTTCACAAACGTCTCTACTACCCTTGTCTCCTTGCACTGTGCAACGTTCGTAACGGCTGACAGTCCAATTACTTGGATTTTAGCCGCTAATATCGAGCACGATTTTTTATAATGATGATCATATTTCTAGTACGTTTATATTCAATCCTAGAACTAAAACCTGAAACTGTGCTGCTTTTTTGAAATATTAAGGCTATTGTAGAGGTTGTTTGTTTTATCGTGACGCTTAACCTCGAGCAATCTAACAGTTTTGCCCAATCGTATTTGAACGGTTATCCGTAAAAAACGAAAAATCTCCAAAACACTTAATTTTTCAGTGGGCAGAAAACACATCTCACGCCTAAGAAAAAAACGAAAATGTTTAATGTCGAATAATTTTTGAAATTTATTTTAGTTACTGTAAAGCTCCCTTTTTTGTATTTTGTTTGTGATAAAAGTTTTCTTTTTGTGGTTAGCTATCGTGAAGTAAACAGATCCCTCCCACCAAAGTTTGTCCGCTCCTCCTTCAAATGTCACGATAAAACAAATAGTTATACTGTTATTTCAGCGACTCCTAGTAGTCACAAACAATGTGTCTGTTTTGTCCCTTTTTCTTCTGAGATTCACTCTACAGCAATTTTTTTAATAACATGTTTTTGAAAAACAGTACAGTTATAAGTCTAGCAATAAAAACTTGTAACTTTTATATTTAAACTTTTACAGGCCTACCTTTCATTAGATAGTTTTTATCAATAATGCTATTACTTTCGTTGCCTAGATTATAGCATGAAAGTATCTTTCCGTATTAGCGAATTTCCTTACTATCCTGTTTCGGATTAGCGATATCTCACTTTATTTACACAATTAATACAAAGCTACCAAGTCCTGTAACATTAAAGTGATCGGCATCTTAATATAAGCTACACGACAACCCTTTAAGCACAATGTTTGGGTTAGAAGTACATACATCAGTCGAATACATAAAGTACACATATCAGTCAAATACATAAAAGTATACATCAATAACATTTAAGATATTTTAGTTTTAACGGCGGTAGACATTCAAAGAAAATTTTATTACAGTAAAATAGTTTTATTTACATACACTTGTTGCTATGGGAACGGTTCTAGTGTTTAGTTCAGACTATGGTAACACAGTAAACAAAAATACTCACTTACATCTAAACATCAGTTGTTTAGCTGTGAATACAGCTTTTTAAAATAAAAAAATAGCATTTTTAAACTAAAAATTAAGGAAATTTTTCAGAACATGTACAGTACAATAAAAACAGTTTATATTCTATTAATACAAGTATATTTTTTCTTTAAAATGTCCTTTTTATATGGTCTGGATAATCGACGTTCGGATAATCGATGCTCTACTTTTATTAGTCGAATTCCATCTTTCACGAAGACCCAAACTAAACAGTTCTCTAAATTCGTTTGCCTGGTACAAAAACTTTCTGTATACTGTACATCTACTGAAACAGTCAGCGGTTACTAAAATTGTATACTACTGTAGTGAGTAATTCTTCATAGCCTGAACTAGAAACGTATGACTGAAATCAATCGAAGCCTTGTTAAATCAGCTGTAATTCTATACAAACAAAAATGTATTTAGTATTTTAAACAACTTTGATTGTTTCCCGACAGTTCCGGTTCAACTGGTTCAGCATTCTGTTAGTAAAATAATCAAAGCTGTTAAGGTTTTATTTAATCAGATGGTGTAAAGAGGATGCGTTAAATGCAATTGTTTCTGAAACGTTTTTCAAATTTCTTCTGATTTTTATAAAAAAAACTCACGGAATTTGTTCCGTTGTGAGTAAACCTGATTTACAGCTAGTTTGAAAAAGCGTTTCATCCGCTTTCAATGTGAAAAATCTCGCGATATGATTTAACCGGTTTCGTTTGAATTCCGTCCACTACCTTGATAGGTCCACTACCTTGATAGGTCCACTACCTAATATAACCAATTCAATAATGCCTATTGATGGTTCGTGTTTTTATACATTTACTCTCATCATATGTTTTCTGTTTTATTATTCAATATCATAAGAAATACACTCGGAACAGCCAAACATGAATAATAGACTATCTCGTAGGAGTTCTAAACACAGAAAAGTTATACTTTTGGTTATTGTCGACATTCTTTTATTCGTACTATTTTGAAAAAAATAGTTCATATTTTACTGATAGTTTCACATTTAAATCTAACAAATATGTCTGTGCTTGTTGGAAGTGAAAACATTACTAAAACCCTTGCGATACAGAAAATTTAGTATGTACGGAATGCTCACTAGTGTGAGTTGTGTAACTGGGTTTATAGTTCAGATTTAGTACGGAAGATAGCGCAGTGTGCCTCGCTGCTAATCGGTGCAGTCATCATTGTTAGCGACGAAGAATAGAGGATTTGGCAATACTGTTCGGTGTTTTGCGATAGTGTCGCATTCTAGCGCTAAAAGTGCAAAGATTCGCTAATCTAATTACGGGCCTGAATGTTCTGTGTATAACGGCATTATTCTGTAAGTGTAACCGTTTCTGTTAAAGTAGTTTCAAACTTTAATAACTCGGCAAAAAATAAATACACCGTTGCAAATTTAGTTCCGTTTTTTTTTCTAGAGGGCATTGGCGTTTGTGGCATTATTGTTGTTGTGGCAGCACATAGATTATTTGCTATTGGATATCTCGAAATGTACACGAACAACGTAAAGTTTTTGTTTGTTTTTAAGTTGAACATGTATGTACTATAAAAGATTAATGTTTTCACAAAAATAACCGTTAAAAATTTCATTCTTGTCTGAACTTAATAATTAATAACACAAAATTATTATTCTAGACACGTGTGCGTTTAGTATGGCTACTTGGTAGAACATTGGTTTGTAAAGAAAGGGTACTAAGTTCGAACTTTGGAAATATTTAATCAGTTCCGTTTGGCTGTTGCGAGTAAAAAAACTTAAAGTCTAATATTTCAGATCAAACACTTAACACTACATGGACAACTCTATCTCATTTTTATAGCTTAGGCCAACTGGCTATAATAATTGTAACTTAGGCCAACTCAAAATCATAGGCCTATTTCTTGAGTTATTCCTGTCTACACTTAGTCTCAAAATTATTGAGCTGAAAATGAAATTAGGTTCATTTCTAATCTAGAAAAAAATATTACTAACTTTCATGAGTTTCGACCGCAAATTTGTTAAAAGTTGTATATATTCTTTGTAATCGTATAATGCACCAGGTCTTTCGAAAATAAGAGACAATTATTGTCGTAAAATTATATTTATCTACTGTATAAAAAACCCCCTTATTGTGGTTTAATGTCTTTGCTTTATGCCGTTTAAACTAATGAAGACGGAGGATAAATGAAACGCGCGGTAGGCCAACGGGCAGTAACTTCCCTAACCTTCTCTCACCTTCTCTATCCTTCATTCAAGTCAAATCAGAGTTGTAGCGGAAGAGTTTGTTATCACATCAATTGCATCAACAGAAAGTTCAAAAAGTGACTCAACCTAATGGGTAAATAAGAAAGTTACTTTATTTAGTTAGTTACTAATAATGGCCTCCGTTATACAGTTCACATAACTGAATAAGAGGTTGCATGTTCTTAAACACACGTTGTAACGATTGATGACAAACTTCAAGAACACGTCTTTCGCTTTTTCTTTGCAATTCGGGAATGGTGTGAAGCAGATTTTCTTTACACAACAGCCTTAGAGTGTCCTCACAAGAAAATGTCAGGTAGTGATAAATTAAAGGACCGAGGAGGCCATAACCTCTTTGAAATCACTTGGCCGTGAAAACATTGTTCCAAGAAAGCACGGTGTTGAAAAAAATATTCTGAAGATTCGATTTCGTGACAAGGAATACCAAACTAATTTTTGTGAGTGCAGGGGCACTAATGTGGCTGTTATGGGCTGTTTCAGCCCAAATTTTGATAATTCTGTGAATTTACGTATCTATCAAAACGAAACCAAGCTCCGTCAGATCAAAACCAATCATGAACTCTTCTCCATCGGGCGTTTCATAAAAGCTTACGTTTTACGTTTTCCCCTTAATTTAATCTTTTTTATTCGATATAAAAAAGGTTCCATAAATCTTGAGCTTAGAATATTAAGTATTCAAGAAACATTTAAATACTACGGAATTAGCTCAAGGAAACCTGAAGTGCAGATTGTTCGACAGTTCACTGAAACAGTAGAACATATACTTCTGAAATACGAAGATCTGAAACGAAAGAAATGGATGATCTTCAGCCCTACAGAAGTTAGAAATCTAGCGAAGCAGGTGAGAGATGCCTGCACGCTCTCTGGAAGGAAACTTGAGAACTAATTCAGGAACATAACCCGCTCTTTACACTGAACACCTGCGCTATTCTTAAATTGAGTTTTGTAGTTTATTTCTAAAAGAACGTTAGGTAATGTACGTTAGTTGTAGGTTCAGAACTAAACTTACCCTATGAATTAAAATTGTAACTTACATTTGAAACACCCGGTGTTATGGTTTTCGTCCAAGAAAATATTACGTGTGTACTAAAGTTTTTAGTTAAGATAAATATATTCCATTCATAATTTAAAATATTGTTTAATCATTCTCTAAGCATCAGTAATATTTTTTTAAGACTTTATTTTGTATTAAAAATAATTCTGTTTTAATAAAATATCGTAACTAATCTACACAGACATTATGAGAATATGATTAGTTAGGTTAGGTATATATTTATATCCTCGATCTTTACTGCGACAGAATATAAAATATCTTGACCTAGAAAGTATTTGAACCGTCTAAAAATCACCTGCTTTATATCTAATCAAGATAGCTTCGAACAATAGACGCCTCTCAACAACGTTCATAAAGCCAGCGCAGCTTACTTACATTAAAATGTCTTTAAAATTGACTTATTACAAACCGCCTGAACTGTATCTAGTCGTATTTTAATCTAAACTTTGTTTGTTTTTTTTTAGATAGTAAAATATATTGGCATCTCATTGTGGATGACTTCGATTATGTTGGTCCGTTATCACAATTATTTTATCTGGACAAAGTGTCAACCGATTTCACTCAAAGTCGTAAAAACTGTTATCCTCCTCTTCTTCCTCTTCTTCTTCGTCCCCTGGATTGGTCGTGGTAAGAGTGTGGTCGTAAGGGCTCGCTTCTCCTCTCATATCACAGATTACGTTGGTTAGTGCCATGATGTAATTTTTGGCCAGCGTTAAAGTCTCTATTTTTGATAATCGCCTTTCCTTCTTCACGTGCGGGATGACTTCTCTTAACGACTAGGGACAGGCAAACAATATTTAAAGTTAGATCAATTTGTAAAATTACGAAATCGATTTTTCCAGATTGTAAATGTTTTTAAATCTTTAAAAATTTGAAAATATCGATTTTTTTGGAAACAAGTGAATACATATTTCGATTGAATTCGCTCGACTGTAGTTTTTAAGCCCCCACCTTCCTAAAAAATATTTCGGGACATATCAGTAAAACACAAAAATATAGCTTTATTCCTTAAATGATTTTAATCAGTTTGTTTTTTGATTTTATCAGATTTGATTCAAATTTTAATCATAACAAATCAGCGAAATAAATTTGAAACTTAAACGTCTATCTGAGCGACACTTTTAGGCAATACAATTTTAAAATGTATCATTGTTATGTTGGATTTTGCGTGATGCGAGTACACAAATTCCTATTTATATGTAATAGTATATTTTGCAAGAACATCACAAGTATCAAATTAAATTATTATAGACCTACTTAATATTTTCCTTTGTTTCATCCCGCAATCGAACCGGGAACCTTGCTCGTATGAGGCGCAAGTGATAACCACTACACTACAGAAACTACAAAGAATTTTAACCGATGTAAATATACGAAATTAATCGTTAAAATATGTAAATAGTAAAAATCAGTTGTTTTATATTAATTCGTAACGATAAACTGTTTTTATTGAACAACTGATATGCTATAACAAGTTTCAGGTTATGTTGTTAAAAATTATCTATATCAATTTGTTGTGTTTTCGAACAAATTATCGTTAGTATTTATTAAAATAAAAAAAGAGGAAACATAATACACGATTTAAAATTTTTGGTTTAATAACAGATATTGTATTTTTTTTTTTTTTTTTGAAGCGCTACATGCGCTCAAAAAATTGATTGGGTCCGTAATCCTTACTCGGGTCAGCTTAACAGCATAAACAAAGGTTTTAATGGACAAAACGTCACTGTACGTTGAGATAGTGTAGGCTAAACAAAATGTATCGGACAAACATATGGCTTTGGAATACAATGTCATGTCGAAAGATTGAAAGACATTAAAACTAATAATGATTACTTGATGAATAAAAAAAAATCTTCGACGACATTGATCGATGGAACGTAACGTTTAGTCACGAAAAAGTGCTTATCGGTGAAGATTAATTTTGCTCCTGTGTTTGCTGTTCGAGCCGACTTTTAGAGAATTTCCATTGGCCATCGTGGTGAGACGAAGAGCCGGTACATTGAAACCAGTGCAGATCGTGACCTCTGGATCAATTTTTTTGAAGAGAAATCAAAAATACATATTTGTGTGTGTGTGTGTGTGTGTGTGTGTGTGTGTGTGTGTGTGTGTGTGTGTGTGTGTGTGTGTGTGTGTGTGTGTGTGTGTGTGTGTGTGTGCGTGTGTGTGTGTGTGTGTGTGTGTGTGTGTGTGTGTGTGTGTGTGTGTGTGTGTGTGTGTGTGTGTGTGTGTGTTAGCTCTCTCACGTTTTCAGTTTTGGTCTGATTCAATTCAATCTTGGATTGAAAACTTGG
Organism: Callitettix versicolor; assembly: GCA_022606455.1. Taxonomy (NCBI): domain Eukaryota; kingdom Metazoa; phylum Arthropoda; class Insecta; order Hemiptera; family Cercopidae; genus Callitettix; species Callitettix versicolor. Next base: position 25,278,196 of record CM040187.1, read on the forward strand.
TTTTAGTATAGGTTGAATTAGTTGGATCCAGCAAAATCCATTATACAGTTTAAAAATGGAGTCAGTTCAAAATTTTAAAGAATTCATAACTTTTATTATATTTTTTTAATCTGTTTTTTCTATCATAAGTCAAATTGACGGCAGTCAGGGTTCCTTTTTCGTATTTTCAATGTAGTTTTAAAGTATGAAATGCTAATTTACGCAGATTATCAATGCTGATTATGTAAAATAAAAAATAAAAATTTGCTTCCATCATGTCAGCGATACAGCAGACTGCCGGGATTAATTAATATTAGTTTCAGAAAATTTTTTTGAAGTGTGTAAATTAGTAAGAAATACATAATAGCTATTTTTTTCGAAAACGCAAAACAATTCTACTGGAATTTCAGTCATATTTAAAGATACACTAGTCAAATGGAAGATACAAAGTTTTCAGATGATTCAGTTCGGATATATTTGTTTTCGAATTTCTTTTTTGTCTATAAACATAATTTTATGTGTTGTGATTTTTGTTTTTTGTCTGTTTGTTTTTTTTTTTTTTTGTGTACTGAAAGATTATATTTCAGCAAAATGTCTTTTAAAATCGTTGAAAACGTGTTTTGAGAAAATGCGAATTTGTTGTTTTGCACAGAATTTTACAAAAAGTAAAAACAAGACTTGGAAAAATACAAAATTTAGCTGAATAGTCAGTCTCTATGAATGTGATTAAATTCTGAATTGCATTTCGTCAGGGATTTTTCGCGATAATTCTCGAAGCAGATTTTTTTGGAATGTGTTAGATGGAAGTCTGTTAGATATTTTTGCACCTTATTTCCCGAAATCAATTCACATTACCTGAAAAGCATCGTTCAGGCTGTGCATTCGCATCCTCTCTCGTTCATTGCTCTCCAACCTGCGCATGTTCTTCTCCCTCGCATTCAGCACTGGTTTCCTTCTCCTGCCGCCAGTAGATGCGGAACCACCGGTCACTTTCCCTCTGGGCGTCAGCGAGCCGTTAATGCTGGATGTGTCGTCGCTTACCTGGAAAAATCGTCACTGTATAGAGCAGAGTTTTTCTTACAAATAAACGTTTTTTTCGCTGACTCACTTTCGAAAACAAACTACTTAAGCGGCGGTCACAATAAAACCAAGAATAGTGACCTTGAAATGAGCGTCGATGATAATCTGTTTAATATGTTTTGGAAGGATCGTTAAAAAAAGTAGAAAAACTTCATTACCCAGCAAAATACCATTTCTACCATTTCAAAATGGCGATCATTAAACATCTAAAAAAAATAATAACTTTTATGGAAACACTAATTTCACTATCGTAAACGGCGTTTGAGTCCAGCATAGATTAACATTAAAATTTTTATATTCCGTTAAAACACAATTTAATGCCAATTTATGCAGATTTTAACGCTAATTATGTGAAAATAGAAGTTTTTAAAAATTCTGTAAAGCTACTTTGGGAAATTACTTCCATAATGTCAGTGGAATGTTGCACAAATATTTGTGCAAAATATAATAAACTCTGTTGAAATTTAAGAGATTTGATTTTTAAGCGTTATTTAACCAAGAAAGAGCTTTAAAACTTTGTTTTAACTATCGAGGTTTATGCTATTATTTTTTTTACAAGTACGAGTCCATCCACCTGTTACACTTGTGTTACAACACTTCTTCAAAAGGAAACAGGAATACGATACGTAATCTAGTGGGGACAGGAAGTGATATGAAAGAATTCCGTGCTGGAGGATGACAAGCAGAAGAGGTTTAAATGAGATTCCTGTCTGCTGAAGGAGCAACCAACACATCACTACAGGGGTTGGAGGATCCGTGCTGAAGGGACAACCAATAGACCCTGTATAAGTGATATTCCTGTCGTGCTGGAGGGACAACTAAGATCACGACATGGGTGGAGGTTCCATGTAGAAGGGACAATCAACAAATTCCGACAAGGGTTGGATGACGGATTTCTAAAGAGACAACCAACGACCATTGTTTAGATGAGATTCCTGTCTTACTGGCGGGACAACCAAAATCACGACTGGATTGAAGGACCCCTGCTAAAGGAACAACCTACAGATCATGACAGAGTTTGGCCGATCCATTCTGAAAGGACAATAGAAACACCAATAAATCACTACAGGGGTTGGAGGATCCGTGCTGAAGGGGCAACCATCAGATTACTGTATATGCGATATTTCTGTCGTGCTGGAGGGACAACTAAGATCACGACAGTGGTGGAGGATCCAGTCTAAAGGGACAACCAATAGAATACGACAGGAGCTGGAGGGTACATGCTGAAGGGACAACCAACAGATCACGACGGGGTGGGAAGATCCATACTGAAGGAACAACCAGTAGATAGATAATAGTCAATGCTAGTACCTTGTGATACTTGTTTTTGTAATAACATTACAACAGCTTGCAATCATGACGCGGATTTAGAAGAATTCTGAGGGTGAGCATGACTTTAAAGATAGAAGCTGTTCTGGGAGGTGTATGGAATATCCTGCAGCAAAACGACAATTCATTCGCTGGAAGTTTTAGAAAATTTATGTTTTTTTTTTGCTCAGAATGTAACTTAAATTTTTCCCTCGCTGCCTATTGATGTCACAAGTACTTAACGTTATTTTTTTTTAATAATAACTAGTAACAAAATGTTCTTTTTGCGTTTTTTTATAATAGATTTTGAGTGAAATTAATTGAAAGTCACGTTTTGAAATATGTCCCCGTTTTGGAAACACCAATTTTAACATTTGGAAATAAACATAGCAGCGATTACTTCAAGTTAATTTCAAGTAATAAGTTGGACGAAAACAAAACAAATATTTATTATTTTTTTAAATTGTTTTAATACAATTATTTTAGACCTTCTAATCATGCCTTGTTATGTACAAAACGAGTAATAGTATACCAATGAAATGTTTGAAAATTAATGAGTTGTAAATTTAATCGTTAAACAACCATTATTAACAGGTAATTTATTTATCAGCTTCAAAGAGATTTCATAAATAGTAATCATAGTAATTGTCATTTAATGTTTCTTTTAATTATCACGAAAATTACATGAAGATGATAAAAAGGCAAAACAAAGGAGGTAAAAGCAGATCTGATTTCTAGCACGGAATGAAACCTTTTTTGCTACGGTACAAAGAGTTTTTCATAAGGTAAAACATTTTAAAATATAATGCAATTTACAGAAAACTTCTTTTATAAAAGTTACGGTTTCTAATGAAAAGTTTTAACTTTTTTTACAACGTTAATGAATTATTCCAGAGTGTTTTGAAGCTAATTAATTTCGCCTCTATCAAAAATTTGTGTAAGCTTTTACAAGGTCCGCTGTGTGTTATTAATTCTAAGGTAAGTATTTTCACAGACCGAATTTTTGTTTAAAAGGCTTTTACAGTACGTATCGAAGAGACAAGCGTTAAAATCTTTTTTGTTGTTTAAGGAATTATTAACGAACTAGCTGTTACCCGTTGCGGCTTTGCCTGCAATTATAATGTAAGCAATAAAATTTATAGTCGATTTTCAAAATCAGAATAGGTCATTTCATTTTAATATATTGCTATATACAATATTATATGATTTATGGTTTTCGGCAAAGACATATAAATTTTTGCTACTCGATACGCTAAACAGGGTTATGTCATATTTTAATAAAATACAGTATTATTAAAAAGTCATTATTATACAATTAAACTGGAATAGTATTGTGTTTATCTCAGATACCTAAAACGTGTTCACACCAAATGTAATCTCATTTGGTCCAGTAGTTAAAGTGTATTTGAATAACAAACAAATAAACAAAAACAAACTTTCAGAAATATAATATGATTAGCTGTTACCCTCACGGCTTTGCCCGCAATCATAATATACATTAAAGATCATGCATTACCGTGTTAGGACCAACAACCCTGTTAGTTAAGTTTTGGAGTACTCTTTAAAAAAAATTAAGGTTTTTTCCTGCATCACCGTTTAACCCAACAACCGTGTCAGTTAGGTTTGGAGTACTCTTTTTAAAAAAATAAATAAAGGTTTTTTTAATGCTTCACCGTGTTAGGCCTAACAACCATATTAGTTTGCTAAAGGAGTATTCTGTAAAAAAATATAAAGATTTTTCACGCATCACTGTGTTAGGCCTAACAACCGTGTCAGGATATGTAGCCTAGTATTTTTTAAAAAAATATAAAGGTTTTTTGACGCATCACCGTGATAGGTCCAACAACCGTGTCAGGATATGTAGTACTCTTTAAAAATATATAAAGGTTTTTTCACGCATCACCGTGTTAGTTAAGTTATGGAGTACTCTTTAAAAAAAATATAAAGTTTTTTCCATGCATAACCGTATTGGGCCCAACAACCGTGTCAGTTAGGATATGGAGTACTCTTTTGAAAAAAATAAATAAAGGTTCTTTTAATGCATCACCGTGTTAGGCCTAACAACTATGTTAGTTAGCTTATGGAGTATTTTTTTAAAAAATATAAAGATTTATCACGCATCACTATGTTAGGCCTGACAACCATGTCAGTTAAGGTTTGGATACTCTTTAAAAAAATAAAGGTTTCTTTCACACATCACAATGATAGGCCCAACAATCATATCAGTTAGGATATGTAGTATTCTTTAAAAAAATATAAACGTTTTTTTACACATCACCGTGTTAGGCCTAATAACCGTGTCAGTTAATATACTTAGTATTCTTTTAAAAAATTTAAAGGTTTTTTCACACATCACCGTGATAGGCCTAACAACCGTGTCAGTTAGGATATGCAGTATTCTTTAAAAAAATATAAAGTTTTTTCACACATCATCGTGAAAGGCCCAACAACCGTGTCAGGATATGTCGTATTCTTTAAAAAAATATGAAGTTTTTATCACGCATCACTGTGTTAGACCTAACAACCGTGTTAGTTAAGTTACTCTTTAAAAAAAATATAACGGTTTTTTTCATGCATCACCTTATTAGGCCCAACAACCGTGTCAGTTAGGTTATAAGTACTATTTACAAAAAATTAATAAAGGTTTTTTTAATGGATCACCGTGTTAGGCATAACAACCATGTTTGTTAGCTTATGGAGTATTCTTTTAAAAAACTATAAAGTATTTTTCACGCATTACCATGGTAGACCTAACAACCGTGTCAGTTAAGGTTTTCAGTACTATTTTAAAAAAATAAAGGTTTTTTTCACACATTACCGTGATAGGCCCAACAACCGTGTCGGTTAGGATATGTAGTAGTCTTTAAAAAAAATATAAAGATTTTTCACGCATCACCGTGTTAGGCCTAACAGCCGTGTCAATTAGGTTATATAATATTCTTTAAAAAGTAATGGTTTTTTTACACATCACCGTGATAGGCCTAACAATTGTATCAGTTAGGATATGTAGTATTCTTTAAAAAAATATAAAGGTTTTTCACACATCACCGTGATAGGCTCAACATCCGTATCAGTTATGTTATGTAGTATTCTTTAAAACATTATACAGGTTTTTTCACGCATCACCGTGTTAGGCCTAACAACCGTGTCAGTTGGGATATGTAGTAGTCTTTAAAAAAATATAAAGGTTTTTTCACGCATCACCGTTTTAGGCCTAACAACCATGTCAGTTAGGATATGTAGTATTCTTTAAAAAAATGTAAAGGTTTTTCACGCATCACCGTTTTAGGCCTAACAACCGTGTCAGGGTATATAGTAGGCTATTTTTAAAAAAAAATATAAAGGTTTTTTCATGAATCACCTTGTTAGGCCTAACAACCGTGTCAGTTTGGTTATGCAGAATTCTTTTAAAAAATTGTTTTCTTATCACCCAAAATCCGTGTTAGTCGTATTTTTATTGTTTTACCGATTTACAACACGTTACTGATTTTCGCCGGGTACCAATTTTGAGGTTATGTTGGTCACTTTTATTTTAGGTTTTATCGTACTTCTCGTGCTTTCATATTTTGGATTCTTGCTCTTGGGCACATAATAAAGCATTTTAGTAACAAAAATATCGAAAAATATAGGTTATGCTACACTGCATATTTACTATTTTTTCATGTAATGTAATTACACAAATATATATACTACCTTACAATTGGCACTCTGTGTAGGGATTTTTTTTACATTTAATATTGAAAATTCAACACAAAGTAACAAATTAAAGTCAGTTTTGATAAAAATTTCAACTAAAATATTGAAAATGTTACATTAAAAACAATAATTTTGCAATAAATAAAACACAGATTAAGATTATTAAAATAGGATTGAATCTATGTTCATCTCAAGTACCTAAATCACATGTCCAGTAAATAACTACAATTAACACATGACACAAAACTAAAAACTGATAATTATTTTGGGCTGGGTAAGTAGTATAATGACGTTTTGTAAAACGGGAATAGGCCTATATGTATCTCTGATACTTAAAACATATTTGTACCAAATTTCATCCCAATTGGTCAAGCGGTTAAAGCGTGATTGAATAACAAACAAACAAATAAACTAACAAACAAACAAACAAACACACAAACTTTCAGAAATATAATATGAATTAGATTTCCACTGGATATTAACTGTTAGAGTGACCATCATTGTAAGATCAAGGTACAACCACACACACACACACACACACACACACACACACACACACACACACACACACACACACACACACACACACACACACACACACACACACACACACACACACACACACACACACACACACACACACACACACACACACGCACACACACACACACACACACACACACACACACACACACACACACACACACACACACACACACACACACACACACACACACACACACACACACACACACACACACACACACACACACACACACACACACACACACACACACACACACACACACACACACACACACACACACACACACACACACACACACACACACACACACACACACACACACACACACACACACACACACACACACACACACACACACACACACACACACACACACACACACACACACACACACACACACACACACACACACACACACACACACACACACACACACACACACACACACACACACACACACACACACACACACACACACACACACACACACACACACACACACACACACACACACACACACACACACACACACACACACAAGTATGCAGTATACGTTTATTAAATTTCACTATTTAAACTGTTAACATAGAAACCAATATTACAACTAAGATTATTATTTTAATTTTGTTTTCATTTAACAGCTGTTGTAAAAATAAATATAGGCTATCTTATGAAGGAAAAATAAGGCAGGCTATCTTCGCCTGAATTTGGTTTTGTTCGCTTTAGGAATAGTTAAAAAAATATTTTCTTAATGCGTCTGTACGTTATAAAATAAAAGCCTAAGACATCGGTGGTCGATGTGGTTAAATCACCGGTTATACTGTTGCGCCTTTTAACTATGCACCTCAAGGTTGTGGTTCGAGACGCAGTTATTTCTGTTGCCTTACCCGTACCGTTAACGCTGATTTCTTGTAACAAAAATTTTATTATTAAATTAAAAATAAAAAAAATTTGTCATGTTTTCTCTTCCTTTTTTATTTTCGAAAACACTACAAAACACATAGCTGCACTACATAACCTGAAACGTATTATAGCATATCAGCTGTTTAGTGAAATCGGGTGATCTTTACGAATTAATATAAAACAACTGATTATTAATATAACTACCAAAATTAAATGAACGTCACATTTAATATACTTAAATCTGTTGAATTGTTTCGTAGTTTCGGTAGTGTAGTGGTAATCACGTGTGTCTCACTTGCGCAAGGTCCACGGTTCGATCCCGGAGGAAACATAGAAATTTTTAATTAAAATTAATTTAATATGAGACTCGCAAAATATACTGTTATATATCCAATATAAACATGTTCATCGCATCACGCGTCCCGCAAAATCCAACTTCAAAACCAGCCCTAAAACAAGGTACACATTGAAAAGAACAGCCTAAAAATTTCAAGTATCTAATAATGCTTTGATAAAAATGTGCTTTGATAATGAATCGGAATTTGTTCTATAGATAGAACGATAAGATTAAAAATTAACTGTAGGAGGCCCGTAACGCTATAAGGGTTAGGTTGGAACCATCACTTACCGATGATGAGTCAGTCAGTTCCAAGTCAGGTTGGCTGGGGATGGTAGTCCTCAGTCTTCGGCTTTGTCTGTTGGTCGTGGTCATCAGTTCCGTCTGAGGCCAACAGCATCCAGTGCTCGCTTCCACGTCTAGACTGCCGACTCCTGGTTCGGACCTCATCGTGTCCACTGAAACAAGTTCGTGTCAACAACACTCTTACTGAGTAATAAATATTCATATTTGTCCAAACATTTAGCAAAATTTGATAAACTGATTTTCTGATAGATACTTGTAAGTCCAATGTTTATCTATTTTCACAAACTTTTATTTAACTTCAATTTATGTTTGTGATGGCAAAATCTTGCAATGTAAACCCTGCTGCTTATAACTCGAAAACGTTTCAAACATGCGTGTACCCGATGATATCCGGCGGAGGCAGCTGAAGTGAGTAGTTGATGGGCTTAGCAACTTCACCATACCTCTAGCTCATACTACTCTCACTTATCTATTTGAGACATGCATATATTCACTACTCTACAAAGCAACCCTACAAGCAACACTACTCTAACTCTAAAAGTGTAAAGCAACCTGTGTTGATGGAGTGAATGACACCGGCGTAATGGTGTAACAAACGGAGCTGTGGAGTACCTGGCGACCTCCAGTGTACCTTCACCTTTTCTAAGCATGCAGAGTTCTATATGGAAGAGCCTCATTTCCTTAGTTATTTGTTGGTATTTCCATAAGTATGAATGTAAAATATAATAGGATCTTATCGCACAACAAAAAGGAAGCTTGAAGAACATGCACGGTTGTCCGTGATACCCGAGCTTTCTCTGTAAGAGTTGAGTTAATGTTTGATATTTGGGGGGGATGTTTGTTTCTAGGTTTAATAAGGGCTTTTATTAAAATCCCAATTTTCTCAGTTTGTCCTTTTACTTTCCCGATATACATTTGTAAAAACTCTTACTGATTTTGAGGTGTTTGACTCCATTTCTCACTCTTTTCATGGAAGGTCCCTGCAATGTGCTTCGATTTACTGCTTGTGAATTCCAGTTGTCTTCATTTCTATAGTAATGAACCTTCGTGATAAGTGTCAAGAGAAAGAAAAATTGAAAAAGAATCAGCAGAACAAACATCTGCAAGCATGTCAATAACGAACTAGGAAGTCACCAATTAGAAGTGTGGAAGCTTGAACCACGTTGAATCCCATCCAAATTCTAGACTTTATGAAGAGACTAGAATTGGAGAAGGTGTTGTAACTGAGCACCTCAAGAATATGTAAAGGAGGCACAATAGATCTATAAAGATCGCGGTGCAATAAATCCAAATGGAGCAAAACTTTCATGATAAGGGTCAAGAGAAAGAAAAATTGAAAGAGAATTAGCAGAGCAAGCATCTTCAAGCACGTCAGTAACGAACTGGGAAGTCACCAATTAGAAGTGTGGGAGCTTTCCACCTTGAATACCATCCAAATCCTAGGCGTTATGAAGAGATTTGGATTGGAGAAGGCGTTGGACCTAAGAATCTCAAGAATATATAAAAGGAGCGCAATAGATCTACAAAAGTTCGCAGTGGCATAAGTAGTAATCCCTGCAAATACATTCATTATTTCATACCCGATGAAAATGTTTGATCTTTATTCACAAAAATTACACATTCATCTATTATTTACAATGAGACGCTATGTGATGAGATCATGATTATATGTGCGCTAGTTAAACCCGAAAGGTTTTAAGCCTAATTTTACTCTTTAACATACATGTTTTTGTATTCATATTAAGTTGCTATTCAAAGCTACCTTACTAACACATATAAACTGGGTAGCGGGTAGCACTCACGGAATCCCGGCAGATGATGAACTGCTACAGGTTTTAGCGATTCTTGCCCATAGTGCAGCTACTTCCACCTCCAAACTCTCAAGAGGAATTAGTACCTAAGGAATTAGAATCCCTTCCTAACAATCCTGCCCTATCACAACCTACAACCCAAGCCAAGGTAGAAAAGCGTGCTGCTTGCTTAAGAAGGAGTTTAACGGATTCTCTGTATCATTTTAAATCTAGTCTTGTCTATGCATCAAAGTTACGTACAGATGGATTAAGTATGGGTGGTTTTTAATATCTTATAACGGAACATTAAATCCCACAAAACTTTGGATAACTGGCAAGAGTGGACCTAAGGAGTACAAATACGACAGAGATAAAGGAAACTGGAACCACAAGCAGTTAATTAAAGTACATTGTAGAAACCGTCGATGAAAAAAGCGAGAAATGGAATCTAAACCTCAAAAACATTTGGACCGTCTACAAATGTCTATCGGGAGAGTAGAAGTACAAACTGAGAGGATATAAAATTGTAGCAAAGCCCCAATTAAATCTAGAAACAAACACCCCCGCCAAATATCAAACCTTAACCTCTTGTTGAAAAAAGCTCGGATGTTATTAACAATCATGCATGTTCTTCAAAACTTTAAGAAGCTCAGATTTGATGAGAGTACTCTGGAGGTAGAGGCTAAGGAAAAACCTTGCTAGTCGGAAGGAAAACCGTACTCCAAGAGGGCTGTTACCCAGGAACATCTGCTGAAATAGATTCCTCTAGGTGGAACAGTGGGTCAATCAAAAAAACCATGGCACACTTTACCGGGACTTACACACACACACACACACACACACACACACACACACACACACACCACGCACCACACACACACACACACACACACACACACACATGTACCACGCAGGGGTGCAGACTACCTGCATCTATTGAGAGGATTTAGACGTCCCTCTCGGTACCAGAGTCTAACGCACATTTACATTTACAACACTATACTTACGACTGTAACACTTTACACTCACACTTACATTTAGGGCGGAGATAATAGCCTCAATGTGTTTTTCGCCTTAAAATAACTACATATACATATGTAGAGAGAGAGAGAGAGAGAGAGAGAGAGAGAGAGAGAGAGAGAGAGAGAGAAAGGAGGGATAAAGAGGTGGGAATAAAAATTTTAATTACTTTTTCTTAGCTTCTTAATGTAGAAAAGAGATAAAAAGAAAATGATGAACGTTTTCAACAAAAACTACTTGTACTTTGTCATTTAATTAAGTGTTTCGTAATTTATTTGTAAGTAAAATGTTTTGTTGCTATTTTAATACGTAAGTATTCACACAAGTTGTGATTACACAAAATGCGGTAAATGTACAAACAGTTTTACACGTGAACGTTGCAACAGACACGTTCATTTTGCGGCAAAAAAATATTTCGACAGCTAAAACAAACACGTTTCCTGTGAGTACGTGACTTGTGTTCAGTGTAAAACTGGTGTATTTTATTAAACAACGACTCTGAAATGTTGTTAAATTAACAAATTTTATGTATATATGGTGTGTGTGTGTGTGTGTGTGTGTGTGTGTGTAATTATACAGTAATAATTTAAATTTTATTTTCAACAATGCTTTTTTAACAATCAGGTGTTATTGTTATTATTTTTGTCACGTATGCATGCATTGTGCTACACTCTTAAGGTGACACTTCATACTGCTCTTGGAATTCTGTTTACAAACATTTTATCTGTCTTAAGTCGGTTTTTTTAATATATTAGGTCCTTATTTTTGGTAAAAACCGATCGGTATGCTTAGCGTAATATTATATGAAATATGTTTATATTTTCAATTTATGATTAGTGTATTTATTTATTTTGGTTAACGCTTATTTTTTATGCAAGTTTGGCGAGAGGAGTGAATAGAAGAAACGTCTACCGAAAGGAAGAATGCAACTGAAATAAGGAACGAACGAGGATACGAATTTCTGTCTCTTTTTATTTATCCTTTTCGATAACAGTACAAGTGTATTTATATGAAAACGTTGTGTTGCTTTGGTTTTGATATTTTTTTCTTAGTAGAAGAATACGTGCACGTTGTAACCGTTTATAATACATTCGAAATTAATATAAACGTTTATAATAATCGTTGTTAAATTGCTAGTTTTTAACAACATAAATTAAAACTATTATATCTTATCAGCAGTTCAATGAAATCAGCTGATCGTTACAAATTATTATAAAAGTGCAGATCTTTTTACTATAACTACGGTAAATAATAGACTATCTAAGCTAGGTTCACATATTTATTTATTTAAATAAGACAAAATATTTGTAAACATATTTTCAAACTAATTATATATTCAGCAAAGATATCATTAACAAAAGCTTCCCTTCTATTTTTTGTGCTTTTTTTTCTTTTTCACTTTACGACGTAAAAAGAAAAGTTAGTGATTGCGAAAATTTTATTTTGACTTTTGATGGATTTTCATCTCATTTTCAGGCGCACGAGTCAAATCGGTGTCTTTACTTGGATGTCACATTGTGTTAGTTTCCTTTGCCTTAATCTCGCGACCATTTTTTAATTACAAAATGTGTTTTATCTCTTTTGTTAACCAAAAAACTGCCAAGACACGGAATTTTTCAAAATCGGTTTTAACAATTTTGATAAAATTTTGCTTCAATGCAGTCCGTAAGTACCCGAATAAAATTAAAGGTCACTATAACTCAAAAATACCGGTTATGGAACTTTTGGAAAAAGGAGAAAACGGCATGTGCCTAATTTTGTAACACTCTGTGAAATGTTGGTCATGTATTCTTAACTCATTTCATTGTAACAAATTTCATATGGAACATTTGCGATTTTACAGTAAATCGAAGAAACCAAAAATAAAACCTCGACCACCGTTGACCGAAATTAACTGACTGGTTTTAATGAAATATGTAATTTTCGTACATATTGGAACTAGTTTTCATTTGTTGAAAAAAGATTTCAGACTAAAGAACAGATAAAATTTCTGTTGAAAATATCGGTTTCATCGGAAACTACCAAAATTTTAGAACTTTCCTTTAACTAAGTTTGTTGTACTTGTCAAGTTGTAGAAGTCATGTTGTAGAATGTGCGTGCTTTTAATATGCACCTTTATAGAAGCTTCATTGTTTGAAAGTTTTGTCTTTTGGGAACGACATCAATCAAGAAATCTGAAACAACGTATAACTTTGATTTGTTTCCAAATCTAATTTACAAATTAAACAGTAACACGTTTGTATATTTCCACATTTTTTTTATTTGGGACTTGCCAACCAAGATCTTATTCGTTAGAACATTGTCGAGGCCACTTGACTGTCTGTTAAATCACCTTGAGAATGCTCTGACGAGTGGAACTTTGGTTGGCAAGACTCAAATAAAAAATGTGTGGAAATATAATAACGTGTTATTATTTCATTAATATAATTGATTTCCACCAAGTGCCAAATGTCTTAAGTACAACAAATTTATAATGTTAAATTACTGCACAAACTTTCTCACGCTTAATTATTTTCCAAAATCATCGATTAAGATGCTACCTACAGAAAAATAGAATTAATATCACAAAATCGATGAGTAGATTTTGCTTATATTCCAATCATGTATGAATATTCAAAATAACTGTCAGTTTAAAATATTTTAAAAAATTACATTTCGAGATTAAAACGAAAAAACCGTCTTATCATCATTAATTATAAAGTATTTACTATTATTTATTTCTTATTATTATTTATTCCAGAATTGAAATTTTTTTCCATATTTTCCATATAAAAACCGGTGAAACGTTTAAAACCGGTGAAACGTTTTAATATTTTTCTCATTGACCTTCTTAAGGAATTTTCGAAGTTTTGCTTAGCTATTAATGAACCACATTTTAATAAAATGTTATCAAAATCGGAGCCGATTTTCAAAGTTTTTACACAAAAAATTATTTTAGAAAACTTTTCTTTTGCAAAATTTCATCAAAATCAGTCAGTCGATTTAGATTTCAGTGATATGAGCATACATTGGAGTAAAATGAGGAAGTTAAGTCATTAAATTTGTTAATTACGCGTAAAATAAATAATTGTTATATTTAAGTATCGCACAATTTTTCTTTAGGTGGTAAAAATTACCCTACAAAGACAGGAAAACGGTATTCCAAAAAAACTTTGTTCTGAATTCAGAACTTCAAAAAAGACAGGTCCACTGAAAATCCGCCCAACATATGCGAAACGAGAAAATGAAACAGTACAATTTTATCGTTCAAACGAAGCGGCTGAAAACAGTACACTGCAGATAATAATGAAAAACAATTCAACATCGTTTCCATGGTAACAGAGATAAAACGTGAGCAGTTTGCGTAGAATTATTTTTACAAAGAGCATTTGATTAGCTGATTACATGGCGGTACAGCTTCTGTTGTGCTGCTGATTGTTGGAATACACTTGTGGGAGATGTAAAACTGAACTGTTAGGTTAGGATGACAATCCATTTTTACAGATTAAATGGAAATGTTAGTGTGCAGCTTTTCCATTTCAGAGTAGAAGTTTAGTCGGTGTAAGACGTCTGTACAACACCACGTAATAAGAGCTGAGCAACTCTTATTTATCACACAATATAAAAGTGTCTTACTTAACAGAACTTCTTACTTATATAAACCTTTGCCACTTCAGGCGTTGAGTCTTCAACCATATCACGAAACTTCTTTGCCTATTACCAGTTTCCTAATGGTAAATTCCGAAGTCCTATTTTTAACGGGGATTACGATGTTGTCTGACTTATCAAACTTACTATTTCTTGATAATTATAAGAAATTAGTGGTCCTCTTAGTAATTTATCACTATTGCGTCCTTTTACCTAAATATTGTCAATCTCTTTTATCAGAAATGTCAGTATCTTATTCTTCAGGATAAATGTTCTCCTTACTTTCAACTAACTGCAGTATTCATTTATCAGACATTAACGTATCATCTAACCTATCAGGTATTACCTTGTAGTAGTAATTACCAAGTTTGTTTACATATACTGTTTGCTCTTACCAACCATTGTATCCTTTTTACAGAACAATGTTCAAAGAACAGGTGACTTCGCCAGTGTTCAAAGAACACTAGACTTCGTACTCGCAGTGTTCAAAGATCTGTAGACCTTGTACTAGCAGTGTTCAAAGAACACTAGACCTCTTACTCGCATTGTTCAAAGAACAGTAGACCTCGAACTCGCAATGTTCAAAGAACAGTAGACCTCCTACTCGCAGTGTTCAAAAACAGTAGACCTCGCAGTGTTCAAAGAACAGTAGACCTCGTACTAGCAGTGTTCAAAGAACAGTAGAACACGGTACTTATCAGAGATACCGTGCCCGCTTATTAGCAAAAATTGCCTTATCCTTTTATTTATTTATTTATTTATTTACCAAGTATAATCTCGTCTTATCTATCATACTACCGTTGATTTTTGTATATTAAATACTATTGTATTTCACTTCTGTATTCTCATTCTTAACAAACATTGCTTGTTTTTCTTATTGCAGCAACTGATGAGGTATTTTATCCTGTTCTTTCATGTACTTCAGATACTATAAAAAAATAGAAAATGTTTTCTAGCATGTTTTTGGGTTTATTGAAGTACTAAGTAATCTAGTTTTGTCACATCCAATGTTCATTACCAGCAGGAAGCTTTCCAAAGCAGCGTTAATAATTTTCCTGAGAAAATTGTCAGGCGAGGTAGACTATGTTAGCGCGCTAAATACCATTGTCCGAACCAATAATTTAAAAAATATCATTTATCATAACGGTGGAAAATTATTTAATATCAGATTATCCATACTGACTCGGTTACAAATCGCCCGACCAATGGGAGGGATTCGCCGCTTTAATCGCACTTCTGTTTGGGGGCTACAGATTCAATCGATTCACCGTGTTTTGTTATATTTGATTTGTTTAATCCGTTTGTATAAAAACGTGACGTATGTACAAGTCAGAATATTATCTACACGTGCACGTAGCACGTAGATCCGTTTGCGTTGACGGGATCAATCGCGTAATCGTCCTCTGTAAAAAACATTCAACTGTCCTTAGTGGCTATTAATAATATAAAGAAAACATAAGTCAGTAGGATGGTTAGATTTCAATTTAAAAACTTATTTAACTGATAGCTAAGTCAATTGAATTTAAAACATAAATTTGTTTGTTCCACGATGTATTTCTAAAGCAATAACTTTTGTAAAAAAAAATACAATTTCGAGTGGTAAACAAAAAAAAAGATATGATTGTATATTTTGTGGCATCTGTGTGTATACGTGTATAGATATAATACAGGGTGATCAAAAAGTGACGTAACCATAAGAGAAAAAAACTTTATTGTATGAGTTAGTTTCAAAAAACTATTGGAAATGCGCTCCATGAAGGTTCGACTTCGTGACATTGCACACCAAACATACGAGGGTTGATCAAATATAAACGAGACTGACTTTCTAAAAACTTTTCCGTTGGACATTGAACTCTAAAGGGTGGGGTTTCAGGTAGCCTGGGAGGTTTGGGACGGGCATAGACGGGCAACATTTCCGTTCGGACCCTTCAGTATAAAACTATACAATGAGTGAGAGTGAAGTGCACGTTTCCGTGGAGCAGAGAATTATTATTAAGTTTTTGGCCAAGGAGGGGGTCAATCCGACTGAAATCTTTCGTAGATTGACGGCTCAATACGGGGACAGGACCCTGTCAAGAGCTCGCGTTTTTGCTTGGCACAAGGAATTCGCCGAAGGACGGGAAGCAGTAGAAAACCTGAAGGCCAAATCACGATCGTCGGCCGGTAAGGTAATGGCCACTGTATTTTTCGACAATCAAGGCGCCTTTCACGTCGATTTCCTCCATCAACGACGCACAATAAATGCACAATTTTATTGCGATGTTTTAGAGGCCGCAAAACAGTCTTTTCGTAGGAAAAGGAAATCTAAACAGGCGAGAAAGGTCATTCTTCTTCACAATAATGCCCGACCACATTCGGCGAACGCTACGAGGCTTAAACTCGATCAAATTGTCTGGGAACCAATGGAACATCCCCCATACAGTCCAGACTTATCACCCTGCGACTATCACCTGTTTGGGCCACTCAAAGAGGCGCTTGGAGGCCAGCGTTTCGAAGACGATTCTGCGGTAGAGACCTTCGTGCTCCAATGGCTCAATGAACGCCCGAGAACTTTTTACGAAGATGGAATTAAAAAACTTGCAATCCGGTGGGAAAAATGTGTTACTCGTGCGGGAGATTATGTAGAAAAATAAGTTGTATCAAGAATAATTTGTAAGTAAGCAATAAATTTTTTTAAAAATCAGTCTCGTTTATATTTGATCAACCCTCGTATAATTTTTGTGAGCGCAGGGAGCACTCGTATAGCTGATGTGGATTGTTCGTAGCCCAAATTTTTACGCACCATCAAGATAAAACAATGTTTCGTTTTTTGTGTATTATTTTAAGGCAAAAAGTACAATGAGGCTATTATCACCTCCCTAAATGTTAGTGCGAGTGTAAAGTGTTAGAGTCGTTAATTGTAGTGTTGTAAGTGTAAGTGTGTGTTAGACTCGGGTACGCGAGAGACACGTATAAATCTACTGAATAAATGCATCTAGTCGGCACCCCCCCTGCGGGACCATGCTTTGTCAGACCAAAACCAATCACTGAGCTCTTCTCGTCGGACATTGCAGAGGACATGCACCACTGACAGAAAGCTTCACTTTTTACATCGTCTTCTGGTATCAATGCCTGAAAAACATGAGCTCTGTGTGGATACATCTTTAAACATTTGCGTAATGCCGTGTAGGAGACCATACTAACTAGATGGGCGTCGTACAGATGTTTTGGGTCTACAAACATATGCAGTTTGCACGTCAACCAACGTTTCTGGTTTTAGCACTTTAGTTCAACCAAGTTTTGGTGTAATTGCCACCATTACCCGCCTCTTGGAACTTGTTGCAGTCGAATGACGACCTTATTTGGTGCATCCATGTCTCTGTACTTTCATACCGCCGTATTTAGTGGTGTGAATCTCATAACGGCACCCACTTTTAACAGTTTTTGTAATTAACTCGTATAATAAAGTAACTTCTTACTTCCCCATAAGGTCTGCTGGCCACCAAATGTGGAGCAAAGTCATGTGACGCCGCCGCTTGACTCCGCTTAGCTCCGTTTCACTTTACATTTAAAACAATACGTTAGGTGTTTTGTTGTTTTGAACCGCTCTACATTTGGTGGTCGCCCAGACTAACGTTGAGTCATTTTTTTAATATTCAATACTACTAGAAATTTTTAGAACATTAAAGGTCGAAGTATATTCTTATCAACAATATATTACCAGCTTTATTGGAAATTTTGTGCTGTTTCTCCATTAGACGGTCAAAATTATGATAGGTCTTGCCGTTCAGCCGGTATTACCGGAAATAGCCAGCCATACTCTCATCGTTAAATCATCGTTAAATCATCGTTAAAAATCTTAAACGTACGGTTTCTGGAACTTAACAATTAGTATATTCTTAAGCGATTTCAGTACAGACACCACATTTTTGAACAATCGTAATCGATAACTTCGTACTCAGTACTTCTCATATTTAATCACCTTTCACAAGTAAATGAGGTGACTATTGTCACCTGACTATTGTTCAATGACTATTGTGTCAACTATCCTACAACTATAGCGTCCTAAGATTTGGCGACCCGGCGTCATGTCTTGGCGAAATGAATAAATTTCAATTCAACTCTCCCTGCGTACAGCCTTCACTAATGGATGTTAATGTTGACATCAACATTTACAAACCAGTTTAATAAATGTCAACAATCACACTTGTTAACCTTTCACTTTTAACAGCAAGAAAAACAATATAAATCTTAACTTTTAAACAAGAGTTCCACATTCAATTTACAATAATTGCAACTGAGGGAACAGAAGGGTTGTCTAATTTTGTCGTTGCAAAGTGGTTGAAGTCAACTCGAAGAGTTATGCAAGTTTGTATTTCGCTCAAGTTGAACAAAGTGAAAAGTTTTACAAAAGATGTTTGCACTTAAAGAAACTTGCGACTTTCGTCTTATAACTCACACAGTCTTTAACTTGAGATTTTCATTACCCTAAGCAGAAAATGTGTTAGAGAATTAATTGTTTATAAGGAAGATCGACAAAGGAGCGGCAGTCAAGGTAAGTCCTGGAAACGGTATCTACAAATGAATGCCAATCCTGAAATATAGATAACGTTTTGTTTTTGAAATGTTTACGCAAGATATCATGCAAACAGAACTGGTAAAACGAGTTATTGTTGATCGAAATCGGTTCAGTAGTTTAAACTGTATACGCGTCAATGTTAAAATAGGATAAAATGTTTAAAAGTGTCATTTTAAAATCGTTTAAAAGCATACCACAATTAGATAACACCGTAACAGTCACCTTTTGCAGATGACACAACTGTAATGTCAGTTGCTGAGAGCATGGAAGATTGTCCAGCCACTGTGCGAGAATTCCCCTCCAGCTGTGTTGAGAGAGTGGGGACTCGACCTCTCACTCGCACATTTTCTCTGTTCCACTGGTGTTCTTAGCAGGCCGTTTTATATTATATAATCTCTTGATGCCGTTCACAAGTGAACAAAGAAATGGAGAATAAATCTAAATGAAAAGAAATCGGGTCTTGTGAATTTTACAAACCGTAAAAAGTACCAGTTCCAGTTTCCATTGAATCGCAGATAATACCGTATGCGAATCCAGCAAAGAACCTTGGCGTGACGGTCGGTGCTTAATTAAGATGGAAGGAAATGTAAAAATGAAACAGGAATTGAATTTAAAACTCAAGAAATTCCAATGGTTGTTGTGTTAACACTCACAACTATCATTCTTACTATATAAGCAAATTCTAAAGCCAGTATAGATTTATGGGTTCAGTAACAAGGTGACTAACATCAAGCTGGTACAAAAATTCCTAAAAAAAGTATTGCGATAAATCTGCAAAACACCGTAGTATGTGAGACATGACAATATCCACCGTGAATTCAATACCGTTGCTATGGAATTAAGGTATGTTCCTTAAGACACAGCAAGAGTTTGGAAGCACACAAGAATGTAGAAATAAAAATGACACTGAAAATACAAAAATAAATTCTAACCTCTGTCAGATCCATTTTGGTATTTTAATAAGGGAATTTAAGGAAGTTAAATTGCTTATTTAAGCATATTTTAACGCTGATTATATGGTGACAATGAAAAGTGTAAAGGCAAAAAGTAATGATTTGAAATGGCTGCCATTTTGAAACTGTAAGTATTTTTACGGATAACGAACATATTCAAGTTATTATCAGTATCGATATTTCCCTGTCTTAATCAAATCAAAATTTAACATCTTAAACCGTAATATAAAGGTCAGGATTAGAGTTCATTTCATAGTCCCGGGTCTGGGACTCTCCATGATGCTGTTTCAATAGCTCTTTTCCCAATGAAAATTTGCTAAAAGCAAAAACAAAATAGATATGATTTATTTAACCGTAAATTTAGTGTCTTGAGTGTCGGTTTTTTGAAGTTATAACTGGATTTTTAGTAAAGTAGTCACCAATATTTTATTCTTTTATAATATTATTAATATATTGCTTTATTATTGTGAAATATTTGTACAATTTGTTGTTTGTTTTAGGGTTATTTACTGTAATAAATTATAATATAGGTTGTGCAGGAAAGAAGAGGAGACTACGGGACACTCAATTCTTGCTCTTACTGGCTAGGGGTTTTTGGTTTCCATGACCCTAGGGATCTTCAGCAGAATGAGCTAGTCAGTGGATTGTTTGAAATTACTAATCTACTAAACTAATACTCAAGAGGTTTAGTTGCACAATAGGTCTGTTGGTTGCAATGCCTGGGGTTGTACGAAGAATTTTTTAAAATCTACAGCGTTTTACTTAATGTTCAATCCAATTCTGTTATGTTCTCCTCCTTTGTTTCTTGCTTGATATCACAGTGTTTCTGCTCGTATTTATTCCATAAAAGATTAATCAAAAGTTCAGAACGCGAAATGCGGAAGTACACCGGCCACGAACATCTGTGAAGTTTTCCTCTTTGTTTCAGTTTGCACAGGTTCACAACCAGGAAACAAAGGGCTGGCGAATCCATCCTTTTTCCACTTAATGTAACGCAGACTTCTTGTTATTCGTTGTGTAAATACTTGAACTATCTTGACGCCGTTTGCCTTTTGTTCGTAAAATCTTTTGTTATAAACATGACTATTTTTTCATTGTTCATATACTTTCTTATGAATTACTAATTTTGTTTTACGAATTTTAATTTTAAAGAGCTATTGGAACAGATAGAGTAAAACATGGGATTATTAAATGTATACTGATTCCAACGTCTAGAACACATTGCAAAATGTAACAAATTATTTTTTTGTAGTGATATAGAACCTACTTTACTACAGATAGGCTCCTTGGCAACTGCAAGAATAAAATCAATCTAGAATAAAAACAATGCTGTTAATACAGGGTTTTGTGGGGAGAGGAAGTTATTATGTTTAAATAAGACAGACGCACGTCGATGTGATTAGAAGAACCCAAACTTTGTATTAAAAACATTCTGTTATTAAACCAAAAATAAAAATATTGTATCATTTTTTCTCTTCCTTTTTATTTTAATTACTATAATTTGTTCGAAAACACGACAAATTAACCTAACTAGTTTTTAACAACATAACCTGAAACATATTATAAATTAACATAACTAGTTTTTAACAACATAACCTAAAACTTGTTATAGCTCATCAGCTGATCGTTACGAATCAATATAAAACAACTGATCTTTC
The DNA here is from genome assembly GCA_022606455.1 of Callitettix versicolor. NCBI lineage: Eukaryota > Metazoa > Arthropoda > Insecta > Hemiptera > Cercopidae > Callitettix > Callitettix versicolor. The sequence goes on from CM040187.1 coordinate 25,299,958, forward strand.
AATATAACTACCAGTACAAATTTGTTCACTCGTATCACGTGACGCGCAAAATCTAACTTCACAATCTACCCTAAAACATGATATATGTTAACAACAAAGTACTTCCGCTTTATACTAACACGGGAAGAAGCTGGCCACATTGAAGATTTTGAGACGAACTGATATCTAACACATAAAATTATAAAAACCGGGCATTTTTTTTTGCGGCGAAAAACCGTTAAGGTTATTATCGCCGTCACGCAAAATGAAGGTATAAAAAAAGGAATTAACAAAATTTTCTTATATATAAAAATAAAACTACAACAAACTATAATAGTAAAAATAAATTAAACAAAATTTAAATAACAGGTATAACTATATCAATAATAAATACTTAAGAACTAAATAACAATGAATAATGAATAAAATTTAATAACAATTCGTAAAAGTATATATAAACATAAAAGAAATAAAGTTATTTAGATAAAATAAATAAATAAGATAACACAAGCAATAACAAATGTCCATTTACAGTAGAAATATGTTTTTTAAACGCGATATAATCGTATGTAAACAGTTTCAGATATTTGTGAACTCTTCAGATATTTCTTTAAAACTCTTAACGATGATAAAATAGATTGTAATGTATAGTTTAACATTTTATATTTGCATCAGATTTCTTTGATCGAGCGAAGCGAAGTTTTTCCAACTCGACCATTCGGAATGTCGTTTGTTTTTTACGCAGTTTCGGCTAAGCGTATGGATCGATCGTTTTGAAATTCGGTAGAAGTTACCTTGTATAAAGCCCGGAACTGCTATGTAAGATTTGGTTCATTCATTACTGTTTCAAGATAGTAGCCTTTGATTTAACAATGACGAGTGTACTTGCTGGTTGAACGGCTCGTCCTAGGGCAATTTTGTTAGTTTCATGGAAAAAGATCATACAATTTTCCAGTAGAATATTTCCAGTAATATTTTTTGTAAATATTACTGTTACCTGTTAAATTATGTTTTATTTATTTCATTACGATTTTTTTAGAAACAGTTTTAACACACCTGTTTGTGTGTGCGTTTTTCTGCACTATAGAGTTTTCGTTTTGAAATTTCGGTTCGGCCTGACTTAAATTTTGTAGAAAAATAGCTTCTGTTATTAACATTAATAAGTATATTTCGTAGCAAAAACCGTCCTACATTTTAAAAATTGTATCCATTAAAAAAAGTTGTACGTAATATTTTCGAAAATATATAAGTTACTTATCGTATTAAGCTTTAAAAACATACATTAATATTTTCAAAAAAATGTTATAATTTGAAATAATTATTTAAGCACATTTTATGCTGTTTAAGACAAAAAACTGGTGGCATGATGTTTATTCATTTTGTCATAATTAGCAACACTTTAACTCAAAAATATTTTGAGTTACTCACTTTAATGATAAGAAGTGATACATTTTAAAATTAGGTGATATTTTACCTTAAGACATCTTCAATCGTTCACTTATCTATTTGAACAGTTCAAAAGTTACAAGGACTGTTTAATACTTTTGGAACATTCAAACATCAATGTACGCTGCACTGTGGGATTCCATTCATGTAGTACATCGATGGGGCAGCAGGGAAAACCTGTGTCAGTTTGTTTGATGTCTTATTGGGCGTATCTTTGTACAAAGAGAATTAAAGGAAGGGTTCGAAATAAGACAGAACCGAACACTAGGGAATATAATTTGCAGACTACGTATGTCATGACAGACTCTGCGGGAATAACAAGTGCTTCAATAGGAGTTCAATAAGTTTTATTTAAAGTTCTTTCTTCCGTAATTGAATAACTGGAACAGTATTACCATTTCTGAAGTCCGTTTACAGTTAAGAATATTTTTAGTGTATTTTCATTGAAAATTAATTAAGCGGCTATCATAGTACGTTATCATTCTCGGAATCATGAAATGTGCGCCGATCCTAATCTATAAATCATAGTTTGATATTTCGTTAAAATTATATATATATATATATATATATATATATATATATATATATATATTATTATTATATATTATATTTTATTATATAGTATATTATTATTATATTATATTTTATATATAATAAATATTAAATTCTCTCTTCTATTCCTGCGTTAACTGCAACAAATGAAAAAAAAATTTTCGACTCTAAAATTGATCAAAACTTGATTGAGAAACTGTTGTGACGCTTTACTGGACTTGCTCAGACTAATAAGGACGAGGGATCAGGGTTAACGGTAAGGGTAAAGCGACTGAAGTAACTGCAGCTACATATAAATAACTATATATAGGTATATTGAGTATGGGACATTATGTGAATGGAGCAGTTTTGTAAAAGTTTTAAAAATTAGGAATCTAAGAAAATTAATTAATTTTTTTGTGTCTAAAAATATACTAAATTTTTACATTTATTTTATACGCGTCTTAAGTCTCTTTTGAGTGCTAAGACAGTTTAATAGTGCTAGATTTTGAAGGTAATATTTCAAAAATTGTCACCCCTAGGCGGCCCTCTTTTAAATTGAGTTATCCAGCCAACCGCCCTCACCTACAAAATTACATTAATGCGTCAGTGGTGTGTGTGTGTGTGTGTGTTTTTTTTTTTTTTTTTTTTTTTGTTTAACGTCCGACTATTGTGCACACTTCGGCTAATGCAGACGATGGGATGATTTATAGCGTATGAAAATGCCAAGCACTGGCCGGGAATCAAACCAGGGTCCTCAGGGTGAAAGCCCAGTACGCTATCAACTAGGCCACCGAGGAGGCAGTGTGTGTGTGTGTGTGTGTGTGTTTCAGTTTAAAATCTGTTGTAAATCCTTTCGACACAATTGTTTCGAGAAGAAATATCGTTCAGACTTTTCACCAAAATCGTATCTAGCATCTTAAAGGTGGTTTTCGCACCAAGTCTGAAGTCAAACTCAAGAAAACTTCCATCTGTCAGCTCCTTATATAACCACTGTATGACGAAAACAGTAATTGGGCTGGCTTTAGCTGACGTAGATGAAAGGAAAAAAGTAACCCAAAAATATAACTTCAGTGAGCTGCTTAGTGGACATAATAAAAATTTATATTTATTCTAATAATGTTTTTAATTATTCACTATGTTTATATAAGAAAAAATGTTTAACTTTTTGACTGTTAATACAGATACATTTTTTTATAAGCCCGAATTAAAAACTGATTATTTTATATTTAATTCCGAAAATGATTAACTATTGTAAATCGTCCCACTCAACGGAAGGAAAATCGCTGCTGTCAACGCCGCCTGGGTCACGTGATGAATGGACTATGCAGGACAATGCCACTTTGTAAGACGTCCTTCGGTTACATAAGCCAACATTATAATCAAAGTTATGCCTCTTACTTACTAGTAATGGACAAGTAATTGAATGATGTTAAATTAATGGGTGGGAATTTACCACTGAATTCAGCATTGAATGACAATTAATTAAATCGTATGTCAAATTTTTCTCACATTCTATAACTTTTAAAAAATCTGGATCGGTACCTATAGACAACAAACTGGAATTGAGGACATTTTTTTAAAGATCATTTAAAAGATTTTTCTCCAACTTCAAGATTTATGACATATCTTGAATATATTGGTTTAATATGCTTATTTGGAATAAACAAAGTATAAATATATCCAAGTTAATAAAGCATATTTGGACTAACAGAAACCGGGGGCCTGTGCGACATTTTGCACTATGAAAGTTTTAAGTAAACACAGCCTTTTGAATAAGAGTAGTCGTTGGGTTGAGGGCGGTAGTTGGAAGGAAGGAAAACATGTTTAAAAAATAAATCGAAAATTAATCGATTAACAATAAATAAATGGACGATGGAAGGTGAACACAAATATATTTGTGTAAAAACAGTGTCCAAAACATGTGTTTGGTATTCTAAATGCTTGTGCCGGCTTTTGTGACTGTCTGTAGCGCCACATAACCTATGAACAGTTTAACGACTTATAAGTGAATATTGAAATTGTTCTAAGCACGTTATGCAAAAAAGTGGCTTTTGAAATGGGATTGTCTATTTGTGATTAGTAAGTTAGCTTCGTAAAATATACAATGTATTGTCTGATTGGTGATACCACGCATGCGTGATGCCGTTTCGCCTATGACAGTTATAAGTGTCTTTTGTGTTAACAGTAAGTTTTAGCACAAAATGATTTTGCAATGTCAGAAGCCGGTCAAAAAATCTTTCTAAAGATACCTCATTTATGCCTGAACGAATAGCATGTGCTTTGAAAAAGGGATGTTGACTCGAGAAATAATATATAGGCTATGATTTAAGATTCGAGAGTAAATTTAAAAAAAAAAACTAAAATAAACTGCGACAAATTTGCTACAGTAACTTTGGTTATGATCGTTATATACGAACAAAATTTAAGCTAAATTTCATCGATATTGTGGAAAAAGTTAGTACTTTTATGCTAGAATTTTCTATTGAAAATGAGCTATTTGAGCCCTATCTTGATAAAACCCAAACCCGACACTTTGAGCTTGTTAAAATTTGTATATGCAATTTTAGTCCGATTATAATCAAATTTTTTAAACCAATCGATTTTGGTAATAGCTTGGAAAATTCCATTAGCCAGCGAAATTCGTTCAACAGTTTCAAAATACTGCCCGTTTCAATTCCTTAAAAATTAATAACCAATAAGTTATGTTTGCAATTTATTTCATAGGTAACTTCGAACATTGTCTATAAAGAGATGCTATAACAACATTCAATTTCTTGCATTGTTGAATATTATTCGTTTCTTTTTCCTATTAACTGTGAAAGGTCGCATTAAGTGGCAGCCATTAGGGTCCACTGGTTTATATAATTACTTCAACGAAGAACGATTGAAAAAATAAACTGTAAAATTGAAAAAATAATTTATTTACATTACAACTCCCACGCACATCCCAACCTAATCCAATGGATTAATAAGCCGCGCATGCGCAGAAAGCGACTTTATAAGCTTCTGGGATAAGATAAGCTTTTGTCATGCAAAATTACAAATTTATCGATAAAATGGTTTTATGTTAGGCTCTATTGATAAGTAATGAAAAGTATTGTAATTATGTTTCCATGGTAACAGACAGAAGAAATTATTTACAGAAATATAAAATGATAATTTAGTTAAGTTGTTTTTACAAGATCATTAAATATTTTTCAGATAAAAGAAGTAATGTGAAATTGGCCTAATCACATTATTTCACATTATAATCACAAAATCAGTTGTTCTGATTATGCTGAAATTTGTTTAGTCTTTACTGTGAACACTTCAAACGCAGAGTTATCTAAAAAAATATTCATAATTGTTGTACAAAAATATCGATAAAAATATTATAAGTGAACAAATTTTCGGCATAATTCGATCGACAAATTTTATGAAATTAGGTTGATTTGGTCTTTTCGGTAAGTACAGGACTAGCGTAAATAGGTAAATAGTGACTTACATTTAAGTAAAATTTCATTAAAAACGTTAATAGCGATTTTTAAAAAAGAAATAATGCTTCTTTTTTAACTGTTTCACTGACGTAATAGAAGCGAATTTATAAAAATATTTTTCTTCGCCTTACTCTTTTTCGAAACTCTGATTTCACCACCATAATCAGCATTAAAACCTGCATATATTAGTATTTAAAATTTTTTAATCTACATTGAAAATACTAAAGTGAACCCTGCCCGCCGTCAAATTTAATTTCTTAATGTAAACGGTCTTTAAAAATTCAAAACGCTAATTTATGCTGTTCTTAAATGTTTACGATGGTTGAATCAGATTTTTTCAAAACAATTCAAAACAAAAAAGTTATGAGTTTAAAATATTTGAAATGACAGCCATTTTGAAACTGTTGAAATATGTGGGCAAACTCTACCTACACGTTTAGCGATTTTTTGTTGAAACGATCGGAACGGCTATCGTGGTAAGATGAAAATTGACACCACAAAATGAGCTCCGATCCTAACCTCAAAAAAACACATTTGGAAAAGCAGTGGGTCGTTAAAACGTTTAGGTATTATTACGTCAAAGAATCAGCTATGTGCGTGATCATTTACTTTCTTTTAATTAATTATTTAAATAACGAGAGTTCTAAATTTTCTTTTCTGGGAAAAATAATTATTTTTCTGTGTTTACCATCACAGAAATATGTTGTTTTAGCACCGAGCTTCCTAATAATTGCTCTAGATCACGCCACTGGCATTGAAGCTTATAGTCTTTCTATACTTAATACCCCTTTACTAAATTTAATTGAAATTTAATTAAGAAATTAAACGCTTCGCATGTTCTTTTCCATTTTTTTACATAGCGATAATGCTACGTAATTTAACGTTACATTTGCAATTTAACTGAAAAAACAAGTTTATCCTCAATCAGCTGTTCTCTGCTATCGTATATCCTTTGTACTTCAGACTTGCAAACCACAGCTGATAAGATAAAACGGCAGATATATTAATAAAATGGATGCTCAGTTTTACTACGGCATGGATAATGAAAAAGCAATGTAAATTCGTTTCCATAGTTACGTAGATAAACCTGCAAACTAAAGCGTGGGTTTCTCAACACAAACAGTGAACGGTAAAGTAGATTTAATTATTCGTTGTAAATTATTAACGGAACGTGTGTTGTTTTAATGTTATGGAAATGTTAAGGAGATAAAAAGATAGTCACTAAAAAATAATTTAATCAATTACTAATTTTTTGTCATTTGTCATTTGTCAGAAGTTTTTGTAAAACTTCTTTAGTTTTTTTGAAGTTTTGCTAGATTTATAACTTTTCAAATTACCTTTTATTTGGGCCCTCGAAACTGTTAAAAAGATATTTATACCCTATGGCAAAATTTATATAATATTTATTTATTTATTTGTATTTACAAATGTTCCTCGTTACCTCTAGTTCAGTTAAACTTACGTAACCCTTTAGATTTTATTTCCATTGTTACGATGATTCTTTGACTTCACAACAATTGCGATCACATTGTTAAATTTTAATTAAATATGATAAATATGCAAAACATTATCATTTTTATATTTAGAATTGTTATGTAAGGCTTGTAAGCGGAAGATAAGGTTTCCTTTAGCTTTATACCAAGTTAGACTGATAAGGACGAGGGTTCGATGTTGGGGTAGGATATTTCCGAGATGCAGGCAAAACGACCCGCGGAAGTTATAAAGTTTAAAGTAAAGAAAAATAATATAAGTGACTGCTTCTTATCGCAGGGTATGGGTGTATGTTTTGCAAGGGGAAAGTCAGTTTGCAGTCACGGAAAGCTCTAATACATCCATACGCGCACTCAAGTGAAAATTATTATTCCAAACAATAATTTTTTTTTTGTATGTTTAGTGATTAATAAAATGTATTTTTGAAGTGAAAACTTGTATGGTCGCATTTGGCAAAACATTGATAGGCGCTATAAACATTTGCTTTCGCGTCACGCTTGAATCCGTAATGCATACCTCACAGTATAGCCTATATTGTTCTTGTATATATCTAGACTTGTAAGTGGCTACTTCTAAACAGCTGATTTAGCACAATAGCTTTAATATCAGTTTATTGTTCTTGTTAATTTTTAAAATGTGTATTTTCTAAATTTGTGTAGTTAAATTATTTAATGTATATGACCTAAACAAATTTTTGAATGCCAGAATCACAAATATTATATTTATTATTATACTTACGCAGTAAAACTGTCAAAAGTAGGGGTATAAGCTGATTAATTATTAAAGTCCCTTATATAGCCTAAGATACCCGAATTCTTAGTCTGTGACAGTTTCAATTAATTTTTACGTTGTATATCTACACACGCGCGAAATTTATTACGAAAATAATTTTCAAGATTTACCCTTCCTTGCATGCATCTAAATGTTTATAAAAATAATTAAATCATATTAGTGAAAAGTATACAGTAGTCCCTTCTATCTGCCACTCTCGCACTGCCTACGTTTTTTCGTATTGAATTAAATTATTTAAATTGAAGCCCCTAAACGAAAACATGAAGCCCTGTTCTACCAAAACGTCCGGAGGAAACCTGAACTGATGGAAGCGAATTTCCATGTAACAAAGTTTAAGAACATTACATTAGTATGCCGTAAAAATTGATAACCTTATCTTAAATGTTTAATTCAAATTCACCTCGTAAAAATCTGGATTATTCTTCACTGGATTTTTTTTTTCTAACGTCCAACTATTGTGCACACTTGGGCTAATGCAGACGATGGGATGATTTATAGCGTATGAAAATGCCAAACCCTGGCCTGGAATCGAACCCGGGGTGAAAGCCCAGTACGCTATCTACTAGGCCACCGAGGTGGCTCTGCACTGGATTAATGCACTTGTAGAAAATGCAAGATAAAACTAATTTGAAGTGAATACTTCCTTACGCGCTGCATGGCAAATTTTGTGGTGCAGTGAAATCGAGTTGAGAGTAAAGAGAAGGAACAGTGAACATTTTACGAAACAGCTGATGGGGGAAATGAAGTGACGACCATACATAGACTACTTAGTTTATCGTTGGCTGGTCGATACATTTTTTCAGCGGTGTCTACAAACATACAACGTTGACATGAAATCTGAAAAGGGAAAATCAAGAGTTTTTTCACCATATTTCCAATGGAACACTAGCTATTGAAGCTACCATCAAGGTATGACCCAGCCCAAAATGTCTTTTGGCTTTTTTTTAGATCTGTTTTCACTATCGTAATCAATGTCAAAAAATGTTTCAATGAGCTTTTTGAATTTTCATAAATGCGGTATCATTTTCGTATTTTCAATATAATTTGAAAATTTAAAATGGTGAATAAAATCATAATTTCAAAAAAAAGGATTATAAAAAAATATTTTTAGAAATTCGCGTCAGCGAGACAGCTGTGTGTGTCGACTTCATGAATGTAATTTCGTGGCTGACTGCTTGACACGAAGTCTAACGTTTCCACCAAGGTCGTATCCATGGTTACCGGAATATATTACTTGTTGTTAAACAGAGACATTGTGAGTTAATTATTAATTTTGATTTTGTTTTCTAATTAAGAGTGATCGAGAGAAAACGTCACGCACCCTCGACGTAACGAACTTATTGTTCAGCGCTCCCGCGAAGACTTCAACTAAATTAAAACAATACATGTTCTTATTTTCGTTATAACAGAATTATTTGTATATGAGGGCGAGGGCATGTATAAATACGAAGTGGACATTGCTTGTGTAGGAATCGAGGAAGGGTATATATTGAAGGTGATAAAATTAATAATGTTAAATATAACACGTGCACAACGACGGCCGTTCTTACACGTCATAATATTTTGTGTTACGGTAATTAACATGAAATTTCATGTATAGTAGTAACTTTTTCTCCGTAAAATTATTAGAATATGTGTATATATAACATTTTAGGCGATATTCAACTGGAAATAAAACTGTATTCTATATATTTTAGAGGTTATGTATGTGCGTCACTGGTGGCACACGGTGCCTATTTGTAAACCATTGCTATAAATAGGTGTAGTGCGTCACTGGTGGCACACTATTATTGATCCGTACACACATAAAGTTTCAAGTAAAAGAGTTCATAAGTTATACGATTTATTCTTTGATGTCTTAGTGTTATAATTGTCAATAAATAGATGCTATTATTTCGAATGTGTTTTCATTTTACTTTACCAATAAAGGAAACCAAGATAAAAAAAATCAGTAGGCCAAAATATAATATTACTTAATTACATTTAAAATTAAGTTTAAAAATTAAAGTGATGTTGCTAACATTTCTATTGAATTTAAATTAGTTATCGTTTTAAATTACCTGTAAGGGTGTGCCAGGGTAAAGAAACAAAAAAATAATACAATAGACCAAAATCTAATCCAATTAAGGTTACTCTAGCATACTTTAAAATGGTCGTACAACACAATTCTAGGCTTCAAACATGGTTGTCATTATAACTAAGCCCATATGAAGTGAGAAAGAGAGTGTGTCACGCGTGGCACACGCCGCTTATTTTAAAAACAAGTGCGTCATTGACGACACACACTCCGTACTAGTGACGCACGTCGTCGTGAACGCCTTAAAAATTCAGTCCGGTTATTTTCTAGCCACACCTTGTTAAACTTTTCACAGCTTTCTAACTTGCATCTAGTACTCTTAAAAATGTTCTTCTGTAAGCTACTAACAGTAGATCTAGGAGTATATACTTAATGGCCTGGCCACCGCTTCTCGACTGCTTACTAAACCGCTACATTTTTCCGTCTGCAACAGTAGACTAATATGTTACTGAACCAATTTTACTGAAAATTTATGGTCTTTCTCTAGGAGTTGTTCTTCCTTTTTTCTCGTCTCAGGGCTCGACGGTCGATGTTGATAAAGCATCTCCGAACTGCGTACCTGTAGGTTTTTAATTCAAGGTGCAGTTACTCCTTCTGCTTTTCCCTTAACGTGATTGTGCTGATCCCTCGTCCTCGTTAGTCTAATTGGCATAAATTACGGACGTTAAGTAGAAAAAAAGAGCTGTGAAAACTATGATAGGTCTTGCCGTGCAACCAGTATTGTACGAAATAGCCAACTACACTCGTCATGGTTAAATCAGCAACTATAACAGTTCACCTAAACTGTTTCCATGTGAAACATGGAAATTTTTATTTACCTACCCAGGCCTGTTAAAATAAAATGGACAAACACGTACTTTCAAAGCACGTACTGAGGTCCTTAGGAGCGTCGTTTCTTCTATTGACCCGAGTGTAGCAAAGTTTCTGTTTCAAATCGACCGTTCAGCATTTGGTTTTTTTAAGCAGTTTTAGTTAGACGCATTTACCGATTGTTTTAAAATTTTGTACGAAGGTACCTTATATAAATTAGTATCGATTTTTGAAACGAACTCTTTTCCAAACGAAAAACGGTTTTTCAGAATTTTCGATGTTTTACATACTCGTACTTTTATATTTATCGACCTTTTGCAGTATGCTACCGCCCCTTAATATGTGCATTAAAAGCATGGGTATATCCTTTTGTTCATTTTAATATCAAACAATATATTGTTAACACAAAAATCGATTTTGGTATTACATTGGACAAGTTCGTAACCAATAAAATTGGTTCAACAGTTTCAAAATGGCTATCATTTCAAATCTTTAAAAGTTAAAAACTTTTTCCCTAAATATTATTTTTAATCTGATTTCACCATCGTAATCAGCGTTTAGGACTGACTGGTACATTAACAATTTGATTTATCAAAATTCTTTGAAATTAAAGAATTTAATTCAGTGGCGGTCAGGGATTCTTTTCGTGTTTTCAATGTTATTTAAAACTTTAAAATGCTAGTACGATTTTAATGCTAGTTACGATGGTGATATCGGAATTTAAAAAATGGGTAAGATAGAGAATAGTACTTACAAATTTTGCTTCCATCACGTCAACGAAACAGTTGCGTGTCGTCATTATTTGTAATTTGCATGCGGACTTTATTAAATTTATACTGTATAATATGTCGGCGTAAACTTTAGTGAAATTAGGGTTGTAATTAACCGTTAGATGTCAAAGGGCAACTAAATTTCGTTTCCATGGCAACAATGCCGACATCACGGCTCTGGAGCCAGGCTGTTTAGTGAGTTACAATGATCGCTCGTGTTTTGTTTATCTTCTTTAAATTGTACACTCACGCGTTTAACCGCGAAGACTTTTTCTTATATTTTCTTTGCTTTTTCCACGTATTTTTGACGCTATATTAAGTGCCAAAATTTAAAAAATATACGTTAAATTAAACTATACATTGTATACTAAAGATAAATGGTAGTAAAACGTTACACAAACTTTCTCAAATCGAAGTGTCAATAAATTAAGAAATCCGTTTTTAAGTTCTCAAAATCGAAGGGGATTTTCTCAAGATTTGGTCACATTTGACGATTAACAGAAGGTAAGGGTACAAACATTACATATAATGAATTTATAGTTACAGTGTACATTGTAAAAAACAAATAAAATATGACTACTATCAGGATTCGTTTTTTTAATAAATCCGATTTATTCCAGAAACTTATTTTTTTGCAATTTAAATTCTGCAAGAGATTTTTTCAAGTTTAGATTTATTCCCAAACTGTATTTTTTTGCAATTAAAATTTTCTACAAGGGTTTTTTCAAATTTTGATTTATTCTCTAATCGTAGTTGTTTTTGTAATTAAAATTTTCTACAAGGGTTTTTCCAGTTTAGATTTATTCCTAAACCGTACGTTTTTTGCAATTAAAATTTTCTACAAAGAATTTTTCAAATTTCGAATATTACTGAACCGTACGTTTTCTGCAATGAAAATTTTCTACAAGAGTTTTTTTAAGTATCAGTTTATTCCCGAAGCGTAAATTTTTTGCAATGAAAATTTTCTACAAGAATTTTTTCATTTTGATTTATTTCCGAACCGTAAATGTTTTTGCAATTAAAATTTTCTGCAAGGTTTTTAAAAATTTCTACTTATTCCTGAACCTTAATTTTTTCGCAGTTAGAGTTTTCTGCAAAGGGTTTTTTCAAATTTATATTTATTTCCGAACCATAAATATTTTTGCAATTAAAATTTTCTACAAGGGTTTTTTCAAGTTTTGATGTATTCCTGAACCGTAATTTTTTGTGCAATGAAACTTTTCTACAAAGGGATTTTGTTTTCGATTTATTCACGAACCGAAATTTTTAACAGTTAAAATTTTCTACAGTAACTTCTATTTTGAAACTTTATGTAGGACAGAATTTCAGCAAAACTTAATAAAAGTAATTTGAAAAAACTAAGCTTTTTACATTGTTGTTCATAAAGGTGAAAATTCAACAATATTGTGATATTATATTGCTAACATGTGTTAGAGACCTATATTTTATCAGTACTGTAATAAATAAGTCACTATATTTATACAAGCTCAGAGATAACCTTATAGTTAATAAAGTGATTTTAATTTGCGAATTTCTATTGAAAAATTAGCGCTTAAAGCGACCATCAAGGTGCTACCCATACCCGATAATTTGAAATAAACACCCTGATTAGAATCACATTGCACTCGAACGAATTAAATATTTTTTTTCAATAACTCTAAAAACAGATATTTACGTACACATTATGTTATCTCGTATTTTTAATTTCCCGTATAAATTCAGAACAAGATCATATGCAGTTAGTAAAACATTGCATATTTAACAAAATCTTAATTAACTGAGTGCAGTCCTATAAAAAATACTGTATTTTACTTATGGTTTTTTTCTTTAATAATAGTAAATTAAAGAGGTAAAACAAATTTGGTAATAATGTGAAATTATACACAAAGAATGTCAAAGCGTTTCATTACTTAAAAATTAGCAACCCCTAAAACTTAAAATTTGAAAAAATGTTTTATTACACTTGTAAACAACACTATAAAAAATGCGTTATACCAAATTTCATTAAATTAGAGCGAAGTTTCGAAAATTTCCTTTTTTGAAGTATTTGCTTGTGTGAAGTGATTTGCTTGTGAAAATGAAGTAATATAACTTTTTCCTAATGTTAAATTTCCTGTTATAGCTTGAGGCTGTGTCATTGAATGAGTTACTATGCAGGGGGTTTCTGGAGGATTGTAGATGAAATATTGTAGTTAAATTAACATTTTAAAATAAAAATTAAATATTGTAACTACTTAAGCTTATTTACTTGTAAGAACCTCTTGAATAAGTTAGGTAAAATATACAATATTTCACAAAGCCATTGTGTTGTGTAAGTATATAGTGTGTAATTAAAATCAATAATTGCTAAACGCAAGTGTCTCGCTGACGTGCTCTAAAATACGAACATGTAAACTGATTGCTGTCGGAACCGTTTTCAATCGATTCAATTCCAATCGATACTGAAAATTGTAAAACGATAATTTATGAAAGTACTACCGCTGTTTTTGACTGTGAAGGACGTTTTCAAAAATCGAGAAATTAAAAAGTAACGATTTTGAATGTCGGCATTTTAAACACTCTTTGACGTAATTTCAAACAATCTATCAAACGATTTTTGTTAAATTATTTATCAATTTGGATTAAAATTTGAGCTCATTTCAAGTTCCAAGTCTGGGTCTTACCATGATGGTTACGTTCGAAAGGATATACGTTAGGATTTGATAACAGAAAATAAATATTTTCTTTACAAATTTAGTAAAAAAAGTCATTTCTTTAGTATTTGAAACGAGTTCAGTACTAAAGTTGAGGTTAAATTAAAATAGTTTTGACAATTAAAAACTTTATTACCTATATATTTTAGTGCCTCATTTATAAGTCCTGTTTATTGTTAAATTAAAATAGTTTTGATAATTAAAAACTTTATTACCTGTATACTTTAGTGCCTTGTTAAAGGTGAAGTTTAAACTTGTACTTAACTATTTTATTAGTTTTTAAGTCGTGTTTAGTGTTATATTTGATGGTATATTAAAACAGTGCTGAAAATTAAAAACTTGATTAACTGTGTAGGCCTGCATCAACACATTGTGTTTAAAAAATAAAACTTAATTGCGTACTTCAACATCTTGTTAAAACGGAAGTTTAAACCTACATTTTTATTTTTAAATTTTTATTTTTGTACACAAATAAATGATTTATTTTTTATAATTTTATTCATAACAAAATAGGTTAATAATGTTCTTAGTTAGGAGGTTTCTTTTTGAAGTGAAAACATCTTCAAGTACGTCTTGCTAGTTTACATGGGGGTAAATACGATTTCGCGTCACGCTCACTGTTGTAACGCTCCCAAGCGTCTTACAAAAGCTCTCTTGTTACATATATTTAAATTATTAATAAACACCATTGTAACACACAACCAGGACATTTTATTTTATTCGTTTAACAGTTTCAAAACGGCGGGCGTTTCAAATATTAAAAAAAAACTTTTTGTCTAAATTTTTGTTTTGGAAATCTGATTTCACCGTCTTAATCAGCGTTAAAAACCAAATAAATTAGCGTTTTGAATTTTAAAAATTGTAATTAAGATTTTAAATTTGACAGCGGCCAGGGTTCTTTTTGCTATGACAATGTCGATTATGATGGGGGGTGAAATCAGAGATTCTATTAATTGTTAAGATACTATTATTTTTTTGGAAATTCGCTTCCATCACGTCAGCGAGACAGCTACGTGTCGCTAATTAAGTACAGGAATTCGTACCCACTAACCTTGTATCGCAATTCCAAGTAGAACGCGACCCGCTGCAGTCGCCAGATCAAACAAGTCGCTGCGACGTATCCACAACGGACAACAACCAACCACTGGCGTCGACTGCGAGCTGCTACGCTACGCCCACGCGCCACTCGCCACCCTCGCTCAGGCTCAGTGTGACCAAGATTACTTAGGGCTGCTATGACGTCACCGAGTGTTCTATCTGTCGCCAACAGATGCAATTGTATCACTCCTAACAATAAGATCATCCGGTGAGGTAAACGCTGATTCAATTGTTTTTAGAAATAGAAATTATGTCCATTGTTTCCGATTTTAATATTCCATTGCGCATTCAGTTTTAGATTGAAAATCGCTTGGATTATCGAATACTCGTCTTTTATTGAACAGTCGTTGAAATTATATTTTTTTAAATTTACAATCTACGGTTTTATTGTAATCTCTTATTGTTTTTTTTTTTTACATTGTTATTGATATACCGGCTAATACAACATTCTGAATATTATATAAACCTTTTAAGACAACATATTAAAAAAAACACTAAAGTTTAATTTGTTAAATTTTAATTATAAACATTCGAGCAGAAATTTATCAAGAAAGTTTTATCATAGTTTTGAGGCTAACCTTAGGTTAAATTACATTTTTCATCGTAAATATAATATTGTGCAGATCTTTTTACTGTCGGTTTTGACGGCTTGCCGTCATCTTCAGGTAAGAGATATTACAAAACATGAAAGCGCCTATAATAAACCTATATGTTATGTCTATATGTTAGATCAAGACATAACATACAATAGTACAATACCTAAGTAGTACATATAATTGTATAAACGAAAAAACATTAACCTAAGGATAACAAACCTACATTCCATGATCATATAAGCTGATTTGATGAGCAGGTCAAAACAAAATTGTTTTTCTAAGTTTACCTATATTACTTTTAAGCTTTGAGATAGGCTTTGCATAATTTTCTAATTTTCCGATTCAGAACTACTTGTACATTATAGCGACAGACTCTGTTTCTCTCTATCTCTGTCTCTCTCTATCTCTGTCTCTCTCTCTCTCTCTCTCCTCTACCTCCCTCTCTCTCTCTCTCTCTCTCTCTCTCTCCTCTCTCTCTCTCTCTCTCTCTCTCTCTCTCTCTCTCTCTCTCTCTCTCTCTCTCTCTCTCTCTCTCTCTCTCTCTCTCTCTCTCTCTCTCTCTCTCTCTCTCTCTCTCTCTCTCTCTCTCAATCATCAACCTTTACCTGTAGCAGTGTTCTTGTTTCTGAATTATCCCATAACTGATCTATCTATCTATCTATTTAGCTATCCATCCATCCATCTATTTATTCATCCATCCATCCATCCATTCATCCATCCATCCATCCAGCCACCCTTCCATCCATCCATCCATCCATCCATCCATCCATCCATCCATCATCCATCCATCCATCTATCTATCTATATATTTATCTATCTACCTATCTTACTATCTCTTTGTATCTCTCTCCCTCTCTCCCCTTTCTCCCTTCTCCTCTCTTCCCTCTCTCCCTTCTCTCCTCCCTCTCTCTCTCCCCTATCTTTTCTCTCTCCCCTCCCTCTCTCTTTCCCCTCTCTCACCTTTCTCCCCTCTACCATCTTTTCTCTTCCCTCTCCCTCCCCTCTTCCTTCCCTCTCCCTCCTTCTCTCCCCTCTCCCGTCCCTTCCCTTAAAAAGAAAGGAAACCAAATATAACAAGTAACCAGTTATCTTTGTTTTGTATCCCTCTGAAGATGGTAGCTATGTCACCGAATATTTCTTCTGTTCTTACCAAATTAGTGTTTTTGTGACAAAGTGTTTTCCTTTTTTGTATCTGTGCAACAGTGCTCTTTGCATTTTTTTATGTAAGGATAACATCAAAATCTTTGTTAAACTGAAGTACTTAAAGCAATAACAAACTTATGTAGAAAATTGTTTGAGCTTATTTTTAAAATTCTGCTTTTTTAAAAACATTTTATGTTTTTTTTTAATTAATAAACGGCAAGTTACTGATACAAGCAAAATTTTATACAAATCAATCAATGTTCTTAGCGAATGTGAAAAAAATGTATAGAATTTTCCACTGGTGGCTGGATACAAACTGGAAATACCTTCAAGCGTTATTAGCGTTATTTGTGTTGCTGCAGCTACATGGATTTATACTTTATACGTAAACTTCAATAATATATATTTTATTGGTAAAAGAGTAGAAACAAAAAAACAAACATGAACGAAACTTTTAACTAAATATTTACAAATAAAAAAATAAAACTTTACACTGCTTAAGCAATATATTTTTACAAATTTGTATTTTATAAAAACGTTCATAATGTCTAATTTTGAATCTTAATGATTAGATACAATAACACTGTAAAAACATTATTGTTCATCAAAATTTAAAATTATAAAAGAAGCGCTTCCTCATTTCTAAACGTTTAACATTTCAGAAAATAATATATTAAAATAAATCTCATTGAATTTTGAGAAGTTATTAGTTGTAGAAATTATAAGTAATCACTTCACGCAACTCTCTTTCTTTGACATGATAGAAGCGAATTCAAAAGTTTTTTTTCTTTATTCAAACTTTGATTTAATCATAAGCAGCATTATTAAAATCTGCAATTATTATCATTTTTAAATTACTTTTAAAAATAATATTTATTTCTGAATGTCAACGGATTTTCAAATTTCAAAATTTTAATGTATGGAGTTCTTAGATTAAACGTTCTTAGATTTAATGTATGGAATCCGCTGACTAAACGGATTTTCAAATGATTTTTTAAAATTTTATATGTCCGCCATTTTGAAATTGTATACTAATTTTTTTGGTTAAAGGACCATGTTTAAGCTATTACCAATATAGATTTTTGTGCTGCTCATTTCAAGGTCCCTAGTTTGGGTTTTACTACCCGCCACTCGAACAGCACCTTTTCCAAAGAAAATTTGCTAAATAAAAGATGAAAAGTTAAACTTCAAAATTATTCATTCAGTTTATTGTTTAGAAGGGTAATTGCTTTGATATAGGAAGCTCCAGACCTCGACAACAGTACAAAGACAATTTCATTGCGTTATGTGGTTTGCTAAATTGAATTGTTACAACGTGTGATACAGTGTTTCTTGGATACACTTTGCGTAACTCGAAACTGACTTTCAGTACAAAGGGGCGGGCAAATTTACATTGGGAAATGAGCTATCGCAGCGCCAATCATGGTAACACCCAGACCCGGGACCTTGAAGTAAACAAATGCCGTGACTACAAATCTTAGCTGTGACGTTCTGAACTTCGTACAGTTTTTTGCATTTTTTTCAAAATGTGATCGTGTTTCACTACGTGGTTTTCAACTTAATTTAAAATTCAATATTTATTTATGCAGGTTTAAATTACCGCGGTGAAATCGTATTTTAATAAAAAAAAGCTATTGGTACAGTGAAATATTATGGTTTTTTAATTGATTTTGAATTGCTGCCATTATGAAAGAGATTAACGGATTTTACTAAGTAACGAAACGATATTGCTAAAATCAATTTTTATACCAAGTTTTAATCAAGTCGGACCAAAATAATGAACACACACACACACACACACACACACACACACACACACACACACACACACACACACACACACACACACACACACACACACATACCTTGTTAGGAATTTGGAATCTCTTCTTACCGGGGTTCTTTAAATAATTAACTATCCTTGGTTCAAAAATGTCATTATAATACATATTATTACATATATTACACATACTACATATATTACAATCTACTTAAATTGTTTCGGCTAAAACTACACTTTATAACAACTCAAGAATGAATACTAATGTATTACCCGATCCAAAAAGTTTCCCCGAAATAATGTTCCAAAATCCTTTCCGGAAACTCGAGCCCCAATTTATTTAACTGAAAAAGAATACGAGAAGTATATGCAAAACTGTCTACATACCCCGACCATTAGACTGCCTAACCGTTTCTCCTCAGCACCGCCTGGCTGGAATGTCTTCCTGGAACACCAGTTATTTCCTGACGTACAGTAGACCCCTAAACAGCCTTCAGGTCCCCCAGAATCTAAGTATGAAGTCGAAATGAACGGGTCTTTCACCTACCAGCTGCTTTTATAACATCCGTGTGACGCAAATAGAAAGTGGGCTGGCGTTAGCTGACGTAGATTGACACGCATTAAAGCACATAGCTAATTAAATCCAGTGAGATTAATAATGGTGATTTTAGCTTGTTTTCACTCAGCTAAAACACAATTGAGAGCAGTTTTCCAAAATACTGGTAAACATAATTTTATCAGAATAAGAATCGGCGCTCATTCCATTATTCAACTTCTTTTTCTTACCTTAATTGCCTAGAATTTAGGATTGACAAGTTGTTATTTTTAAGATTTTTGGATGGTCTCTCTTTTGAAAAGCTATTCAAATTTTGATAAACTGGCTTAGCGTTTCAAAAATGTTTGATTACGTAATGTGAACCAATTTTACAGTTTTTGGAAATTCGTTTAAGTCACCAACACAACTGTGTGTTGCGATTATTCTAGTTTACAAAGTCACGGACGAAAAATTGTGTTCGAAATTTTTGAAAGATTATAGATTAAACACGAAAAACAGAATGAAAATAAGCAACAGACTCTAGGCGCCTGTTTAAATTAAGTAATTGCTAAAAAAAATAAAGCTCATTAGTCTGTCATTGATTTAACCCCCACCCCCACTTCTCGCACAAACCACCCCTAGCGCCTGGGGTATTTATATAAGTCTGTTAATTTATACAACCCCCTTTCTAACACCGCACTCAATTATTTTTTATTGCCTTGCCCTGAAGGGGGTTGAAAAGCTGATTTCAGAAAGAAGTAACTACAATTAATTAAGAACGTATAGTTGAAGGAAATATTTGCTGTCTTAAATTGTTTACTTTTATACTAAGTTACACGGAAAATCTATTAAGGCGTTTCAAAGCAGCGCTGTTTCAAATATTTCAAAAAAATCGTAATTTGTTCGTTAACAATTCTATTCAAATCTGAGTTCACCAGAGTTATCAGTGATAAAATATGTTTTAAATTTACAAAAATTCATTGTAAACACTATGGATAGAACCAAGTAGTGTGTCATACTTGAAAACCACTACACTACGGAAACAAAGAAGAAGTTTGACCGATTTAAATATAAAATTAATCGTTAATCTAATTTTATTTCAATAGTCTGTCAGGAGTTTGTTAATTTGTAACACTATCCGTCCTTTTGGTAGCAGGGCTTTAAATTAATTTTAAAATAGCCTACTATTTTATGTTGCGCTTTTTTCCTTAGGACTGGTTGTGGTGTTGGATTATGTGCGTCGCGTATAGGGAAATTAATCTCAACACACAGTTGTCTTGCTGGCGTAATGGAAGCGAATTTCTAAAAGTAAATTTCTTTTAACGTAACACTTTTTGTAACTCTGATTTCACCATCATAAACGGTATTTAAAATCTGCTTATACTAACATTTGAAACACTTAAATTACTTTGAAAATACGAAAATGAACTCTGACCGCCATACGTTTCTTAATTTCAACGGATTTTGGATATATGAACTTGAAATTATCCACTGATTACAATGGTGAATTCGATTTTAAGGCAAAGTAGAATCGGTGCTCATTTCAAGGTCCCGGTACTGGGTCAGCTCATTTTCCCAGTAAAAGTAGATTCAAAACAACAACGATAGAGGTTATCTTCGATTATGGCACCAGCTGTGTTCCGTATATACGTTTTAAAATCGTTATAATTTCAAGTAAATGGGTTTATTGTTTTATAAAACATTGTCACTATGTTCCAAGATGTTCCTCTCCCAACGACATAGGGAAACTCTTGACCACGTAATAACACAAAGGCTACCCCAGAGTGGACACTGATATAGATTTATGTGGACAATAAGTCTGCCTTACAGTCTCTCTCTCTCTCTCTCTCTCTCTCTCTCTCTCTCTCTCTCTCTCTCTCTCTCTCGCTCTATAATGTTCCCTAGTAACTTATGTTTTAATGCTAGAACACATGCTGTTACTTCAAAGCATATGACGTCATACAACGTACAATCATGTGCTTTGAAAATATAACAACTTCGCTTATCTGCATGTACACATCGCTGGGGACTTTAAAAAATTAATTAATTACAAGCATCGAGGTATACAGCTGAATCGCTGACGCGATGGAATCGAATTTTCAAAAGTATTTTTCTTTATCTTACTCCTTCCTTATTAAAACCTGCGTATATTGGCATTTTAAATTTTAAAATTACATTGAAAATATAAAAATAAACCTTGACAACCGTCAAAATATTTTCTTTATTTTAACGGATTTTGAAAATTCATAAGGCTAATTTACGCAGTTTTAACGCTGATTGCGATGGTGACATTATTTTTTTAAATTAAGACAAAATCTTGGCGAATTTTTAAAGTTTTAAAATTTCTCCGGTTAACAAACTTGCCTAAGCATTAAATCAGGTCAAAATTCGAAAGTGCCGACTCACACGCACGCGCGCGTGTACATACACACTTATGTTTCTGAAATAAGGCGTCAAAATTCGGAGTGTTTTTTTATGTCAAAAGATAACTGTGCTATAGACGAAAAACTAAAAACATAATTTCCTGTAGTCCAGCCACTTATTAATTTCTTGCGCATGTAGGGTAATTCCCCTCCAGGTCACTCTAACAGTCCAGTGACACAAAGTCTGCCAGTCTGAGTCTACAAACTGCTACACTCAGCGATGGTGAAGGAAAAGGAGGAAGCTATTGTGAGAAAATGGGACTCGACCTCTCACTCGCACATTTTTTCTCTCTGCCTCAATGGTGTTCTTAGCAAGCCGTTTTAAAAACGGTTGTCTACATCGTCTAAAGATTAGGTTAGAAACTTTTTTTTATTGTGAAGATTTCCAGTTTCATTAAGTATCTAAATAATTTAAAATTGACTATTGACAGACATTTTTGAAGCCATGTATCAAAAATGTTACTTGTATCAATTAGTGTAGTAGGTTAGGCAATAATGAATACTTTTTTATCTGATCTACAATCCAGGATCAGTGCTTATTTAAAGGTCCGGGTTTAGACCTTACCATTGTGCAGCACCAGTAGATTTTGAAAATATTGAATGTTAGTAAGTTTGTATTTATACAGTTTATGTTAAAGAGTTTATATGGCCCTACGACTTTTCCAATTTACTTGTTCATCCAAAAGTTTTAAGCATTTGGTATAAACCACAACCCAAATTATTCTCGTGGCGTAGAGCCCTATTCAAACCTATTTGGCTTAAAATGAAAGTTTACCATAAACACAACTAAACCGCTTTTGATATTTACTGGTAACGTTAGCATATAAATAGGCATTTATAAGTTGCATCCGACTTTGCAAATTGGAGTGGATTCAGAAATACATCGGGTGCAAACTTTGTGCTATAAGTGAATTAACTATTGAGGCCTAACATAATGGAAATTGGAAGTGGAACTTCTATGTGAAACTGTATTTGTTCTATATTTAACCAGTATTTTATAACTGTTTAGAAATAACTGTGACAAATAATATTAGTTCGTTTGCATTCGTTTTCACAGTTATAAAAATAAAAGCTTAAAACGTTTTCTTTTAAATACACGTAATTTAAGAAAATCATTTAAACATTCCAGTAAATTTCTCGTGTTCAATTAAATTACAAAGAAGTTGTCAAAGAAAAGCAAATATGTTAAGTTCGGCGAAACTATCAAATTTGTTCCCGCCAAAAAACCATAAACCACCGTGTAAAACATTGAATATAAACGTACTAGAATGATAACTATTTTGAGAGATTTTATAAGCGCTCACTGCTGGTGACATCTTGCGACAGAATGTTCAACTACAATTAAATAGATAATAGTACTGTCTGTTGTCTCAAACATTTTCCTCCGTCCTTGCAGCTTACAGCTTTCGTAACGGTAGGTAATTTAATTAATTGGACTTTAGACGCTGACATCGATCACGTTTTTTATAATGGCGGCTGTAATTCTCGCCCGATTATATTCAGTGCTTTAACCTACAAACTACTATAATGGTCACTACAACTGAAGGTCATTGCGACTTATTTCCCACAGGCAAGGCATATCATGCTCAAGAAAAAAAACAGGTCAATTTTTGGAAAAAAGTAGGACATAAATATTGAACCAAAAAGGAGGTATATTTTTGCCGCTTTATGTATGCCCTAATTTTGTGTTTATACACATCCTCTTTCTACAAATAAATTACCACGGGAAAGGAGTGTTTTGTCAAATGAGTAAACCTGGACTTCTAAAACCAATTTAAAGTACCATGCTCCAATTTAAAGTACCAAGAGTGTACCATGCTCCACTCTTTTGGAATGTAAAGGGTGCATATTACGGGAGACTCGGGAACGAGATGGTGGATCTTAAGTTACCTTAGATACCCCCCCAGGTCAGCCACTCACACGTAAGCTCGAGACCCAGCTTATTATGAGTACTTAACTATTAACTTAATTAACTTAACAAAAACAATTACAACACTACTGACCGCGCGGTAGTGGACAATAATTGGCATTGTCTGACCGATATCAGACAATATTATGTTACAAGACGTAAATATTGTAAATTAGGGTAACTCTACAATATATTCCAGGGGGTCACTGCACTAACGTTTATTACCGAAAACCGACCGCCGCTAACCCCCCAACGTCATTAGGCCCAAGACTTCTCTACCCAAGACCCAAGCCAGCGCCCCTAGGGTCCAAAATTTACAGGCGAATACTCAATACTAATTCACTATTACCAAAAAGATGGCGGACCTCACTCTTCCCATAGACACATGCGCCGGCGTCGAGAGCTCAGCGGACAATCTTTACATAATACTGCGGCGAGTCAGTAGGGGGCTCGCGCATGCGCACGGCGCACTTTGATATTTAACTTATACCACTTTTTCAGTGTCACAGTTTAAACATACTAGAATGATAACCCTTTAAGAGCTTTGTGAGCGCTCGCTGCTGGTGTCATCTTGTGGCATAATGTTGAACTATAATTAAATAGATAATAGTACTGTCTATTTTCTCAAACGTCTTCCACCTGTCCTTGCAGTTTGCAGCATTCATAACAAATACTCAAATTACTTGAAGTTTAGCCTCCGATATCGAGCTTTTTATAATGGTGGCTGTACTTCTCTAGTCCGTTTATATTCAATGGCAAAACGTAACGTGTAAATTTAATTTTTTTTTAAATTCTTTGCCGTATGGAAAATTGCTAGTCTTCCAATTATGAGTAAATAATATTATAGTATTTTTTACGAGAACTATCATATATACAATTTATAAACAGTTAGGAATTACCTGACCATCTTCCACACTTACGGAGGTCAGGACCTAAATTTACGTACATACAAACATTTTCAATACAAGACTTATTCAGTCAGGAAACTACAAATAAAACGATGAAACTGGGTGCAACAATGACTGTATTTGTGTGACAAAATTTATTAAATTTTAAAATAATGTTGATTGTTACAATTTATGAAGTACCGTTGTTTTGTGTACCAGAGCAAATAGCCAAATTTTAACCCGGTTAACTAAAATATTCTCATAGATGATCTTCTTTGACAACGAATTCATGCCAAAGAATTCGTAGAGCAACTGATTACATGATTTTCGATTAAAGAATACAATTTTTTTAATGAAGTTTTAACGTATTTTTGATGTTAGGTTTTGTGGGACGCGTGATGCAAGGAACATGCTTATATTGATATATAACAACATTCACTCGTAGCAAGTCTCATAATAAATTAATTATATATTGAAAGTTTCTGTGTTTCCGCCGGTATTGAACCGGGGATCTTTCGCGTGGAAGGCACATGCAATAACCACTATACTACGGAAACTACGAAGAAGTTTGACCGATTTAAATATGTGAATGAACAGCTACTTTAATTTTGGTAGTTGTATTAAAAGATCAGTTGTGTTATATTAATTTGTAAAGCTGACTTCATTGAACAGCTGATAGGCTATAATACGTTTTATGTTTTGTTGTTAAAAATTAGCTACGTTAACGTGTCTTGTTTTCGACAAATTATCGTGATTAAAATAAAAAGGAAGAGAAAACATGATACATGATTTTTATTTGTGGTTCAGTAACAGAAATATTTTTAACTGGAATAGCAAATTTTGTGTTGCAGTGAAATCGAATTGAAAGTAATGTAACGTAAAGAAAATGTTGAGAAACGAGGGGCAAGTACAAGCCATCAATCTCATTTAAAGTCGATCCAGGATATCAGTGTAAACAGAGTCATTAATAAGTATTCACTTCGAAGGCGCATAGCCTTTACGTACCATAGCTCTTAAACGGTTCCAGCTTTTATTATAAAACAATTTGAAGGCCATAAAACCAGATGGCATAATAAAGACAAAATATGCTAATAAATAAAAATGTCAAAAGAATGGCAACTGTTTATTTTTGAAGAACATGAAAAATATCGAACAAAATATCAGTGATCATATAATGTTTCGATGATGAGACCAAGAAAAGAATTATTTTTCAAGGTAAAAACGCCACTTAAAAATCAGCACATTTTTCGTTAAATTTAATTTTGTAATGATACTGTATCTTTCTCCGAAAATATGTATACGGAAAGGCTTCCGTAAAAGTATGAAAAAATGTTAATTTTTAAATTAAATTTAAATTTGTTTTTCATCAAAATTTCTGTTAATAATTTCGCAAAAAGTACAAAATGCAGACCTACCTAGAAAACCATGTGAAAATATAGACATTTTCTTAAATTTTATCGTTGTTTTATTCCTTCCATTTTTTGTTATTTTAAGGCAAAACGTATATTGAGGCTATTATCGCTTCCCTAAATGTAAGTGTAAGTGTAAAGTGTTAAAGTAGTAAGTGTAGTGTTGTAAGTGTAAGTGTTGTAGACTCGGGTACACACTTGACGTCTCAATCCTCTCAATAGGTGCAGCTAGTCTGCACCTCCCTGCGGGATTCATCCCTTCCTGTCAATATATGTGCAAAACATGTGCCGGGACAGACTTAAAATGGGCAAAACAAAAAAACGTTAAGAACTGAGCGAAAGTTTAATCGTTTTAGTGTGTTCACAAGTTAGTGTTTTTATTAGCATTATTACTTTTATAACATTATTACTTTTTCATATAATTGATTTAAAAATTACAAAAATTACGTGTGGAACTCGGCGAGTTACCTATTGCTAAATATATATAATTAGTTTGAAGATATGTTTACAAATATCATGTTTTGTTTAAATACATGAACAAAATTAAATATTATTTGCTGTAGTTGTAATAAAAGTTCAGTTGTTTTATATTAATTCGTAACGATCAATTGATTGCATTGAACAGCTGATAATTTTAGGTTATATTGTTAAAACTAGGAATAATAACAACAATTATTTTAAACGTTTATATTAATTTCGAATGTATTATAAACGGTTACAACGTGCACGCTAAGGAAAAATACCGAAACCAAAGAATCAAAACTTTTTCATATAATACGCGTGTACTGTTATCGAAAAACAGAAGAACAGACACAAATAGAGAGACAAAATTCGTTTGCTCTTTTGTTCCATATTTCCGTTACATTCTTCCGTTAGGTAGATGTTTTTCTATTAGCTAATCTCGTCAAAGCTAATATTAATAGCTTCACTTTAATAACACGAAAAGTAAGACAAAATTTAAAGAACTAAATTAATAGTTTCATTCTGCGATTTATTGGTTTATTCAAACATACAGGAATTTAAAATTATTTCGGTACACAAAAACTTGAAAAGTGAAACTAATTTAAAGATAATAATTTTTTATTAAATATTATGAAAAAACTGCAAACGATGTGTGACAGAAAACATTACGTGGAAAATTTGAACGTTTTTTAACATTTAATTTGCATTTTCTCTTGTTCCAAAAATAAATAATCTATAAAAAAGATTTAAAAATTATTTAAACTCATCATAAGGGTAAATGTAAGAACATCGAATTTTTAAACCTTTAAAACCTTATAATTTTCACTGACATTAAGCTTTTTTCTTGTATTAAATTTAAATTAAAAATGAACGATAAACAAAAAACGGATTTTAAAGGACAAACATTACAGTTCACTTCTTAATTAAAATTCATTGAAAAGAAGATAACTTTCAGGTTATGATGTTAAAAAGAAGCTATGTTAATTACAACATAAATTAATTAGCAGCGTATTTTCGAACAAATTATCGTAGTTAAAATAAAAAAGGAAAGAGGAAACATGATACATGATTTTTATTTTTAATTCAATAACATAATTTTTTTTTAGACTCAAAAACGTATACTTCAGAATTTAAAAATCGATTTTTTTATCACTATACTTTTTTACTGCAAGAAAGTAAATAACACTAAAGATAAAATGAACGCAGGGGAAAACAATTTACTTTTGTCGGCGTATTGTTTTGCAAGATACCTTTTTATAACCCGAGTGATAAAAAAGAAGCCGTGAATAAAAACAGGATCGATTTACTTGTTTCCTCTGCCAGGGGTTGTATTGTAAAAATTAACGGCCCAAAAAATTTACCTTTTCCTCCCAACAGTAAACAAAACCTATAAAACTTCTGCCTTAACTCACTAACAACGATATTATTTATTCAAATATTGGTAAAATATAAAAGAACAATAAACGGTTAGATGGTACACCTGTTTAAGTTACATTTCCATACTTCTACAGGCAGGAATCCTTTAATGTTAAAAATGTTTTAGCCCGGGATAATTTGAACAAAATAATAGCAATTCTTTATTGTACCATTTCTATGGGTGTTTTGGCAAGAGTGGAAAAAGTAAAATGGTCATTTTTGAAAACGTTTTATGAAATTAATGATACTTTGTTGGTAAAACAAACAACATTTTGTGTTTACCGTACCTGATTATTCCTATAATTAGTTATTTTTTTAACGAAAAACTGACGCACCCTTGGGGTAAGACCCAGATAAAGGATCATCCCTATAATAATCAACGATTATGAGCTTCTCAACTGATTTTGAGGGGTTGTGGGATTAAAATGTGTGTGTGTGTGTGTGTGTGCAATTATGGTTCCATTTAAATGAATTTTGCACAAAAATTAATTGTTAAAACTTTTGTTAAAATTGGTCATTATGAATCATTAAAACAATTCTAATTTTTATTTTAAGGATAATATTAAAATGTGATAGACCGTATTTTAAATGTATTTAAATTTTGAATCATGCCGATTGTAACGCTTAATGTCATTGTCCAAACCATATTTTCAATTAGGTAAAAAGTTATCAATTTTATGTAATCAGAGTGTAAATGTAGTATTTTTTATTGTAAATTTTTTTTTAGTATTTTATGTGATTTTATTATTGTTATTATATTTAAGCAACCTTCTTTCAAGTTAACGAGACAGTCACAAAATTAATATATATATTAACATATATATATGTTAATATATATATTAACAAAATTATAATATATATTAATATATATATTAAACATATATATATATATATATATATATATATATATATATATATATATATATATATATATATATATATATATATATATATATATATATAGAGAGAGAGAGAGAGAGAGAGAGAGAGAGAGGCTATATATTGTAAAATGGTTTTAGTTCACACTCTCCCCATATATATATATATATATATATATATATATATTTATTTTTTTTTTTTTTTTTTTTTTTTGTTTAACGTCCGACTATTGTGTACACTTGGGCTAATGCAGACGATGGGATGATTTATAGCTTATGAAAATGCCAAGAACTCGCCGGGAATCGAAACCGGGTCCTCGGGGTGAAAGCCTAGTAAGCTATCCACTAGGCCACCGAGAAGGCTTATATATATATATATATATATATATATATATATATATATATATATATTTATTTATTTATATATCTTGTTCAATTGTTCAATCGTTAATAAAATACTTTCTGTTCATCCACTCAAGTTCAAATACATTTTGTTAAACTCGTAGTGGATGACATATGATGTTAACACAGTTTTTTTTTTAAATATCAATTCATTAATTAAATTTAATTAATTAATTTTAGTTTTATATGGGAGAAAACAAATTCTGTTATATAAGATATTTAGCAGGATACGAGGTTTGTCCAATAAATACGCGAACTGGTCGAATATGGTGGCCATTACGGAGAGTTAAGCCACGCCCACTGGCCTCACGTGTTGTCTGGGACCCAATGAGCCGTCAGTGCTTGGCAGAACGTTACGCTGTGCGGATCTTGCGAGTAGAGTTATTTTTAGTTTTGCATTATTTTTTTGTTCGTCGATATGGAAATTTACCAATTCACTGAACAACGAATTAACATCAAGTTTTTGGTAAAGCTTGGTAAAAATTACCAAGAAATTGCTGAAATGTTGAGAGTTGTTTATGGTGATAATGCTATGAAGAAAACAGCCATTTTCAAGTGGATTAAGCGCTTTAAAGAAGGTCGAGAAGACGCCACGGATGATGCAAGAATTGGACGACCTTCAACCTCTTGTGTGCATGAAAACATTGATCGTGTGCGGCGTCTTGTCCTTACTGATCGCCGAAAAACTGTCCGAATGATAGCTGAAGAACTAAATTTAGGAAAATCAACAGTGCACACAATCTTAACCGAGCTTTTGGGCTTAAGAAAGGTTTGTGCGAAAATCGTGCCAAAACTGCTGACTCCGCACCAAAAGTTGAGAAGAGTCGAATGTGTTACTGACTGGAAAAATTCCATGGAAAATGATGTTGGATTCTTAAATAGGGTTATCACTGGTGATGAATCGTGGTTTTTCGAGTATGACCCCGAATCGAAATCGCAAAGCATGGAGTGGAAAGCAACAGGTGAAGTTCGAACAAAAAAATCAAGGAAAAGCCGATCAAAAATCAAAGTCATGCTCCTGGTTTTCTTTGATATCAAAGGTGTTGTTCATCATGAATTCCTTCCTGAGGAAAAAACGGTAAATTCTGAGTTCTACCTTAACGTTCTCAAGCGTTTGAGAGATCGAGTGCGTCGTGTGCGACCACATTTGACTCAAAACGATGGATGGATTCTTCATCAAGACAATGCACCCGCACATTCGGCTTTGATTGTTCGCCAGTTTCTGGCTAAAAATTCAATCACTATCCTTGATCATCCCCCTTATTCACCGGACCTCGCCCCTGCGACTTTTTTCTATTCCCTAAATGCAAAAATGTGATGAGGGGACAGCATTGGGAAGATGTGGACACAATAAAACAAGAAACGACGAGGAGACTGAAAAGCCTGACTTCCGAGGACTTCCAAGGGTGCTTTGAAGAGTGGAAAAGAAGATGGGATAAGTGCATAGCAGTGAATGGAGAGTATTTTGAAGGGGACAAAATCAATGTAGATGAAATTTTGTAAAATAAAGTTTTTATGACCTTAGTTCGCGTATTTATTGGACAAACCTCGTATACATTTAGGAATAAATTGTTGACGTAAGTAGGAATTGACTTAAAATTTGGTTTTTATTTTACTTGTTATAAAATAACTAGCTTAATACCAGTGCTTTGCAACGTTATATTTCAAGAAATGAAAATTACAGCGGCATTTTATTTTTTACTAAAAAGTAATTTATATTTGGTTTATAGTAGTTTATAAATAAATTATGTCCTTTCCTTCACTTTAAAAAAGTTAGAATGTAGTTCAATCCAATTGTCAAAATAACATCACCACCTATCGGATTTACTTTAAAAAAATACTCAAAACACAGCAGTCGTTAGAAAATGACGGTTTACGGAAAGAGATATGGCCGTGAAATCATTCTCTTAAACTCTCCTGGCAACTAAACAAACTGTGAAATTTTCAATAGCTTTTTCGTGTATATATATATATATATATACGCGTGCGTGCGTATGTATGTATGTATGTATGTATGTATGTGTGTGTGTGTGTGTGTGTGTGTGTGTGTGTGTGTGTGTGTGTGTGTGTGTGTGTGTGTGTGTGTGTGTGTGTGTGTGTGTGTGTGTGTGTGTGTGTGTGTGTGTGTGTGTGTGTGTGTGTGTGTTTTGAATGTTATCTTTACGGATGGAAAATATGAATTTCACTGAAAACTTGTATACATTTGTTTGTGTTAGTCACAATAATTCCTAAAACAATCACTGTTCTCTGGATGTTAGAAGTAACAATGGTCTTTCTACGAACATATGTAACAAACTAAAGCACGCCTGGTTTTAACGTTTAACGTGACAATAATTTGAGATAATTCCTGATAACAATAATAAATGTAACAAGTGATTGGAAGTTCAGTTTTTGTGGCAGGCAGTTTCCACATCAAAAACCTTACTCTGTTGTTTTAAATACGCAGTTCATTATAAAACTCTAATATACTTATACAAACTCTATTACAAGGCTGAAATTTTGACTTTAAATTCATGAACAAAATATAACTTGATGCAATTACGCGAGGAAGCAGGAAACTCTTTCTGATCATAAAACATAAATGAATTTTCTTTTTAAAGTAAATTAACTTTATTCGACGAGCACGGCACATGACCAGAATATAAAATGAATTTTGTTTCAAGTCCCCGCGTTAAGAATTGGTCTACAGTGAATTTAATAAGCCGAATGTCAAGGGTATACAGTACTTCTATCTCGGAGTAGGCGAATATTCATCAGCTGATTGGTATTCAAAATGCGCTGTCGGACTTGCAGCAACATACTGAACAGCTGATGTGTTAAGGAAATGTCAGAATGTAAAATAATAATAAAAAAATGTATAAATACAGAGTGAATTGCTTTAAGAAATAAAATGTTTTGTGTAACGGTAAGTAGGAATAACGCGCCAAAGAAAGTTTGAGTGACGGATCTCATTTGCCACAAATAGAAATAGAAAAAGAAATACTTATTTCCTACTGTATGTTACTTCAAATATTGCACTATACTGCACAAAACATTTTACATTACGTTTGGTACTAAAACAGGTATAAGTGATAAGTCTTAAGTATAAGTTTTAGGTGTGATTTTTAAGTGTTAATGTTAAGTGTAGGTTTTAAGTAGAAGTGTTGTAACGATCTTACAACAAAGTAACGATTGCAATGCAAATATTTGCTTCTCTTTAACAATGTATCTTGAACTTGAAAGTAACGGCAAATTGATAATTGAAAAATTGATCATGAGTAATTGCATTACATAAGTATATTGTGTCCTGACGGACTGAACTGCGCAGTCTTACTGTATTACTTTCTACGTAGTTTTGAAAGTTACACTTTCCGACGGGGAATTTAAACGGCTACAAAAAGGTATCTTGAAGTTTATCACAAACATTTTCAGTTACTGATTTATTTTGGTTTACAATTTTTAAAAACCTGTCATTTTTAAAACGGGTCTGTTCATAAATTTGGTTATTTTTAATTTTATTCCTCTATCGGGTAAAGAATTTTATTGGTAAAACCGATTTAGGTATAATTTTTAAAAAAACAAAATGGCTTCTAGTAGGAAAACGAATTATTTTCATACATACGTTTATATGATCATTTTTTTCATACAGGGTCCGCCAATGAAAAGGCATGATTGTAGGTGGCCTTGAGACAAAATTGGCAAGTAGTAGAGGGGGATGGTTACTGGCGCGTCACCACCTGCACAATCTACCATTTAGTTTCAATAGATCGTTGGACGAATGAACAACGCTGTTACTCGGTGAAAGTGTATCAAAACAGCGAAATTTTTTTGCAAACTCGACTTGCTTTTCAACGTCATTTTAACATACATTTTAACATAAAAATAGAGGCAGGAGTGTAAAAACTGTTCGAACACCTGAAAACATCGCAGCTGTTCAACAGGCTATGGTTAGAAGTCCTCGCCGATCAGCCAAACATTCCCTTCGCATTGGAATAAGTGACACATCTGAGGGGATACCTGTTTTTTGTTTTATGAGGATACCTAAAAACAAAAGTGTTTCAAGCACCCACAACCATTCAAGCCCTCAAACAACGAATTGTAGACGAGATTACGACAATACTTGTCAACATGCTGCAAGAGGTCATGCAAAACTTCCAAACCAGGCTCCAGGAATACCTTAACTGCAACTGAGGACATTTGGTAGACGTAGTGTTCAGAAAATAATATATTTTCGTATTGTACCCATAATGGCTATTCTTATACTTTCAATTATTTACTAAAAAGTATTAAAAAGTTTTTTTTTCAACAATCAATTACTTTATTTAATCATCCCGTTTCACTGGCGGACCCTATATTTCTAGCTATAGATTCAGTTCTTGAGAGATGTAAAAGATCAGAATTATAACGAATTGCAACTGGAGCAAGCCTGTTGTTTCAATATCAAATCTTTATTGTTAAATAAAACATTCTAATATTCGCGTAAGCATTTACATTGTGAAACATAAAATACAAACAATCCTGCCAACTTGACCGTTTACACTGCCTTTCAAATATATAAAGCAACGACGACTTGATTTACGACAATATCAAATATAATTTTTGTATTTTAACGGCGCTGGATTTTATAACGCCTTTGTAGATGCTACCCAAGTATGTTATAACACAAGGTTTAATGGATACAATAAACTTATAATGTCTGGCGAATGAAATACTTCCCTCTCTTGTCTGTCTCAAGGGTTTTTAATAACACGTGATTACGTTTAACGTTTCAAATTAAAAAAAAACGATCGAACAAAAAAAACCGAACACATTATTGCCTGTTTTAAAAAATCTTAAATAAAGCCAGTGCATTATATTTGAAGTAAAGTAAATTTTTGGTTTGATTAAGTAAATTCAATCAATTAAAACACACCTGAAGCGGTACATGTTTTGTTTTTCTTCATTTACGTGGGTAAGTCAATAAGTAAAGTGAAATTGAAAAAATCTATATATTTATTGTACTGACATAAGTGATACTAGAATTACTTTTCAACATAATCCCCTCCTACGTCTATGAACTTAGTCCATCTTCTAAACAGCGTTTTCCCCTCGATGAAGGTTTCGGCCTGGTGTTCCGAAAAATCACCTCTTGATAATGATTCCCTCGCATCTATTCTTTTAATAGGCCGAAAAGATGAACATAGCTTTGAGTAAGATCTGGACTATATGGACGGTGGTATAGAAGCTGAAAATTGAGATTTTGATGTAGGCACGTGGCTCGGGACTGTCTTTTTAGCCGCGTGAGGTTGAGCGTTATCCTGAAGCAAAATCACGCTTTTTGAAAGGTTACCACTTCTATTTGATTTGATTTTTGACTTAAATAAACACAGTAGCTCACTGTAGCTGGTCACTATTTATTTATTGACCTTTAGGTTTTGAAGTCAACCAAAATTGGACCTTCCATATCTCAGAATACTGTCGTCATAAACTTTTCAGTAGATAGTTGGGTTTTGAACCTCTTTTTGCTTGAGGAGATGAAGGTTGTTTCCACAACAAACTTTGTCACTTACTCTCTGGTTACGTTTCGCTCAAGAAATGAGTCTCCTTCTTCTTCATAACGTTCCAAATGCTTCTGGGAAATTTTCAAACGATTTTCTTTGTAGATACTTTTTAATTGACGTGGAACCCAGCGAGCATTGATTAAAGTTTAATCAAGTGAAACTTTAAAGTCGTGGATAATTAAGTATGCTGAGCCATGGCTTACATTCAATTCACTTGCAACATTATCAACTGTAATTCGTCGATCATCGAGAATCATTTGTTTAACAGCTTCAATATTGTCATTAGTCTTCGAAGTGAAAGGCTTATCAGGCCGCTGTTCATCACACAGAGAAGTCCTACCACTTTTAAAGCGAACAATACATTCGTAGATCCTGCTTCCATTTAAACAACTCTCTCCATATTGCTGCTGCATTCGACGAATAATCTCTGCTGGTTTGAAACCTTCTGAATTGAGAAAACGTATCACTGCTCGCATTTCTTCCTTGGTGCAATCAGACAAAGGAGAATTTATTTTACACAGTCTCTTAAACACAATCACAATTAGCTAACAATGAAAGAATACTTTCTTTGAACCTTCCGTTTTGAACGCTGATAGACGTTTTGAGTTATAGCAGAACAATCAGTGCTGACATACATATGATTCGTAGAGAAATTTAAATTTCCCTTTACTTGTTGACTTGACCCTTGTATTTACGAAGAGTAAAATTCTTTTTTTTCCAAATTTTGTACACAGATTTTTGAGTTGAACGAATGAATTTCTGGGATTTACTATTAAACTGTGACTATTGTAAATATAAAGTGCCTCCTTCCTATATTCCTGAGATGCTCATTTACAGCGCTTTCTCCAGTCCTATTCTCTTCATACAGTCTTGAATTTGGAAAGGACTTAAAAGAAGGTAGGTAGCTCCCCTAGTTCTAATTAGTGACTTTTCAGTTTGTAATTGAAGTACTTGCAGATGTTTGTTCTGCTAATTCTCTTTATCTTTGCCTTTATCACGGAGGTTGTCCCTCCCGTTCTATTTTAAATTCTTACTCATGTTGTTCCTTGTCGGAGATAATGTTAAATAAGCAACAGAAAAACTGCAAGAAACCATCCTGAAAGTTAATGTGTGAACCAAAAGGTAGCGTATAAAACTTAACGAGATTAAGTCAACCCTTATTAATTTTATTTATAAAAAAGAGCAAGAAGTGCCAGTACTAATGAACAGTAAAATTATTCCGTACAGAAATGAAGTTAAATATTTGGCAATGAATTTGGATTCAAAGCTGAACTGAAAGTTGCACATTACAAAGAAAAGTAATACAGTATATATAATAGTTATTCAGATATAATACAGGATTAAGTATAAGTAATAAATTACTTTTGTAGAATCTGGAACCGGTTCATAAGCCGGTCTGGAGCTGTGGACTGCCAAGAGAAGTAATATAAAGGAAATTCAGATTATTCAAAACAAACAATACTTCTGTTAATAGTAAATGCACCGTGGAACACACGCAATGAAAATATTCAGAGACCTTAAAGTAAATACAATTATTGATGAAATCAAGGCAGTAGCAACGAAGCATGAAAAACTACTACAAACCCACAGTAATGCTAGTGTTCAGCAGATGCTAGTACAGTACATAGGACTTGGTGCAGTGATAGCATATCAAGCTAAGAGGCTGTAGCTGACAATCAAAGACATTCAGTGGAGTGAACATCTGACACATAGTGATCTATTTTCAGTTGCAACTACTATATAAGTTTGTACTTAGTTGTAGTATTCAATAAAATATAAAAAAAAATTTTTCTACAAATAGCTAGGGAAGTGTGTGTGTGTGTGTGTGTGTGTGTGTGTGTGTTTGGATAAGTGAGAGTAGTATGAGGTACGGTGGGAACTTAGCACCTCATTTGCTGCTCACCTCAACTGCCTCTGCTGTAACCTATTTGAATTACGAATATTCATATTTGAATAAAACATAACGAACAGAATTTGAGAAACTACATCAATCTCCGGAAGCTTATCGCTTTATATCTGGATACTTACAGATTACATTAAAAAAATTTAATGGAAATCGTTACACATTGGATTGAGTTATTCAGACTGTTAGAGCAGTTTTTTAATGAAAATTTATTTCAAAAAACATTATTTAAATTTTGTTGGAAATTTGTTTTCATCGAGTCAGCTGAAAAACTGCGTGCAACAATTATAATGCTTTGTAATTTGTAAATACAAACGTTTGTAAATTTAGACACATAATTTATTCGAACCGCTAAATTAAAGCTTTATTTAATTTGCTAAAGTACTTTGTGTTTTAAATGTATAAAATTTGTTCCGCCGACTGGTCCAAGCATTTCCTTAACGATAAGACTCACAAATTGCCGGTTGCCATGGTTACGATGAACACAAGTAAAAGCTTTCCTTTGTAAACAGATCCATTGTCTCATTAACCTTTAAACAAAGCTATAGTCCATCTGTGTTCTAAAAGGAAAGAATATTTTCAACTCCAGCTGTAACATTGTTCTCGCAAAAGTATTTCAAATGCTTTTAGGGAGAAGAAACAAATTAAATTCTGACCGTTACTGAGCGATCTTGTTAGTTAAAGGTTTTCGTTGAATTTTAAGTAACAGTTAAAAAAAATTCCTTCAGTAATTCAAAGAGCTCTGAAATAAAAGAGCTGATATTTATTTCGAGTTCATGAAAAGTTATGATTAGGTAAAGTTAGAGTACAATAGTAACATATTTTGCAAGTATTTTTTAAAAGATTAAAGAATTGTATTTTTATTGTGAAAGTATTGTAAATTCCTAAATTTTAGTACTTTAATACTATTTGAGTGTTTTCGGATAGTCTTTTTCAAACTTAAGTGACACTGAACATAAATAGATATTTTATTCTTAAAATTGTTACTTAACACGTTCACAACGACGGCCGGTTTTATTTACATAACGTTTTGAGTTATGGTAATTAATATGAGATCTCAACTGTAAGCGTAAATGTGTTAGAATAGGTGTCTATATAACATTTTAGGTGATATTCACCCGGGAAAAAACTGCATTCTATATATTTTAGAGGTTATGTCCATGCATCACTGGTGGCACACGACGCCTATTTGTAAGGTTCCTAGTCTGGATTTTATAACTCCCATTGTTCACTTTCAATAAATATTTGCTGTACAGTTACTGAAACATTTTGAAAATTTTCATACATAATTTTATAAACACCTTGTACTTATCACTCTGTGCTTAGGTTTAATTGGCTTCAATAAAGTACGTGTTTCTTTTACAACCCTTTCGAATCGTAAAGCGTAAAGATTTCCCGTTAAAAATATTAATGAAGGAAAACTCGACTTTAGATGGAACTATGCACTTACCTGCAGATTAAAAAGTAATTAGGTTTTTAAGTAATCAACGACTAGTTAAACATTCTTAAAGCTTAATCTCTTGCAATTAAACTGTAATTGCTCAATATACTTTCCTAATTAAGCACTAATTTTATGCCCCCTGAAACGATGTTTTAATGTAAAATCACGTGACTGGGTCGTTTTACGTCACGTCAAATTTAAGTGAATTACCAAAAGTAATTTGTTTTTTTATATTTCGATTTTGGCCATCTGAGGACCACGTAAAATAATTAAATGCATCAATTTTAGTTCTTATTCTTCTTCTCTTTTCTGGCTTTCCAGTAATACTTCATTCTCTCACTCTGCACCTTCCTCCTTTCCTTCGTCTAGATGCCACTTCTCCTTTTCTTTTCCTTCCCCCGGAAACCCTTGAAGTTTCGTATCATTCTCCTAAGTGTCGTTCTGTCCTGCAGTATGTCCTCCGTTACGCCCATCTCCTCCATGTCCTTCTTTATCTCCTGGAACCACAGATTGCCACTCTTAATAATTTGTTTATACAAGGTGGTCCACGGGAAACGGATGGTTTTGACAAAATCACTGCTCCGTTAGTTCTAAACACAGATAACTTTTATTTATGCAGAAATGAAGGCAAAGTTATGCCATTTAAAAGCAAAAATACATTACTTCAATTTTTAAAAATTACATCACCCAAATGACGGCCGTTGTGACGAACACACATCTCTAGTCTTTCTCGAAAATTTGCTTCAACTCTGCCCAATAATTATTCGTTGATTAGCTCAGTCTGGTTTCTTATTGCAGCCTTCAATTTTTCCAGAGTATACGGTTTTTCTTTGTATACATGTGCCCTCCACAGGAAGAAATCACACATGGATAGGTCGGGTAAGTGTGGAGGCTACGCAAACCATGAGATCACTCGCTCAGGGAACAACGCTCGAACTGCAGCCATAGAAGCTCGGGCCATATGAGCAGTAGCTCCGTCTTGCTGGAACCGTGATCCATGTTGATTTCTCATCTTTCAAGTTCTGGCCTAAAAATTTCTCAGTACTGCAGAATGCGTTTCGGGAAGTAGCCTTGTTGTTGTGATTTGTGGTTATGATAACTTACGTGGGGGAGATGTGGTCAAAAATGTTTTGCCTAGGTGCCAGGACCCGGTCACCATATCGCCTAACTCAGTTGTAAGAAATGCAAAAAGAAAATACCCAAGTTTACCGAACTGAAACCGACGTTACAAGTTGCCGGCGACGTCGCCAGATCTCACGGCGCCAATGGGATGATTATCTGGTTTGTTGCTATGGTTACCCTGTGATCAACAAGTTGACATTTAATCAACCTAGCGTGGGAGACGGTATGTATTCATTATCATTGTGCCAACATGCCTCGACGCTTTTTCTGCATGTAGTCAGTAATTTACAGTTGTTTTCGTCAATAGTTTGTGCATTGTAATTACTTGCTTGATAAATATCTGTTTTCAAAGCAAATTTATTTGTTTATTTCAAACGAATCACAATGGGGAAATGAAATATTAAAGCCAACGTTTTTTCTCGATGACTTTAATTTTATAGACTACGTTTCTTAAGTTTAAGAAATATTTTTTTTGTCAGAATAAAACTTGCTCTGAAAATGTTTATTTTCCCTAAAATGCGCCATTTTGTTTTTTCCAAATAAAAGGTTACTTTCGGAAATATGAAGGTAGAAGAAATACTGTGTTCGGATTTGGTACACGAGTTATTATAAGTTTCGTATTAAAAGTGTACTGAATATACGGCAGACGTTTCAAATATTTAATGTTGAATATTTCGAAAGCTTTTACGAAAATTTCACCTGACACAAACAATTTTATTTTTCAATGACGTACAAAAGTATTCTTAGTTTTTTTAAACTGTTGGTCAAAAGGTAACAAAGTTATTTTCAAAAAAAAACGGTAAAAATAATTTCTTAGTAGTTTGTTGTCTGCAACATTTAAGGTTAGGTTTTTAAAGGGGGTTTTCTAAAGGTGTTTTTTTATAGGGGTTTAAACTTCAAATAACCATAATGATGGAAGCGAATTTCCAAAACTATTTTTCTCTCTTTTCCAAAATTAAAAATAATATAATAAATTATTATTATATTATACTTTTAAACTTGCAAACTGCACTGATGTACTGAAATAAAACCCTGACCGTGTCAAATTAGTTTGCTCAATTGTAACGGATTTTGAACATTTAAACTGCCAATTTATACAGTTTAGAATGGTGATCACTATGTTCAAACTAGATTTTCTTTTAAATATTCATAATAACAAATTGACGAATTTTTAAAGATTTGATTGGCCGCCATTTTGAAACTGTTCAGCGAAATCGCTGCTGTTTAAGCTATCGATTTTTTGTGCCAAGTTTGAAATAAATCGGACCGAAATTGCGACCGTAAGCCTGCTAAAATACACACAAACACACACACACACACACACACACACACACACACACACACACAAACACATACAGGTACGCACGCATCAGCTTAGCACATGTGTCCCACGTTTATTTTTTAAACACAAAAGAAAGGAATAATAAAATATTCAAGAAAGTAGGTGTGTTTCATAATATTTATTTTCAAAATAATTGGTCTCATTACTAAACGGGAAACAATTTCTCGCTATAGTTGTCATGAAAGTGTTATACTCTGTACGTCAGTCGAAGTCTAGGACTTTATTTTCATTTTTACAAAGTCAATTGGTTTCTGCTTAACCACGATAACAAACAGAATGGACTGCGGCAATTCTAGAATTATAGCAATGTCGGAAATTCCCTCAAGGAAATTCACTAACACATTATACAAAACTAGACCAAACCTATGCAATGTAAACTTCTACAAACTGCCGAAGTTCCTGTATAAATCCTCAACAACTGTCGTTATCACCTAGCCCTGTTGTCGAGGACTCTACAACACCCCGGGGAAGTACTTTGTTCAATGCCAAGAAGTGCTGCTGCACTTCAATTACTTTGTAAATCTACTTTAGATTTACAGTAGTTTACAAAAATATTTAAGTAACACAGGCCTCTATTGGTGCAGTAAACAACTGGACGAAGTTGAGGAGAATAAAACTAAATGACTTGAAATCCGCACGTATAAATATTACTACGTATATAACGTATCAATAGAAATAAGCTTCAAGAAAAATCCCTATGCGAATACCGCAAAATACTTAGGCATGACCTTAGATGCTAAACTTAAATGGATTTTTTTGTGTGTTTAACGTCCGACTATTGTGCACACTTGGGCTAATGCAGACGATGGGATGATTTATAGCGTATGAAAATGCCAAGCCCTCGCCGGGAATCGAACCCGGGTCCTCGGGGTGAAAGCCTAGTACGCTATCCACTAGGCCACCGAGGAGGCTCCACTTAAATGGAAGTGCGTGTGAAAAAGAAAACAGCAATATACACACACACACACACACACACACACACACACACACACACACACACACACACACATCACATTTTATTATGTCACATTTAAAAACATTTATTGGCTTTTAGGAAGAAATTCTGAACTAACAATAATGTGTTTTTTTTATATTGTCTTTTTTGTATATTGGCTTTTTTATATTGGCAAATTATAAAACCAATATGTATATGTGGTATACAGTTCTGAAGCTGCAAAAAGACGAAAAATGTGAAAATTGTTCAGAAATTTCAAAATAAAGTACTTCGTTGTATAGTGAATGCGCCATTGTATATTAGAAATGATGATTTGCACAGTGGCCTGATGATGGCATATTTTCAACTGGATTCAATATTTTTACAACTGGACGAAGTTGTGGAGAATAAAACTAAATGATTTTAATTCCACACACATATAAATTTTACTAATAAAAATGTATATAACATACCAATAGAAATCAACATGAAGGAAATTTCTTGTGTGAATACAGTATTAGGCATGACCTAAACGTGTTAGATGCTAAACATAAATGGAGAGTGGATGGGAAAAAGAACAAAATAAGTCTTAAACATCAAATTTAAAAATATGTATTGGCTTTTAGGAAGAAATTCTTAGCTATCGATACGTAATAAACTGATTTTATTTCGGTAATCGGCAAATATTAAAACTTATATGGATGTACGGTATACAGTTCTGGGGCTGCACAAAGACGACAAATGTGAAAATTGTTCAGAAATTTCAAAATAAAGTACTTTTGTGTATAGTGAATGCGCCATTTTATATTAGAAATGATGATTTGCACAGTGACCTGAAGAAGGAATGAAGGGGGGAAATGAAATAAGAAACAGTGTAGTGAAGCATTTGCACAAACTGCAGCAGCATGACAATGTCGAGTTAAGAAGGATGGGTGAGACCAAGGTTTGTGCGAAGATTGAAAAGAACAAAACCGATTGACTTAGTTCAATAGACATTTGTTTGTTTTGCGAGACTAGCCACGGTGTTATAACCCAACAACTGTGATGTGTATGATTGATAAGCTACTAGTAAAAGTCAGTTGTATTTATTTTTATTTTATTTTTAACGTTCGACTATTGTGCACACTAGGGCTAATGCAGACGATGGGATGATTTAGAGCGTATGAAAATGCCAAGCCCTGGCCGGGAATCGAACCCGGGTCCTCGGGGTGAAAGCCCAGTACGCTATCAACTAGACCACCGAGGCGGCTAAAGTCGGTTGTAATAATATGTTATAATTATAATATTATAATTATACTACTAATATTATAATTGTAATATTGTTATAATTATATGTTATAAAAAAATTAACACAACTGTTTCCTCACATGGATGATTTTCTTCTGGAAACAGTTTCACAACTTAGCTTCTTATTCTCTCTTTTCTCTTTGCTGCATATACAGTATTATGATTTCATACTTTCAAAATACACTGAAAATACGAAAATAAACCCTGACCTCCGTCAAATCAGATCTCTAAATTTCAACGTATTTTGAAAACTAAAAAAGCTAATTGTTGCTGATTACGATGGTGAAATCAGATTTTTAAAATGTCTGTTACTGAACTAAAAATAAAAATCATGTACCATGCTTTCTCTTCCTTTTATTAATTTAATTACGATAATTTGTTTTGAAAACACGACAAATTAACATAGCTAGTTTTGAACAACATAACTTGAAACTAATTATCAGCTGTTCAACGAAACAGGTGACCTTCTTTGTTGTTTTCGTAGTGTAGTGATTATCGCATGTGCCGCACAGGCGCAAGGTAACCGGTTCGATCCCGCACGGAAACACAGAAATTGTTAATTATAATTAATTTAATATAAGACTTGCGACGCGCAAAATATACTGTTGTATCAATATAAACATGTTCCTCGCATCACGCGTCCCGCAAAATACATCACAATCAGCCCTAAAACATGGTTAAAAAAAAAATTAAAACCAAAAAAAGTTGCAAATTTTTAAATATGTAAATGGTATGGTCACCAACATCAACCACGACATACTGTGACCTTGTACTGAGCATCCTATGTAATGGGTGTAAATGATATGTGTAATGAAGATTTAGTCCCCTTACATATGCCCTCATCTGTGAATAAAGAGGTAGGAAAAGATGACAGTTCCTTCAGAAGTGCTATAAAATTAGCATCTGAATGCTTTGCTATGATATCACTGTCAGGAGTACATCATCGATTCTTGTAATATACTTTGTTATATTTATACGTTATAGTACTAGTAGTTCAAGTAACAGTGACCTTACAGTATAATCTTAATTATCATACACAATCATATATTTTTAATTAATATACAAGCGCTTCACGACATCTCAT
This sequence comes from Callitettix versicolor, assembly GCA_022606455.1. Classification (NCBI taxonomy): domain Eukaryota; kingdom Metazoa; phylum Arthropoda; class Insecta; order Hemiptera; family Cercopidae; genus Callitettix; species Callitettix versicolor. The sequence goes on from CM040187.1 coordinate 25,343,596, forward strand.
TATTGACGCGTTCGTAACATTTAAGCCAATTTAACCAATAACCATTAAATTTACGAGTAATGTTACTAGGCCAGCTTTATTTGAAACGATATGCTCTCCATCAAGCGGTCAAACTTAAGGTAGGTCTTGCCATTCAGCCAGTGTTAAGGAAGTAGCCAGCAACTACATCATCACTGTTAAATCAGATCCCGCCATTTTGAAACGGAAGTGTATAAGAAAATATCTGGCGCATAGTTTTTCGGACCTTTGTAACAAATGTCAAAAGAATCGATAGATGCGTTTGGCCAAAACTGTGTACATCCGTCAGCGTTTAAACAGAGGCCGCCATCTTGAAACGGAAGAGAATGGGAAAAAACGTACACATACGAGTATCTTATCGAATGCGATATCGGGATGTCCCTTGCCGATTGGTCTCACCCCTTCCACAGAGCCCTGGTGTTTGTTGATAAGGAGTGGATAAGAGCGAGAGGGAGAGAAGAGTGAATCCCTTACAACAGATGTTATTATATAAACATTTACTGTAGGACTCACAATTTACCTACTATCGAGCGAAAACTGACGAAAACATGAATTTTTAACAGTTTAAGAATTCTGAAAATTCAAAATGCTCTAACTCGGAAAGTATTACAGCTAGTAATTTCGTTTTGGCTTCAAATTGGCCATAATTTACTCTATTTTAAAAAAGTGTAGGCCTACACGTTTTTTTATGAAATCAAAACTTGTTTGCAAAAATAGGGGACAGTTTAGAAAATTCTGCGCTTTTTTCAAAATGGCGGCGACAGTGTGGTGGGGGGGAATTTTAAAACTTGTATTTTCAACAGTGCACCAACCCTGTGATGCACTATGTGGAGAATGAAATAAATATAACGTTTCTCGAATATGTCGTTAAAATTGTACCTTTTCAGTTTTAAGACTTTTGAAGGGCTAGTAGTATTTCTTCACGAAGAGAATAGTATTTTTATAATGTATATACATTTCATAAAATTCATTGTTTTTTAATCATAACGCTAGAAGTAAAATGTCTTAAAAAATTTACACGATTGTTGCATTCCGTTTTTTAAATTGTACTTTATCACGACTGTTGCCGTGAATTTTTCCCACCCTGTGCATTAAGCGAAGTCACGAAATATATTTTCAGTTTGACAATGTCAATTGGTTTGTCTTCAACGTATGAAAGTAAATTGAATGAAGTGCCGCCCGTTATACGCCAATGAAGTGTAAGAGATACTGTATGAACCCATAAAACTGTGTTGGCTTTTAATTAAATAAAATACGCCGCGGGAGTTGGCCCGAATACACTTAAGTGAAATTAATATTATTAACTTCGAAATCACCTAAGGTCTATTAACAAGCTGTAATGAAATTATCTTCTTTTAAAGAAATGTTTCACTGTTGTGCTGTAATGGTTTGTGTGTGTGTGTGTGTGAGAGAGAGAGAGAGAGAGAGAGAGAGAGAGAGAGAGAGAGAGAGAGAGAGAGAGAGTCTTCGTGCGTGTGTTTAATTTTTTAGGGGTGTTTTCAATAGATTAATTTTTCGCACTTATAAAAATCTATACGTTTGGATTAGGTACCATGTTATAATTGTTGATGTAATAATTACTAGTGGGTAAACCTTTCGCAGTTAATTGGAAAAAAGAAACGAATAATATACAACATTGTACAGCAAGAAGTTGAATATTATAAACTCATCACTTTATAAACTATGAGATATAGTTGAAAATATATATTATCTATAAAATATGTGGCAGTCATAACTTCTCTTGTTGGTACATAAACGAAAAGGAAAAGAGGTTAGGAAATTTCTTTATGAAATCGCTATCCTAACTGAACGTCAGTATTTACTGTTTACTAAAAGCAGGGTATTTTATTTAATAAAATGTACACATTGAACTGGCCTATATTGTCTTACCGATTTTACTTTAAAACCCGATTCGTTCAATAATTATTTAAATCGTTTATACAGTAATAATTTCAATATACTTTTATAGTAATATTACTTTCAATAATGTCTTTTTAGCAAACAGCTGTTTGGTACACGCACAAGAATTACTTGTCACTTATGCCGGCATTGTGCTGCACTCTCACGGAGACACTTTATACTGTTCCTGGAATTTTCTTTACAAACCTCTTATCGGTTTTAAGTCGGTTTTGTTCTATTTAAAAACCTTAAAATAAAAACGTTTAAGGCGTAAAAGTTCCCTAGTGTTTTGACGAAGATGTAGGTTCCTTATAGATATAGTTTCAATGAACGCTGGTTCTCATTTTTGGTTTAAAACCTATCGTAATGCCTAGTGTAATAATAAATTAAAACATATTATCGAATTTCCGTTAAATAATGAGCTGTTGGAGCGACCATCATAGTAAAACCCATACCCAAAATCTTAAAATAAGCGCCGATTCTGATATCTAAATCACTTTTTGAAAGGGTCGTTAAATATTTCATGTATATAATCGCTAAAACGCTTAACGATCTCTCAAAAAGTGTTCTAGAAGTCAGGATCGACGCTCATTTAAGGGTCCCGTGTCTGAATCCTACCATTATGGTCGGTCCAATAACTCAAATAGAAATTTTCTACTAAGACCACTTTTATTAAATTGTTTTGAATTTGCAATTAAACAAAATTGTGTATTTACCTTATATCATTATAACTGATTACATTACCTATTCTTGTTTTAAATTAAGTAAACTTATTTTGTACGAAATGTACGTTACTTTCATATCTCTGTGTATCGATTTAATTACTCAAAGACAGCGGGATGTCTCAGGGAACTGGATGATTACTTTACAGACGGGAGACGAGTTCTCTACAACTGTGTGTCACAATTAAACCATATTTCGCCCGCGGAAAATAACTGTGACAGAGAAGCGAGAACTCTCGGAGGACAAAAGTTTCCGTAAATTTATTAGAAGTGGAAACTTTAAAGTAGATAAACGACAGAAGAAGCGGTTACGAGCGTTTGAGGTTAACAAAGTGGGTTTATTTCTTAAACTATTCTGAATAACTTCAAATTGTAATAATAGTGGCAAACAGCTGATTCGCTGACGTCATTGAAACGAATTCACAAAAGTATTTTTCTTTAACTTCTTTTTGAAATTGAGATTTCACCTACTTAGTGCATCCAGTATTACCGGGTATAACCAGCAATTACATTCTCAACTTTGAATCAGATCTCGTCATCTTGAAACGGAAGTGAATGGGAACGAGTCTTATATCTTTCGGGCTTTATACAAGGTATCTGCGTACCAAATTTTAAAACAATCGGCCAATGCGTTTGATTAAAATTTCGTACAATCTTCAACGTTAAATCAGAGGCCGCCATCTTGAAACGGAAGTAAATAGGAAAAATTGTATAAATATGTTTTTCAGGCTTTATATAAGGTTCAGGCCCTACCAAATGTTTGAATAATTGTCAATGTGTTTGGCCGAATCTGCGTACTCTTGTCATAGTTAAATCAGAAGCCGCCATCTTGTAACGTAAGCGAATGGGAAAAAGTCTTAAACATACATCTTACGGGCTTTTTACAAGGTATTTTCGTACCAAATTTCAAATCAATCGGCAATGCGTTTAGTTAAAACTGAGTACACTCGTCACTGTTAAATCAGAGGTTGCCATCTTGAAACGGAAGTGAATAGAAAAAATGTTAACACTCGTCAATTGCATTTTCTGCAAAATAACTTCGTACCAAATTTCAAAATGATTGGTTAATGAATTTGGCTAAAACTGCGTACACTCGTTATTGTAAGTCACAGGCCACCACATTGAAACGGAAGTGAATGGGGAAAATCTTACACATACATCATTCGGGCTTTATATAAGGTTTCCCTAACAAATTTCAAAATAATTGGTCAATGTGTTTGGCCAAAACTGCTTAACAAAAAACACAAACACCAAATACAGAACGATCGAGTTGAAACAGAGACCTCGTTTCGTTCGGTCAGCAAGGAATTTTCAACAATTCCATCATTGAGTTATATTTACGTACCATCTGAATACCGGAGCGGTTTTGTGGGTAAAATACTCCACAGTAGAGTTGGGAATCGGAGGGTTATTCAAGGAAAACTAATGAGAATTTGATACGAAAAGATGAGGTTTGAAATTTCCTGAGAAAACGAGCGTATTTTGTTTGATAATAAATTAAATACACAGAAAACTCCATTATTTTTGACTTACATACAATATGAAGCACTCCAAAAGGTTCTGCTACGAACAGTGACTGGATCTACTGCAATAGCGAAGTACAATATGGCAATATAAATTTATAGATGCATCTCCAGGCGTTTGAGTAACAAGAAATACATTTTTGGGAGCGTTCAAAAAAATAATGTTTTTCTTAAAAAACCTACATGTGTAGAACCCGGAAAGTTACAGACAGAAGTGAAGCTTATGTTAATGATATCTTTTGCTAATTATATAATTAGTTTGAAGGTATGTTTACAAGTATCTTGTTTTCTTTAAATAAATAAATACGTGAACCTAGTTTAGATATTATTTACTGTAGATATAGTAAAAGTTCAGTTGTTTTTTGTTAATTCGTAACGATCAGCTGATTTCATTGAACAGCTGATAGGCTAAAATAGGCTTTATGTTGTGTTGTTAAAAACTAGTAATATTAACAACAATTATTATAAGCGTATATATTAATTTCGAATGTATTATAAACGGTTACAAGTGCACGTGTTCATCAACTAAGAAAAAATACCGAAACCAAAGCAACACAACGCTTTCGTACAATACGCGTGTACTGTTATCGAAAAGAATGAAGAAAAAGAGAGGGATAGAAATAGATAGACGAAATTCGTTTCCTTGTTCGTTCCATATTTCCGTTACGTTCTTCCGTTCGACAGATTTTTCCTTTTCACTCATCTCGCCAAAGCTAACACTAAGAGTTTAGGTTCAAAAATTATTTAGTAATTTAAACAAAAATAACAAGGATCTGTGCCTTCTGAATCGCCAGTTCCCGCTGTATTACATAAAGGAAACCCTGTATGAACTACTGTGTCTAGGACTCTGACATAAGTACAACTTAACCAATTAAAACAGCAATAACTATGAAACAACTTTTATATAACACGACTGGTGGGAAGTTGCATTACATTTCTTAGAATCAACACTGTCCAGCACAAATACAAACTATAAATAAACGAGATATTTTCGAAACAGTTAATTGAAATGATAGCGGAAACGTTATGTTACCATGACAACCAAATTTAAAGTCCACATTCCATGCTCGTGTTTTAATCATATTACCGTTGGAACTTTCTTAATTGAAACTTCGAAGTTTAGTTGAATTAGTTTTGTCAATTGGATTATATAAGGAAACAATATTATTGCTGTTTAAATTGTGTATGATATCCTGTACTGGTTACTTTGTGTTACTGGAAAATAGTGCAGATATGTTTTTGAAGTATTTATTGATCTGTTTGTTCTAAAACAAAAATATAACAATAACATTTTGATAGATAATATAAAAGAACAGACAACTACCATTAATATACAAGTTGTTTCACCAGGAAACCGATATATTTTATCTCGTTAAGATAAAGAAAAAAATTTACTTAAACGTATGTGTGGAAATGTTTCTTTTATAAGCTATTCAATATATTAATTTTTTAATAAATAACTTTTATCTGTAGAACAGCTTGAAGGCGGACGGCCTCGGAAGCAGAGTTCAGTCGGTTAAAATAACGCGTTTAAATCTAAAAATGTAGGCCTACTGTAACGTATTCTAAGGAACTACAACGTTTACAAACCGTAATCTAGGCAACGGTAACTTAGGTAACGAAAATTAATAAGTTTGGAGGCGTGGTCAGAGTGGTGGGTAAAGCGGAGTTAGGGAAACCGAATGTGGACAAATGTGGACAAGTTCGATCAGTCGAAGCTACGCAGAACGGGGCCCAGCGACGCCGCTTGAATTCGTTCAACCCCGTTACGCTTTGGTGGCCACCCGGCCTAACCGATTAAGTTCAAATTGTTTTTACCGTATTAACAAAGATAAAGAATTAAGTTAAAAAGATCTACTTGTTCCAATATTTTAAATTAAAAAAAACAATAAGTTCTTTTATAAAAAAAGTAAATAGTAAATTTTTATAGCTACTTTAATTTCCTAATAAATAGAACAGCGTTCAGTAAACAGTGTGCATATCTGAAAGCTGAACAAATTGATATTACCAACACCTCTAAGCTATGTACGCTAACGGGCGGTGTTTTACTGGATTTAGACAAATGAGGGACAATTAAGTTGAAGACGGGAGAGAACTTCCAAAAACGGAAAGAAGAAGTTCAAGATAGTTTTTTTTCCGGCGAAAAACCGTTAAGGTTATCATCGCCGTCACGCAAAATGAAAGTATAAAAAATTGTTTTTAAAAAATTAACAAAATTTACTTTAATAAGAAAATAAAACTACAACAAACTATAATAGTAAAAATAAATTAAACAAAAATTTAAATAACAGGTATGACTCTATTACAATAACAAATACTTAAGAACTAAATAACAATGAATAAAATTTAATAACAATTCGTAAAAGTGTATATAAACATAACAGAAATAAAGTTATTTAGATAAAATAAATAAATACAATAACACAAGAATAACAAATATATAAATTAAATTTTATTTAAAACATTCAGACGATGAAGAAAGTCTAGAGCCCAGGCAACGGCCGAGGCACTATCTCCCAACATCGTCTGCAAACAGTTGCTCAGACCACACATAACACGCACACTTTGAAAACAATCACAATCGAGCAATATATGTTTTATTGTGATGGTTTCCCTACAGAACTCGCATTCAGGTGGGTCCCCGCGTTCCAACAGAAATCCATGCGTTAACATGATGGAGTGACCAATGCGAAGGCGGGTGATCACCACCTCTTCTCTACGACTTGCACGTATTGACGACCCAGTGCAAGATAAATAAATCCGTTCGGTGAATATAAGGGATAAATAGTAAAGTAAAATGGATTTAATGAATGTCATAAATTAAAACCCATTAGGGAAGTAAGGAAGCTAATAAAGGAGGTTATCCCATGGGAACGTTTTTTGATTTTATTGAAATTATACATTATTTTAGGAAGTGGTGGTGTTTCAGTCTATAGAGACAAAAATTATAAATTGTTAACGTAAGATATATAATCTGTTTATTGTATTGAGTTTTGTGTTGTTGTGTTTTGTCAATGCTACCGTTTGGTTTGTGAAAAGAACCTTGAGGACTAGAAGACGAGATATTTTCTTAAGGATAACTTTCTTGAATCTCCATAAACGTAAACTGCTGTTTAAATTACAGCTGTTATTTGGTATGGATTTAAACTGAATATATTTTCAGGGAGCGAATTGCCAATGAAAAAATGAGTATTAAGACGGTCATCATGGTAAGACCCAGATCCAGGACCTAGCAATGAACACCTCTAAATCATTTTTTGAGGTGTCAGAATTTATATAAATAAATAAATTTTATTATATTTTATTTTATTTTTGTTTAACGTCCATGGGCGAGTTTGTTAACCATTGAAATTTGTTCAACAGTTTAAAAATTGCGGTCATTTAAAATCTTTAATAATTCATAACTTTTTTTGTCTAAATCAACGTTTTGAATTTTCAAAATCCATTGAAATCGAGAAATTTATATTGACGGCGGTCAGGGTTCATTTTTGTATTTTCAAAGTTATTTGGAATTTTAAAATCCTTATTTGTTTACGATGGTGAAATGAGAATTTCAAAACGGGTAAGATAAAGAAAAATATTTTGGAAATTCGCTTCTATCACTTCAGCGATACAGCTGCAGCCGTGATTGTTTTTAATGTTAAATTCAGTTTAGTAAATTAGTTACCATGACCTGTAGAAAGTTTTTATCCTATTTATTAGTCAGCTTTATGACTATTATTTGGCTTAAGTGAGTAATGAACTTACCCAAATTATCGATCACAAGGAATATTGAGCTTTATAATAATACATTGATGGAAATCCGAGGACCCGGGTTCGATTCCCGGCGAGGGCTTGGCATTTTCATACGCTATAAATCATCCCATCGTCTACATTAGCCCAAGTGTGCACAACAGTCGGACGTTAAACACAAAAAAAAAGAAAAGAAATCCTTTTGATGTCCTTATTTCCTTTGTATATCTAAACATATTTCCCTTGAACTTTACTTATACGAACCACTACTTCAATTTCATTCTGTAAACATAATTACAGTCTGGGCGAACTCTAAATCTGACTTCGTTTAGCCAAGCTGAATTCATTTACTCTATATGATTATTGCAAAGCGTGGGTAAGTGTCGGTTTGTCGATCACAATAAAGCAGTCTGCCCACTGGCGCCATTAGGTTTTGCCACAATGACCAGTCTCGTCGTAAAGTCGCATTGCTTTTACGTTGTGTTTCAAATCAAAAGGAAAATTATTTATCATTTTCATATTTAGTAATATTAAATTCACGGTTTAAGAAAATTATGAAACAATCGATTTCAGGAACAAGTTGAAATTTCAATGTGAACTTTCCATAAATTAAGTTTTTCTTTCGATTAAGATTTCGAAACAAAAACTATTTTAACTGAAACGGAAAATTAAATTATCATCACGTTTTAGGTTATTAAGACTACATTTATTAATAAAATAAAAAAATATGCATAAATCAAGAAGGAATTTAAAGTTTATAGACTCATATAAAAATGATCCTGTAATTACAGCCTAAATTATCTTGATATATTTTCGAAAAGTTTTTGAAAAATAATTTTTACCAAGAGTTCTCATACTGTTTACTTTATTACTAAATTCCCATTAAATGAGCTATTGGAGCACCCATCATGGTAAGACCCAAACCCGGGATCTAGAAATGACTAATTCAGCTATCTCACTGACGTGATAGAAGCTAATTATTTCTACATGTGTTTTATTTTACCTTTTTTTAAAATTATGATTCACACATTCACCATTTTAATCTGCATATATTAGGATTTTAAACTTTCGAATTACAATGAAAATACTAAAACGAAACTTGACCGCAGTCAAAACATTAATTACGAAGAATTTGTGAAAATTCAAATTTTGGTTATAAGCTGTAACCTAGTGAAATCAGATATTCAAAGGCATTTTAGACAAAAAAAGTTATGACAACAAATACAAACGCGCGCGCACGCGTGCACACACACACACACACACACACACACACACACACACACACACACACACACACACACACACACACACACACACACACACACACACACACACACACACTTATATAAATGTACTCTAATAGGGAAATAACTATTTTACTATCTGAAAGATAGTAAATGTTCTATTAATTTACTATCTTTTAGTAAATAGATAGTACTAAAATAGGTAGTACACCATGTTAGCTTGTGTTATAAAGGGTGCCTCTCTTTATAACACAATAAATTATAATAATAATTTTGAAATTGTTAAGACATTTCAAGGTCTCAGGTCGGGAACTTACCACGATGGCTGCTCCATTTTTCTAATGGAAATTCGCTAGAAATATATAAAATGCTATTTTATCTAGATTTTAAAACTGACATGATGAAATTATATTTTCAAAATATTCCTTAAACGTTATGAGTTTATAAGATTTACAATAGACGCCATTTTTAAGGTGTTGGAAGGATTTTTCTTGGTAACTACACTATTTAAGCTGTTACAGGAATCGGTTCATTTGCCAAGTTCGAGTAAAATTGCAAATGTTAAAATTGTACGTTTTTAATAATCTTTAAGATCGAAACACTATAAAACTGATCTACAGATCAGGATCGGTGCTTATTTCATGACCTGACTCATATCGTGCTTCAGTTGTTCATTTTTCGAAACAAAACATCTTACTTGCACCATAAATAAGTTTACGAACAAAAGCTAGAACTTTGTGCAGATAAATTGAAAATTTTATGCCGCATTTATCTGACGTCAAAACAATAACCTGAACTATGAATATGAAAAGTGGTTTCCCAGGTTGTTGCTGGAAGTGATAATAAAAAATCCATAAATTCAAAAAATTACGACCCACACACAAAGTTGGCGTCGTCCTAGCGGCATCAAGTTGATGCGAAAAGGAAACGGTCTTGAATGAAATAAATCAAACAGGCACTGGTTTTACTTACAGACAGTACAACGTGCAAAAAAAAAAATAAACGCGGCACGCAACTGTCTCGCTGATGTGATAGAACGTATCCTTTATCCTACACTTTTTAAAATTCTTACTTCATAAATAAGCATTAAAATCTGCATATCTCAGTATTTTAAAGTTTCGAATTGCATTAAATGTAATCGACAGTATTAAAGATCACAACTGAAGCCACTGTAACAAATTTAAAAGCTTCCATCACACCAGCGAGACATCTGCGTGTAGCAATTATTATTATTTACTGCTGCACCCTCTTCTTTATGCAAACAAGAAACAAAAAAACTACTTAAAGCCTCAAAAAGATGTAAACAATAATATTGGAAATTAGTTTCTACCGCATCAGCAAGACATCTGCATGTGAAAATTATTATTATTTACTGTTGTACTATCTCCATTATTAAAATTATTAATAAATAATTTCTGTTATTAAACCAAAAATAAAAATCACGTATTATGTTTTCTCCTTCTTTTTATTTTAATTACGATAATTTGTTTGAAAACACGACAAATTAACATATATAGTTTTTAACAGCATAACCTAAAAATTATTATAGCATATCAGCTCTTCAGTGAAATCGTTACGAATTAATATAAACAACTGATCTTTTACTATAACACAGCTAGTTTTTTACAAGATAACCTAAAACGTATAGCCTATCAGGTTTTAAATGAAATCAGCTGATCTTTACGAATTAATATTAAACAACTGATCTGTTACTATATCTACCAATATGAATTTGTGCATTCGCATCACGCGACGCGCAAAATCCAACATCGCAACCAGCCTTAAAGTTAACAAACCGAAAAAAGCGTAACATATCATTAGTATTTTCGAACTGATTTAAAGCCCTGTTACAAAAATGACGGATATTATTACAAATTGACAAACTCCCGACAGACTATTAAAACTCGAAAAGCTTCTAATTATACTTTTATTTACAAACGACCCCTCGGAGATCAAGTGACACTCTGAAACTCTGAAATTAAACCCAGTTTAAGCACTGTCTGAAGGCAATACGTTTTACGTGTCTGCATGTTTGTAATTTTAACTCTTAAAATACACAGTATTGAAGTAGTACTTGTGACACCAATATAAGGTGTTTAAGACCGGATGAAAAAAAATAATTAAAAATTGGATTTTCTTAAAATCGGCTCCACTTTAAATTATTTATTATAAGAAAACTTGGTGGTTGATAAAGTATCAAAATTGAAATTTTTTAATGGATCTGTACACTTTCAGGTTCCATTATGTAAAAAAAGTGGATTTACTTGGATGTCTGCCCGATTGTTTGTTTGTTGTGTGTGTGTGTGTGTGTGTGTGTGTGTGTGTGTGTGTGTGTGTGCGCGTGCGTACGTGGAGAGAGAGAGAGAGAACAAGAGAGGCTTGGTTAACCATCAAAATTCTTTCTAGAGTTTTCAAAACGTTCGGCCATTCTAAATCTTTCAAAATTACTTCTTTTTGCCCAAAGATATTATGTATTCCAACGTAATCAGTCCCAGTTGTTGTCATGAGGACTACCTCGATAATATTAAATCGATTATGGTAAAACGTCGGAACTATTGGTCTTCTAAAAAAAATGTTTTTTTATAGAAAAGGATATACGCTGGTTTTCTTTTCCTTAATTCCGGTCTTCCAGAATTTTTCCCTCCGTGAAATAATACTTATTAAACTTTCAAACACACACATATACACACATACACACTCACACTCACTCTCTCTCTCTCTCTCTCTCTCTCACACACACACACACACACACACACACACACACACACACACACACACACACACACACACACACACACACACACTCACACACTCACACTCACTCATACACATACACACACGCACTCACGCTATATCTCTCTCTCTCTCTCTCTCTCTCTCTCACACACACACACACACACACACACACACACATACACACGCGCTCACACTCACTCACACATACACACACACCCGTGCGCGCTCACACTCACTCACACACACTGATAGACACTAAAATATGTAAACACGTACACAAAGGTCGTTGTAACAAGTAATATGAAAATGCAATAGTTTTCGAACGACATTTACAATATTCTCGTATAACAACATAAGAACGTGTAGAGTCGTACTGTTGCCATGGTAACCGCAGAGTGTCAACATGGCTATTTCGTTTATAGTTATTTGGGTCAATGCGTTCGGTAAACAAGTTCTATTCAACGGGAAAATCGGTCAGACCAGAATAACACTTTTTTGCAAAAATCATACGAAGTAAAGAAAGTCAAAGGAATTGCTGCACGCCTCTGTGTCGCTAGCGTGATGGGAGAAAATTTGAAAAACAACGTTCAATAAGTGAAATATATACCGATTAAGTAAGGGAATATTTGTCTTGAATGAGTAAATGAATGAATGTTGTTCTATTGTTACTATTGCACATCGACCTCTGTAGATATACTGTGCCCCCTTCTATATTCCTGAAAGCTCAGTTACAGAATATATAAAACTTCTCCAAGTTTTAGTCTCTTCTTAAAGTCTAGGTTTTGGGAGGATTCAAAGTGGGTAACTCTCCCTACTCTAACTGAGGTGCTTGCTCATTTCCTTTCAATTTTTCTTTCTCTTATCACAGAGGTTTTGCTCGATTTGGCCAGCTTTATGTTCCGCTCATTATATTTTACATTGTTGCTTATGAGAACACCTACAAGTAGCTAGGGAAATGAGGTCCGTCCATATATATCCCTGTATGTACCGGCAAGGCTAAGGTTCACTGGGAGATCGACAGGTCTCTGTTTGATGCACCACTAGACCGATGTCATTCACTCCATCAGCACGGATCGCTTTACACCCGCACGGATATGACCTCACGTAAAAATAAAAAATTGTATAAGTAAAAAGCATAATTTAAAACAAAAACAAAAGGGTAGTTTTTGATATCTTTTCTAAATATATATATATATATATATAGTTTAAGGACATGTTTATAAATATCTTGTTTTCTTTAAGTAAACATGTGGACGTTAGATATTATTTACTGTAGGTTTTTCAATGCTATTTGAAAGTTTATAATGCAATTGTATGCAGTTGGCTTGAATGCCGATTTTGATGGCGATATTAGAATTTTTTTAAAAGTTTAATATAAAAATTTAATCTTGCGAATTCGTTTTCATCACGTCAGCGAAACTGCTATGTGCTGTATATATATATATATATATATATATATATATATTATATAAAATATATATAATGGAGTTAAAAAATAAGGTTCTAATCCGCTATAAAGATTTATTACTTACTGCCTGTTTCGACTTCTACAAGTTATTGACAGTGATGCACTGCTTGTCAGTGGGTATCCTCGCTAAGAGTATATTACTTGTCAATGACCTGCAAAGTTCGAAACCAACAACGAGTAATAAAGCTCTAAAGTGGATTAAAAGTGTATTTTTATTTTAAACTATATTTATATGAATCGTTTACAATGTCCAAATAAAAAACGAAAGAAAGAGAAAGAACATGCAAATATTTCCACAGTTGCTTGTCTATAATTTACAATGTTGTTACTAGACCAAGATAAAGCTTATCACAAGTTAAGGTGGAACAGCTTTATCTACGGAAGAGCTTTGGGATGGAAGAGCTTTATCCACCTAAGATCTTAGGGGTAGAAGAGCTTTATCCACGGAAAAGCTTTGGGGTGGAAGAGCTTTATCCAGGTAAGAGCTTTGGGGGGAAGAGCTTTGGGATTGAAGAGCTTTATCCACGAAAGAACTTTGGGGTGGAAGAGCTTTATCCACGAAAGAGCTTCACCTAAATATGCAGACTCTAGATACCGAATGACCTCCAGTTTTATTTAGTCTTACCTATGCCGGGCTCTGTATGGGTGGACATGATATTGCCCTAGCTATTTGTAGGACCTAATGATAGGTACCACTAATAATAAAAAAAAAAAAAACACTATGTGACATTTATATGTAACCTGGCGTAGGGAACTTGGAAGAGGACAAAAATGACATATGATTCCGTCAAACCAGTGAAGCATGAAACCTATCAGAAATCAACCTGCTGGTTAATCAGTACGTGAAATCAAAGAGATTGTGATGTGATAGGGAATATAACAGGAACAGAAGGAATTGCACTCAATCCCGTTGAATCTGCCAACGTTATTTGTATCAGACTGTGGGAATGATGGATAGATCCAAAAAACCTGCGTTAGAAGAAGGAATAAACTCTAAGGAACTTGCAGAAGTGGATCTGGGAATAAGAACATGAAGAAGGAAGAATCTGGCGTTGCACTCAACTCTGTTGAATTTACCAGTGGTGCATTTCAACATACTGTGGAGATGATGGGTGGACCCACCCAACCTGCAACAGAAGAAGTAAAGGATGAGAACTAGCATCTCAAAATCGTTAAACCCGCCCCGAAGATTTCCTGCTTCCCAATGAAACCTGGAAGTAGGAAATGTGTCAGAAATCAATTCATGAGTTTATCTTTTCTTTATGCCAATGAGATTGAGATCTGATGACAGTATCTCAGAGGCTGAAGGGAAACTCTCCAGCCAGATGGAGGGTATACAGTTGAACGTGATTTTAGCTAGGGCTGTGTTTCCAAAATTTCTGGGTGAGTTTTCACATAGGTGAAGGGCAAATCAGGACATCATAGAACTCACTACAGAGCAGTGTGGTCTGAATGGTTTATGAACCGGATAGGAATGTACCACTGAGAAACAGCATGTAAGATATGCAATAATTAAGAGGAAACTGCAGACCACATAATCCATGATTAGTGAGCAGAAATCAAAGTATGTTTGGCCTCCAGGACCCTGAAGATACTCAGCAGACTAAGTTAGTTTGTGGACTGCTGGAACTCACTGAGGGCACCATTCGGCTGAAATAGTAACCAAGAGGATTAATTGCACAATAGATCTTAGATCGCAGAGCCTGGAGGCTTATAATCCCTTAACTTCTAGTATTAAATGAAACCTAATCTAAGATACTACAATTAAATAAATATTATTTTTAAAATAATTTGTTAATAGTACAAGCAATTAAAAACTGCACGAGTAATTCAGCATTTAGTGTTTACAATAAATGTTTAAAGTTTAATTTAAATAGCATATAAACATCAGTGTCTAAAGGGATACGATCTACTAGTTAGGGAAACTATATGCAAATGTTTTTAAAGTGATTAAACTGCGAGAGAAACGAAAAAAGAATCACTGAAGTAAAAAATACAAATAACATTAGTTCCCAGGCATGATGAAAAACATTCGCTTAAACTTCCAAGACTGATTGCAGAATTATTGTGAAATTTAAAATATTTGTAGTGATATTCCACACTAATTTTAACATGTATCATGTTTCAGAGCTGGTTGTGTTGTTAGATATTGCGAGGAAAATACGAAGACGTTTGACCGACTTAACATATGAAATTAAAAGTTAATTTCATGTTGGTAGTTATATTAAAAGATCAGTTGTTTTATATTAATTCGTAACGATCATCTGATTTCATTGAACAGCTGATAGGTTATAAGTTTTAGGTTATGTTGTTAAGAACTAGCTGTGTTAATTTGTTGTTTATATTAATTCGTAACGATGTTATGATTTCATTGAACAGCTGAAAGACTATAATAAGTTTTAGGTTATGTTGTTAAAAACTAGCTATGTTAATTCGTAACGATCAACTGATTTCATTGAACAGCTGATAGGTTATAAAACGTTTTAGATTATGTTGTTAAAAACTATCAATGTTAGTATGTAGTGTTTTCGAACAAATCATCGTAATTAAAATAAAAATGAAGAGAAAACGTGTTTATTTTTAGTTCAATAACAGATATTTATTTGGCTTTCTGCCTTGTCCTTGCGTAGAAAATGTAATAAATAAATATTGATTTTTTAACACTGTCCCAGTTACTTCATAATTTTCGAAAATCGTTGAGGAATTAAATTAGATTTATTTGAAATATAACTAATTCTGTGGTGTTTTATTTTTGTCCGTCATCTTGTGTTTACTAAATCATTACTCACAACGTCTGTTTATGTGAAATTTTAATGTACATTTTTGAGGCAATTCTTCCAGATAGACTTTCTTGAAAATTGGCACACATGATTCAACCTGGGCTACAGTTAAATAAAGTTATTATAATTTTTATTTGGGTAGAGTATTTTGTAATGCCGTAAGTAACACTTAAGAATAGTGGAGACATCTCATTTAAATTTGAACAGACTGTCAATATTTAATTATTCATTGTATACAAACTCAGTATACTGCATACATTTGTTTTTACCTAATTTCAATTGGCAAATGGGGTATTGGAGCTGCCATCATGGTAAAACCCAAGCTTCTGATCTTGAAATGAGGTCTGATCCTTACTTCTAAAAAACATTTCAAGGGACGTTAAAATTTATATAAATGTGTATATGTGTCCGTTTAAAAGTTTCAAAATGACTGCCATTTCAAATCTTTAAAAAGTCATAACTTCTTTACGTTAAATATTTTTGAAAATCAGATTTCACCGTCGGTCAGGGTTCATTTTCGTACTTTCAATGCAATTTGAATGTTTGAAATGCTAATGTACGTAATGCTGTTTACGATGGTGAAATCAGAGTTTAAAAAAAGGGGTAAGATAAAATAAGTTACTTTTCATCACGTCAGCGAGTCAGCTGCGTTTTTTCACTTTTTTTTTTCGTATGTGAAAACCCGTTAAAAATACGTAATAATTTACTTTAAATGAAATTACAAACAATTTAATAATATTAAATATTTTTAAGTATTTCAAGTATGAATTATGCTTTATTAGTGATTTTTGAAAAGTTCATGTTTTATTTATTCATTGCAAAATACCACATGTACCAGAGTTTGGTTTTTTAAAACGAATTTTTACTTTAATTTTACGGCGGTCAAGGTTCTTTTTCTTATTTTCAAAATATTTTTTTAAGTTCAAAATGCTGATATGTGTAGATTTATTGCTGATCATAATGGTGAAATCAGAATTTCAAAAAGTAATATTAAAAATTCGTTGTTATTGTTTATAATCTTGTTGTAATTCATACATTGCTTTGAAAATGTTTCTACGGTGGCCAGAGTTCATTTTTATATTTGTGTTTTTGAAAAAAACTGCTTCTATCACGTCTGCGAGACAGCTGAGTGCCGCGCCTATGTACGTTCCTTCAACGACGAGCGTTTCGAGCAGTCAAACTATCCTGTTCACAAAATGAGAGTTTAATCAGTACCAAAAACAATAATCAGTGACCTTGTCAGGTTATACTGTTATCCCACGTGATTAACTGCTTTGTTCCATACGTAACTTTGCAACCTGAAAATGTCGGTCAAATGAAACCAGAACGCTCTGCAAATATCCAATCAAGATGTAAAACGGAACAGAAATTTCCGCCGCAATTGTTTCATTATTAACGATGCGATACGATGTAAAGATTGATTGCTTATCATTTTCAGTTGACAAGCACTGGAGCTCAGTTGTGAGCTTTTAAACAATCTCAGGTAATTGTGCATTTAATTCACTATAGTAAATGCGAAGTAATTTTGCATTTATTTCATTTGCAATGAAACCATCTACACCAGGGGTTCTCAACGGGGTCCAAGTGGACCCCTCGGGGTCTATTGAACTTTAAAGGGGATCGATTGAATCCGGGGGCTATTGGAAGGAGTTGATGAAATAAATTCCATTTTTACCTTTAAAAATGGTCCTCACCAAATAAGTTAGATTAACAAGTATCAGCGAACCAGTGTCGATAGCCATTCCCTAGTTCTTACTTGGTTCAGGCAAATAATTTATTGCGAAAGACGAGAAATAGATTCAAACGTCAGAACTTGGTGATTTACGATTAATATTAACAAATATTCCCCGGATATAAGTAAGAAAATCGAAGGACATCGACCGCAAACATCTCATTAAAATTTTATATATTTATGAGATTTATATTTGATTTAAATTTCTGCTTCTATAAACGTAATTATATCTTTAATATATATCTAATAATACAAAATACAAATTATTTTGTAAAAATGTGTTACTAAATTGCTCGTAATAAAAGCTTCATTTGCGGTGATATTTGTGCAACACATTATAAACTTATGTGGGTCTACGGAATAAAAAACAATATTTAGGGGGGATCGACGCAGAAAAAAGTACGAGAACCCATGATCTACACAGTTGCTTGTTTTAACGTAAGTTTAGTCAAGAAACCATTTGGAAAATTCTTAACTGAAGCGAGTTTGACAAATTTTAAATTATCACTGCACACGATTTTTCAAAAAATATATCATTTTTTCAAAATCCGATTTCAACCGTTTTAATTAGCACCGAAAATCTACAAAATTTACATTTTTTCAAATTGCATTGCAAAGAAATTATTGTCATTAGATTCAATTTTGTGTTTTCAAAAGAATTAAAATTTTTTAATGCAGTTTAATACATATTTTAGCTCTTATCAAGCTGGTGAAATCAAATTTTCAAAAAACGTGTATTGTAAAAAGGTTACAAAATTTTGTAAAAATGAAGTTGGAACTCATACAGGATATCCAAATAAATGAGCAGTAACTTCTTCGAATTTAGTTCAGTCGTTATCCATTTTTTTATAGAGTTATATATGTGTGTTTTATATATATACTAGCTGTTACCCGTTGCGGCTTTGCCTGCAATTATAATGTAGGCAATAAAATTTATAGTCGATTTTCAAAATCAAAATAGGTCATTTCATTTTAATATATTTCTATTTACAATATTATTGGATTTATGGTTTTCGGCCAAGAAATACACATTTTTGTTACTAGATACTCTAAAACAGGGTCCTGTCAGATTTTAATAAAATACAGTATTATTAAAAAGTCACTATTATTCAATTAAACTGGAATAGTATTGTGTTTATTTCAGGTACCTAAACCGTGTTCATACCAAATTTAATCTCAATTGGTCCAGTAGTTAAAGTGTGATTGAATAACAAACAAATAAACAAAAACAAACTTTCAGAAATATAATATGATTACCTGTTACCCGTCACGGCTTTGCCCGCAATCGTAATATACATTAAAGATCACGCATGACCGTGTTAGGACCAACAATCGTGTCAGTTAGGTTATGGTGTATTTCTTTTTTAAAATAAAGGTTTTTTTAACGCACCACCGTGTTAGTTAAGTTATGGAGTACTCTTTAAAAAAAATTAAGGCTTTTTTCCTGCTTCACCGTATTAGGCCCAACAACCGTGTCAGGTTCTGGAGTACTCTTTTTTAAAAAATAAATAAAGGTTTTTTTAAAGCATCACCGCGTTAGGCCTAACAACCATGTTAGTTAACTTATGCAGTATTCTTTAAAAAAAATATAAAGATTTTTCACGCATCACCGTGGCCTAACAAACGTGTCAGTTAAGGATTGGAGTACTCTTTAAAAAAATAACGGTTTTTTTCACGCATCACCATGTTAGACTTAACAACAGTGTCAGTTACGGTTTGAAGTACTCTTTAAAAAAATAACGGATTTTTCACATATCGCCATGATAGGCCCAACAACCATGTCAGTTAGGATATGTGGTATACTTTAAAAAAATATAAAGGTTTTTTACGCACCACCGTGTTAGACCTAACAAACATGTCAATTAGGTTATGTAGTATTCTTTAAAAAAGGTTTTTTCACACATCACCGTGATAGGCTCAACATCCGTATCAGTTATGTTATGTAGTATTCTTTAAAACAATATACAGGTTAGTTAAGTTACTCTTTAAAAAAAATATAACGGTTTTTTCATGTATCACCTTATTAGGCCCAACAACCGTGTCAGTTAGGTTATAAGTACTATTTAAAAAAAAATTAATAAAGGTTTTTTTAATGGATCACCGTGTTAGGCATAACAACCATGTTAGTTAGCTTATGGAGTATTCTTTAAAAAAAAATAAAGTATTTTTCACGCATTACCATGGTAGACCTAACAACCGTGTCAGTTAAGGTTTTCAGTACTATTTTAAAAAAATAAAGGTTTTCTTCACACATTACCGTGATAGGCACAACAACCGTGTCAGTTAGGATATGTAGTATTCTTTAAAAAAAATATAAAGATTTTTCGCGCATCACCGTGTTAGGTCTAACAGTCGTGTCAATTAGGTTATATAGTATTCTTTAAAAAGTAAAGGTTTTTTTCACACATCACCGTGATAGGCCTAGCAATCGTATCAGTTAGGATATGTACTATTCTTTGAAGGTTTTTCACGCATCACAGTGTTAGGCCCAACAACCATGTCAGTTAGGATATGAAGTATTCTTTAAAAAAATATAAAGATTTTTCACACATCACCGTGTTAGGCCTAACAACCGTGTCAATTAGGTTATGTAGTAGTCTTTAAAAAAATAAAGGTTTTTTCACACATCACCGTGATAGGCTCAACATCCGTATCAGTTATGTTATGTAGTATTCTTTAAAACAATATACAGGTTTTTTCACGCATCACCGTGTTAGGCCTAACAACCATGTCAGTTAGGATATGTAGTATTCTTTAAAAAAATATAAAGGTTTTTCACGCATCACCGTGTTAGGCCTAACAACCGTGTCAATTAGGTTATGTTGTACTCTAAAAAAAAATTTAAAGGTTTTTTTCACACATCACCATGATAGGCCCAACAATCGTGTCAGTTGGGATATGTAGTAGTCTTTAAAAAAATATAAAGTTTTTTTCACGCATCACCGTGTTAGACCTAACCACCGTGTCAGTTAGGATATGTAGTATTCTTTAAAAAAATATAAAGGTTTTTTCACGTATCATCGTGATAGGCCCAACAATCGTGTCAGGATATATAGTAGGCTATATTTTTTTAAAATATAAAGGTTTTTTCACGCATCACCTTGTTAGGCCTAACAACCATGTCAGTTTGGTTATGCAGTATTCTTTTAAAAATTTGTTTCTTATCACCCAAAACCTGTGTTAGACTATTTTTATTGTTTTACCGATTTACAACACGTTACTGGTTTTCGCCGGGTAGCAATTTTGAGGTTATGTTGGTCACTTTTATTTTCGATTTTATCGTACTTCTCGTGCTTTCATATTTTGGATTCTTGCTTTTGGGCATATAATAAAGCATTTTAGTAACAAAAATATCGAAAAATAAGGTTATGCTACACTGTATATTTACCATTTTTTCATATAATGTAATTACACAAATATATATACTACCTTACAATTGGCACTCTGTGTAGGGATTTTTTTACATTTAATATTGAAAATTCAACACAAAGTAACAAATTAAAGTCAGTTTTGAAAAAAATTTCAACTAAAATATTGAAAATGTTACATTAAAAGCAATAATTTTGCTATTAATAAAACACAGATTAAGATTCTTAAAATAGGATTGAATCTATGTTCATCTCAGGTACTTAAATCACAGGTCCAGTAAATAACTACAATTAACACATGCCACAAAACTAAAAACTGATAATTATTTTGGGCTGGGTAAGTAGTATAATGACGTTTTGTAAAACGGGAATAGGCCTATATGTATCTCTGATACTTAAACCATATTCGTACCAAATTTTATCTCAATTGATCCAGTGGTTAAAGCGTGATTGAATAACAAACAAACATACAAACTTTCAGAAATATAATATGAATTAGATTATAAATATATATATATTTATATATATATATACACACATTATATATATATATCCCGCTTGTGTGTGTGTATGCGCGCGCGCGCGTGTATAACTCTATAAAAAATTATATACATATATGTGTGTGCATGTACACACACACACACACACACACACACACACACACACACACACACACACACACACACACACACACACACACACAAAATAAACACATTTTAACGACTCTTCACAAGCTAAACTAATAAAAAAATCTGTTATAGAACCAAAAATAAAAATCATGTATCATGTTTTCCTTTCCTATTTTGTTTTCATTATGACAATTTCTTTGGAAAAACGACAAATTAACATTTTCTCAATAATATTTTTAACAACATGAGTGAAGCCTATCATGAATCGTTGTTCAATGAAATCGTCTGATCTTTACGAATTAATATAAAACAACTAATCTTTTAATACAATTCCAAAATAACGATTCATTTCATTTACTCAAATCGGTCAAACTTCTTTGTAGTTTCCACATTGTAGTGCCTCACACACGCAAGGTTTGATTCAGCCGTTAACACGGAAATTTTAATTATAATTAATTTAATACGAGACTTGTGAAGCGCACAATTTATTGTTATATCAATATAAACGTGTTCCTAGCCTAACGCTCCACCAGCAATAAAACATGGCACATTAAAATTTTCTTTGACACTTTTTTACAAACTTGATTTTTAGTTCTGTAAACATTTTGAAATAAATGTTTAATATACAACTTATTGTTAGCAATTAATCCTTGTCTTAGGGGACAGTTGAGCCTCAATTGTTTCTCCTATAATTAATGTCATATTTTATTTGTTCAAACACTGCTTTACTAACAAGTTGAATTCCATAAAAAACCTTGTTATAAAAAAAAATAAAAATTTCAACTATTGCGATTCCAACTCGTCGGCCATCATTTT
>CM040187.1:25368762-25450208 GCA_022606455.1 Callitettix versicolor
ACTGCGGAGGCTAGAGATAGAACTCCACTGAATCCGACCATGAGTTCGGTACCTCTAAAACTAAAACACTTTTCCTTTGCTTTACCGTCTGTCAGAGTGATACAGTCAAAATCTGTAGTTTAATGGCAGTTACCTTCCTGACAGCAGCTACCAAACACCGGCTACTGTACAGTACGCAAGGACATCCAGGACATTGTGTCACCTACGTCTATAGAATTTTGACTGTACACAATTAATACCTGTATTACCAGATTGGTTCTCCAATAGAGAGTGCAGCCTACGTAATAATCTCTACCGTTCTGCTGAGTGCCTTATTTTCAAACTAATTTTATTACTTGGACCAAATCCTCCTTTACACAATACTTGTTTAGTTTTTACATCTTTTAAATTTTTGAAAATCTAATTTGGTCATTATAATCAGCTTTAAAGCCTGCATAAACTCTCATGAAATGTTACTTTATACAGATAAGATTAAGACCATTTTTAAAATTAGCTTCCAGCACGTCAGCTAGACACTTGCTCTCCTCGTTTATTTTTTATTGACACTTATCAAAACACATTCTGTCATGTAATTAAAGACGTGTCGTTAAATAATAAATGCCTTTGTTTGATTGATCCCTTAATAAAATCTCATTATTTTTTATTAATATTTCGTAAATTAACGAAGTACGCTATAACCGTTGGCCTTTATTAAGAAGAGATTTAGTAACTTTTACGGAGGTAATTTGGTTTAATGTCTGGAGTTTTTTAAAATCCACTTTTCCCTAAAGCTGGAAGTGGTGTGGGTCTTACAACGTAATGAGATAACAGGTGATCGATACGGTGACTTTTTTGTGGTTGAACTTAACAAACATTACGACTAAGGCGTAACGGCGAGACTGGTCATTGTGGCAAAACCTAATGGCGCCAGTGGCCAGACTGGCTTATTGTGATCAACACACACTTATACAACTTAGAACACACTTTGCAATAATCATATAATTACTTAACCATTGCAAATCAATACCGTAAATAATTTTTAAACAATGATTTTTTAAAGCACAAAAATTTGATTTTATAGTTACAAAAGAGCGTTTCATGAAAACGTTTTCAAATTAAACACACAGTCGAAAAACCAATGCGGCTCATTTCCATTGGAAAATGAACTACTATTAGTAACACCAAGGCTCGTTGCAATTAGCGCCAATCCTAACAACCAAATAAATCTTTTAGGGGTTGTTAAATATTTTAAATATTATTACGTATTAAAATATCCATTCAACTGTTATAAAACGGCAACAATTTCAAATTTTAAAGAAAACATAACTTTGTGTATAGAGATTTTAATGTTGACTGTAATATTGAAATAATATTTTCATAAAAAATTTACTGTTTAAAGTCAACATCACGCCCGCGAGACAGCTGCGTGTCGCGAATATTATTATTTATTAAATATTTCCTGTACAAATACTTTATCAACGTTTATTTTTGCCGCGTACTGATTTTATAGCACAGACAATTTTAAAGTGACGGGTTTAGGGTTTTGCAAAAGAAACCCTTTCTTAATCTTTTAAAAGCGTTCAAGTCTTTCAGAGCCATTTCAGACACGGTGAGCATAATCTTTGTTAAGTAATATTTACTTTTCTTTTCCTGTTAATTTAATCTGTGCGAATTTTTCTCTTCGATATAATCGCAAAATGGCTGAAGTAAAATATAATAACATTTAAAAAAATAAATAAAAAAGGGTTTCCGAATGTGTTCGTATAACTGCAATATGTTGTTCAGTAATTACGAGGGTTGATCAAATATAAACGAGACCGATTTTTTAAAAAATGTATTGCTTACTTACAAATTATTCTTGATACAACTTATTTTTCTACATAGTCTCCCGCACGAGTAACACATTTTTCCCACCGGATTGGAAGTTTTTTAATTCCATCTTCGTAAAAAGTTCTCGGGCGTTCATTGAGCCATTGGAGCACGAAGGTCTCCACCGCAGAATCGTCTTCGAAACGCTGGCCTCCAAGCGCCTCTTTGAGTGGCCCAAACAGGTGATAGTCGCAGGTTGATAAGTCTGGACTGTATGGGGGATATTCCATTGGTTCCCAGCCAATTTGATCGAGTTTAAGCCTCGTAGCGTTCGCCGAATGTGGTCGGGCATTATCGTGAAGAAGAATGACGTTTCTCGCCGGTTTAGATTTCCTTTTCCTACGAAAAGACTGTTTTGCGGCCTCTAAAACATCACAATAATATTGTGCATTTATTGTGCGTCGTTGATGGAGGAAATCGACGTGAAAGGCGCCTTGATTGTCGAAAAATACAGTGGCCATTACCTTCCCGGCCGACGATCGTGATTTGGCCTTCAGAGGCGCCCTCTCTCCCTCTTCCGCCACTCCATACTTGCCTGTTTCGACTCGGGAGTGTAATGGTGAACCCATGTTTCGTCACAGGTGACAATCCGGTTTAATAATGCCTCACCATCTCGTTCAAATTGGGTCAATAGTCGCTGGCAAATCTCCAAACGATTCCGTTTGTGAACGTCGGTCAAAATTCGTGGAACCCACCTTGCAGATACTTTGCTGAGTTCCAGGTTTGATGTAACGATTTTTGAACGCTACCATAGCTCAACTGGAGTTCATCTGAAATAAATCGCAGCGATATACGTCTGTCTTCGTCCAGGAGCTTCCGAACAGCATCAATGTTTTCGTCCGTGACGGAAGTGGTCGGGCGACGATCATGGCTGAGGTTTTCTACTGCTTCCGTCCTTCGGCGAATTCCTTGTGCCAAGCAAAAACGCGAGCTCTTGACAGGGTCCTGTTCCCGTATTGAGCCGTCAATCTACGAAAGATTTCAGTCGGATTGACCCCCTCCTTGGCCAAAAACTTAATAATAATTCTCTGCTCCACGGAAACGTGCACTTCACTCTCACTCATTGTATAGTTTTATACTGAAGGGTCCGAACGGAAATGTTGCCCGTCTACGCCCGTCCCAAAACTCCCAGGCTACCTGAAACCCCACCCTTAAGAGTTCAATGTCCAACGGAAAAGTTTTTAGAAAGTCAGTCTCGTTTATATTTGATCAACCCTCGTACTTTCATTTTCTTTTCAATACACAATACATGTATCTTAACGTAATGTTTAGTACTACACGATTCTTTTTTAACGTGTTCCTTCCATCAAATTTGGCATCTAAAATAATAACCAGATATTTTTTTATGAATAAAGGATCAATTTATCATTGACCATAATATGTGTGATGTTGTAATGTCTTATTAGTAAATTAACCAGTAAAGTTTTATTTTATATATATTCTAAACCAACTGATTATATGATTTACTGCTTCTTGAAATTTCCTGTTCACTGTTCAACTGTACGCTATACGGATAACAGTTGTTTTATCTGAAAATGTAGCAATACAACTACCTGGAAACGTTACAATCGGGATATCTTTAGTAGGCTACGTAGAGTATATCGTAGTGGTCCAAAAACACAACCTTGTGGTAATTCTTCCCGTATCTCTTTTAGCTACAAAAAACTTCAGTATCATACTGAAAATCAAATCAAGTACGATTTTATTAACATTCTAGGCTATAACTTCGAAGACGATGTGCCAAAATTTGTCGAAAACAAATTTTCTTATTTTCTTTCTTAACGTCATTCTATGGACTTGATCGATAGTAGAACAATAGTTTCACAAAAATAACAGATACGATGGAATTAATATTTTTAATTGGATTATTGAACTCAGACTTTTAAATTAACTTCTTCGGGCTTTGGGAACATTATAACTTCAAAGACTTTCCCAAGAACTAATTTATAAAGATTTTTTCGTAAGCCGTTTTTTTCATAAAATATTTTCAATAGGTTTTCTCAAAATCGGTGGTAACAATTTTGATCAAATTTTGCCCAAAAACGTATGGATATACAACGTTAAAAATCCGGTTCAGCGTCTATTTTTAAAAAATGAAAAAGTTTGTAGGATTTGCTTAAATCGGTTCATCAGGTTTTGAACGAATTTTGCTCAAATTTATCCAAGCAAAACTACGCTTTCAGATATATCCCACGACATATCCTGTTTGGAAAA
Source organism: Callitettix versicolor (assembly GCA_022606455.1). Classification (NCBI taxonomy): domain Eukaryota; kingdom Metazoa; phylum Arthropoda; class Insecta; order Hemiptera; family Cercopidae; genus Callitettix; species Callitettix versicolor. The sequence goes on from CM040187.1 coordinate 25,372,825, forward strand.
TCCGGTAGAATCGAAAATCGTAATTTTGGTCAGGTTGTAAGGTTCGTAAAGTCTATGTAAAAAAATTTAAATTTTAAAGTGATTGGTTTAAGGTTATATTTTTTGTCTGTATCTGCCTTAACCAAAATTTTCTGGAACATAATTCGATGTTAGCAACTTTCGTGTACACGTTTTACACTATTTATTCAAACTGTTAATAATTTTTAACAATGTTTTAACTCGTTCACACTGTACAAGTATTTGCCTCCAGTTTTTGAGGTTATGGCAAAACCCAACAATGAATAAATGAAACGTAATAAGTAAAAATTAAAACTAGCAAATAAAACTCAACAAAACACAATAATAGTAACTTCAAATAACGCATATCCAACGAACTATACTGGGCGGCACGTTAAAGAGCGGGAACGATATAAATTTTAATCAACATAAATATTTATTTACCTTGCCTCTGTTAATTAATGGACAAAGAGAACTGTTGAATGGTTATTCTGATTTATTGCTTTAGTGTTAAACAAAATCACTGTTTCTAACGGATTATTCGTAGCGATCTCTGCATGGTTTGAAAACGAAACGACACAACCACATATTGTTATATATACATTTCTCGCTTTATTTGCAGCTTTTACTTCATTTTTAGTATGAACATTAATAAATTCACCAAATTGTGAAAATCACTGCTACTGTTCACTGCTTATTTACTTAACTGCTCAGAGTATTCACTAGAAAGAAAACACTGTTAACAGTTATTAAGGTAGAGGTGAGACTGTGAATGCTAACATTGCTACTGAGAACTGTTCCTTAGCTGTTCTAGCACTGTTCTTAGCACTTATCAGTGAGCAATTGTGATTGCTCTCCAATAGAGATGTTACTATGGATGCTACTGAGAAACTGTCCTTAACAGTGAGCAGTTGTGATTGCTCTTCAACAGAGGTGAGACTGTGAATGTTATCACTGCTACTGAAAAACTGTCCTTAACAGTGAGCAGTTGTGATTGCTCTTCAACAGATGTGAGTCTGTTTATGTTATCATTGCTACTAATAAACTGTTCTTAACAATGAGCAGTTGTGATTGCTCTTCAACAGAGGTGAGATTGAGAATGTTATCACTGCTACTGAGAACACTGTTATTAGCACTGAGCAGTGAGTAGTTGTGATTGTTATTCAATAAAGGTGAGACTGTGAATGCTATCACTAGTGAGAAACTGTTCTTAGCAATGAGCAGTTGTGATTGCTCTTCAACAGAGGTGAGACTGTGAATGCTATCACCGGTGAGAAACTGTTCTTAGTAGTGAGCCGTTGTCATTGCTCTTCAATAGAGGTAAGACTGTGAATGCTATCACTACTACTGAGAACTCTGTTCTTAGCACTGAGCAGTGAGTAGTTGTGATTGTTCTTCAATAAAGGCGAGACTGTGAATGTTATCACTGCTACTGAGAAACTGTTCTTAACAGTGAGCATTTGTGATTGCTCTTCAACAGAGGTGAGACTGTGAATGTTATCACTGCTACTGATGCTACTGAGAACACTGTTCTTAGCACTGAGCAGTGAGTAGTTGTGATTGTTCTTCAATAAAGGTGAGACTGTGAATGCTATCACTGCTACTGAAAAACTGTTCTTAGCACTGAGCAGTGAGCAGTTGTGATTGTTCTTCAATAAAGGTGAGACTATGAATGCTACCACTGTTACTGAGAACACTGTTCTTAGCACTGAGCAGTGAGCAGTTGTGATTGCTTTTCAACAGAGCTAAGACTGTGAATGCTATCACTGCTACTGAGAAACTGTTCTTAGCAGTGAGCAGTTGTGATTGCTCTTCAATAGAGGTAAAACTGGGAATGCTATCACTGCTACTAAACAAATTTTTCTTTGCAGTGAGCAGTTGTGATTGCTGTTCAACAGAGGTAAGACTGTGAGTGCTATCACTTATACTGATAAACTGTTCTTAGCACTGAGCAGTGAGCAGTTGTGATTGCTCTTTAACTACTCTGCTCTCTGCCTGCTCACTGCTCAGTGTTGCCTGCTCTTTGTTTAAAAAAAAATTATGCGCGCAAATCAATAGTAAAATTATATTGAAAATTACGTGAAATAAAAGTTAGTTTATTATTGACATTTGTTGATTAATAACATATTGTTTATTTTACAATAACTAATAATCAAGGCCTATTTGTAATCTTTTCTTTTAATTAAATAGATGAAAAGCCTATTTCTACTGTTATGAACTGTTCATAGTTTCAGGTGTTTAACTAACGGTTAAGAAAAATCGAACAAATTATTATTTATATTAATTATTTTACAGAATTAAATGTAGCGTTAATTAGTAAATTAACAAGATACATATTTGTTAAATTTATGTATTAATTTTTGCTTTACATAGACTACTGCGAAAACATCGAACAGTTTTCCCTACTAGGCTATTTTGATTACACTACAACTTTATTAACTCTCTTTTTATTACAATAACATTTATTTTTAAGAAAATCATTTATGTTCAATTTATTTTATTTTTTCGATATATAATTATCAGTAGCTTATAATTTTACATATATTTTTGTACAATAATATAACATCTGCACTTATTTTACTAATTTTATATGTTTTATTAATTTCTTTTTTTAATCATATAATAATATATATATATATATATATATATATATATACTAGCTGTTACCCGTTGCGGCTTTGCCTGCAATTATAATGTAGGTAATAAAATTTATAGTCGATTTTCAAAATCTGAATAGGTTCATTTCATTTTAACATATTTCCATGTACAATATTATACGGTTTATGGTTTTCGGCCAAGACGTATAAATTTTTGCTACTCGATACTCTAAAACAGGGTTCTGTCATATTTTAATAAAATACAGTATTATTAAAAAGTCACTATTATACAATTAAACTGAAATAGTATTGTGTTTATCTAAGGTACCTAAATCGTGTTCATACCAAATTTAATCTCAATTGGTCCAGTAGCTAAAGTGTGATTGAATAACAAACAAATAAACAAAAACAAACTTTCAAAAATATAATATGATTAGTTGTTACCCGTCACGGCTTTGCCCGCAATCATAATATACATTAAAGATATATCACCGTGTTACGACCAATAATCGTTTCAATTAGGATTGGAGTATTTTTTTTTTAATAAAGGTTTTTTAACGCATCACCGTATTAGTTAAGTTATGGAGTACTCTTCTAAAAAAATTAACTTTTTTTCTGCATCACCGTATTAGGCCCAACAACCGTGTCAGTTAGGTTTGGAGTACTCTTTTTAAAAAAATAAATAAGGGTTTTTTTAATGCATCACCGTGTTAGGCCTAACAAACATGTTAGTTAGCTTATGGAGTATTCTTTAAAAAAAACAAAGATTTTTCACGCATCACCATGTTTAGGCCTAACAACCTTGTCAGTTAAGGTTTGGAGTACTCTTTAAAACAAATAAAGGTTTTTTTTCACACATCATCATCCTAACAACCATGTCAGTTAATATATGTAGTATTCTTTAAAAAAATATAAAACTTTTTTTAAGCATCACCGTGTTAGGCCTAACAACCGTGTAAGTTAGGATATGTGGTATTCTTTAGAAAATATAATTTTTTTTACGCACCACCGTGTCAGTTAGGATATGTAACTTAGTATTCTTTAAAAAAATATAAAGGTTTTTTTCACACACCACCGTGTCAGGCCTAACAACGGTGTCAGTTAGGATATGTAGCCTAGTATTCTTTAAAAAAATGTAAGGGTTTTTTCACGCATCACCGTGTTAGGCCTAACAACCGTGTAAGATAGGATATGTAGTATTCTTTAAAAAAATATAAATGTTTTTTCACGCATCACAGTGATAGGTCCAACAACCGTGTCAGGATATGTAGTATTCTTTAAAAAAATATAAAGGTTTTTTCACGCATCACCGTGTTAGGCCTAACAACCGTGTCAGTTAGGTTATGGTGTATTCTTTTTAAAAAATGGGTTTCTTATCACCAACAACCCGTGTTAGACGTATTTTTATTGTTTTACCGATCTACAAAACGTTACCGATTTTCGCCAGTAGTAATTTTGAGGTTATGTTGGTCATTATTATTTTCGATTTTTATCGTACTTCTCTTGCTTTCATATTTTAGATTCTTGCTTTTTGGCACATAATAAAGCATTTTAGTAACAAAAATGTCCAAAAATCCAGGATATGCTACACTGCAAATTTACCATTTTTTCATATAATGTAATTGTGCCAATATATATACTACCTTACAATTAAAGTCCTAATAATTAACCTTACAATTAATAATAATAATAAATAGAATTAATAATAATAAATACCTTACAATTAATAATTAAATTCGTGACTTACAATTAAGTCAGAATATGTTATATATTTTGCACTCTGCGACGAAAACATTGAAAAGTCTTAAACGAAAAATACAAGATTGTGATTATTTGACCTAATGAAACTTAAAATAACAAAACTACAAGCAAAAAAGCAAACCAGACTTTCACAAAGAGAAAATACTTACAATTACAGTAATTTTTAACGTATCGTAATCTGTACTCTACGTAGGGATTTTTTTACATTTAATATTGAAAATTCAACACAAAGTAACAAATTAAAGTCAGTTTTGAAAAAATTTCAACTAAAATAATTGAAAATGTTACATTAAAAGCAATAATTTTGAAATAAATGAAACACAGATTAGAATTCTTAAAATGGGATTAGATCTATGTCCATCTCAGGTACCTAAATCTCAGGTCCAGTAAACAGTTATTAAACATAACTACAGTTAACACATGCCACAAAACTAAATACTAATAATTATTTTGGGTTGGGTAAGTAGTATAATGACGTTTTGTAAAAATGGAATAGGCCTATGTTTATCTCAGATACCTAAACCATTATATATATATATATATATATATATATATATATATATATATATATATATATATATATATATATATATATATATATATATATATATATATATATATATAATTATATATATTTCTCATATGAAATTCACTAGCACAATAAACAGCACTGAGCAGTGACCGGTTAGCGCACGGCAGCACGATGTCTTATTAGTAAACTGTTCTCTAAACTGTGATTAAATCACTGCTACTGTTCACTGTTCCGAACATTCACTGCTAACAGAAAAATGTGTAACCCCACCACTAGTAAAAGTACACGTAAGACAATGTGCGCCAACCTGCTATCTAGAGAATTATTCTTAGAAATTTTGCAAAATTGTTTCTTTTACTGCCAATGTGAGATATATTCGCACATATACAGGTAAAATTTTAATGGTCTTTTAAAAAGTGATCTACAAGTCGTCACTACTTCGACGCTCTCTGGTCTCCAGGATCTGGATGTTTTCGTGATAGCGGTTCCATAGCTCATTTTTAAATGGAAATCACGATCTATTGTTGTTTTAATTTTTAGTTTAAAATACGCAGACTCGTGTCCCGTTTAATACGGAAGTAAATACGATATTGTAATTACAAACGCAATGAAGCTCTTTTTACATTTTAGGTCCTTCATAACATCAATTCAAGTTGAAATAAATTATTTGCGAAAAAACTTGAAATTTAATTTCGTCGCGTTTGTTTTTGCAACTCGACTTGATTACTTTTTATTGTATTTCCATCAATATGCCTGCTGAAACTTTAGATGTGTCGTGTAATTAAATTTAACGTTCCGCTCCTTTAAAATCGATTACTTTAAACGAACCGACGGAGTTAATAAATGATCGTTTTTTAATTTGATTAAATTTTATCGGCGAACAAACAGTTCAAACGAACAAATCTAAATCTTTTCCACTTTGTGAATTCCTTGAGATTTTTCAAAAGTAACAATATATCCGTCTACAAAACTGTTATAGTTGTTAGGAAATTTCCATTGGTGGCGTCCACAATGATAAGACCTACACCCGGAATTTTAAAATGTCCTAACATCTAGGTCGTTTATTGAACGTCCATTAAAAATTGTGTTTGTGTGTGTGTGTGTGTGTGTGTGTTGTGTAGTACTCCCGCAATCAAAATTTTCGGTCCATTCGATTCGAATGTAGCGCGGAAATCGATTTTGGTTCAACAGTTTCAAAATGGCGGTCATTTAAAATCTCTGAAAAATGTTGAATTTCATTTTTGTTTAAAAATAGTTTTGCAAAAACCGATTTCACCGCTGATGTCAGCGTTAAAGATTATTTAAATTAAAGTATTTTTAAATTTTCAGATGAATTTGAGATTGAGGAGTGAATTTGAGATGGCGAAGAGAGATGAAATTTGTACTTTCAATGTAATTTGTATGTTTTTGCATACTATACGCTATTGTATTATATATACGCGTATATAGTATATTGCGTATTGCAATTGTGCTAATATACGCAAATTTTAATGTTGGATTTATTTATGATTGTAATTGCAATGAAAATTCCTTCCTTTATTTCTCACGATGGAAAATAACAAAATAACTTTTAATATTTTTTTTAATATACGTTTTTGGACTAAGATACAATATATATATATATATATATATATATATATATATATATATGTTGTATATGTTAGTTGGGCCAATCATGGTGATGTGTGAAAAAAACCTTTATTTTATTTTAGAAAACTACATAACCTAATTGACACGGTATTTAGGCCTAACACGGTGATGCGTGAAAAACCTTTATATTTTTTTAAAGAATACTACATATCCTAATTGACATGATTGTTAGGCCTAACACAGTGATGCGTGAAAAAACCTATATATTGTTTTAAAGAATACTACATAACATAACTGATACTGATGTTGAGCCTATCACGGTGATGTGTGAAGAAAACCTTTAATTTTTTAAAGAATACTACATAACCTAATTGACACGGCTGTTAGGCCTAACACGGTGATGCGTGAAAAACCTTTATATTTTTTTAAAGAATACTACATATCCTAACTGACACGGTTGATGGGCCTGTCACGGTAATGTGTGAAAAAAACTTTATTTTTTTTAAATAGTACTGAAAACCTTAACTGACACGGTTGTTAGGTCTAACATGGTAATGCGTGAAAAATACTTTATATTTTTTTAAAAGAATACTCCATAAGCTAACTAACATGGTTGTTATACCTAACACGGTGACCCATTAAAAAAACCTTTATTAAATTTTTTTTTAAATAGTACTTATAACCTAATTGACACGGTTGTTGGGCCTAATAAGGTGACGCATGAAAAAAACCGTTATATTTTTTTTAAAGAGTACTCCATAACTTAACTAACACGGTTGTTAGGCCTAACACAGAGATGCGTGAAAAAACCATTACATTTTTTTAAAGAATACCACATATCATAACTGACATGGTTGTTGGGCCTATTATGGCAATGTGTGAAAAAACCGTTATTTTTTTAAAGAGTACTCCAAACCTTAACTGACACGGTTGTTAAGTCTAACATGGTGATGCGTGAAAAATGTTTATATTTTTTTAAAGAATACTCCATAAGTTAACTAACATGGTTGTTAGGCCTAACGCGGTGATGTATTAAAAACCTTTATTTATTTTTTAAAAAGAGTACTTCAGAACCTAACTGGCACGGTTGTTGGGCATAATACGGTGATGCAGGGAAAAAGCCTTATTTTTTTTTAAAGAGTACTCTATAACTTAACTAACACGGTGATGCGTTAAAAACCTTTATTTTAAAAAAGAAATTCACCATAACCTAACTGACACGGTTGTTGGTCCTAACACGGTCATGCGTGATCTTTAATGTATATTACGATTGCGGGCAAAGCCGTGACGGGTAACAGGTAATCATATTATTTTTCTGAAAGTTTGTTTTTGTTTATTTGTTTGTTATTCAATCACACTTTAACTACTGGACCAATTGAGATTAAATTTGGTATGAACACGGTTTAGGTACCTGAGATAAACACAATACTATTCCAGTTTAATTGAATAATAGTGACTTTTTAATAATACTGTATTTTATTAAAATATGACAGGACCATGTTTTAGAGTATCGAGTAGCAAACATGTATATTTCTTTGCCGAAAACCATAAATCGTATAATATTGTAAATAGTATATTTACATTTACATTTAATTTATGTAATATATTATTAAATGAAATGACCTATTCTGATTTTGAAAATCGACTATAAATTTTATTGCCTATATTATAATGTGTGTGTGTGTGTGTGTGTGTGTGTGTGTGTGTGTGTGTGTGTATGCGTGCTTGCATAAATTAGCACTTCATCACAGCTGAAAAGTACATAAATTAGCATTTAATCGCCGCTGAAAGTTGCATAAATTAGCATTTAATCGCCGTTGAAAGTTGCATAAATTATCATTTAATCGCCGTTGAAAGTTGCATAAATTAGCATTTAATCGCTGCTGAAAGTTGCATAAATTATCATTTAATCGCCGTGAAAGTTGCATAAATTAGCATTTAATCGCCGTTGAAAGTTGCATAAATTAGCATTCAATCGCCGCTGAAATCTGTATAAATTAGCATATCAACACAGCTGAAACTGAATAAATTAGGATTTAACACGGCTGAATGCTACATAAATTAGCATTTGTTCGCCGCTGAAAGTTGCATAAATTATCAGTTTATTACAGCTGAAAGGTACATAAATTAGCATTTCATCGCCGCTGAAATCTCTGTACATTAGCATTTTAATTCCATTGTTAATCAAAAGTAGTTATACAGATTTAGATAGTAAAATTTGATTTTTAAAGAAAAATCACGGTTAATTTTATTTTTTAATTAAATTATTCGTGCATGTATTGTTATTTTTTTTGAAATTCGTTTTATGCCGTCAGCGAGTCGAGTGGGTTGAGTGATTACAGTAATTTACTGGAACTGAACTAGGTTTACTGATATGAAAAGGATATTTTCACAAATACAAGTGAAACGAAGATTACTATATACTTTCAACAAGTAACCTGTTTAGACAAAGAAGGTGAACGCGAGGTTAAGGTGGAGGGATTCAATCAAGCCGAGCGATGCAAGTTAATCCCCGGGATTGAATTTATGTTTACCTTTATTGTCTGACTTCTAGTCAGATTACTTTCGGCAATCCATTTAACAGCAACGCGATAAGACGCAAGGCTGTTCTGTTGCAGTGATAAGACAAGAATTTCGTTTTAAGAAATAAACGCAGTGTAATATATATATTAATAATATTAAGTGAAATATGAATACTGCATTTTCCGAATGTTTAAAATAGTAACTCATGTACGTTAAATTTATGATACTTGTAAAATATGATAAACATGATTCATCAGTATAACACTTTTGTATGATACATTAGTATATCAATGACCGAGTGAAGTGACCTGACCGTACGGCATTTGGTTTGTGTGTGTGTGTGTGTGTGTGTGTGTGTGTGTGTGTGTGTGTGTGTGTGTGTGTGCGCGCGTGTGTGTGTGCGTGCGTGCCTGCATGTGTGTGTGATCAAAACGAAAAAACCTGATAAACCTATTTTTTATTTTTATCTAAACAATAAATTTTTCAGGCCCGAAATGTTGGAATTTAGAGAGAGACAGAGAGAGAGAGAGAGAGAGAGAGAGAGAGAGAGGGAGGGAGAGAGAGTGATAGAAAACGTGAAAACTTCTCAACACTCAAGTTTAAACAGTATTATATATATATATATATATATATATATATATATATATATATATATACATATCCGAAGAAAGTATCATTTCCAATTTCAAACGATATCATACCCCTATATACATTTTGTAGTCATCCTCTATATTTTCCCTCGGTTCGGAATGTAACAAAAAAATATTTTCGCCAAATTTCATAGCAATCGGTTGCATCGTTTACGAGTAAGAAATGCGTTACAGACAGAAAAACGGACGGACACGTGCATGAATTCATAAGGGTTCTTGATTTTACCTACTAATCGTGAAAAAATACATTAAGTTTTACATAAATCTAATGGTGGTATCTATCTAAATGGCCAAAAACAGAGCTGAACTTTAAAACATGTTTGCTACATCAGCTGGTATTTAGATCTTGGGGGAACGTGTATCTATATTGCATAACCTGCGCCTTGTTCTATAATAATTATACTGCTGAGTCTTTTTAGCAAGTCATGTAAAATTTTCTTCACTATCAAACTATTGCTTCTTTTGTATGTTAGTTTGTGTGTGTGTGTGTGTATGTGTTTATTTATTTATTTTTACAATCAAAAAGTAAGAAGTTAATAAATAATGAAAAATAAGCAGTTGTCTCTTTGACGTGATGGAAGCAAAACATATTTTTTTTTAATTTTACTAAAAAAAGAAAAAGTAATATGAACCAGGTTCTTCGACAGATTTATTTTCGTAATTTCAGAACTTTTAATATTTAATCAGACTGTGCATCGTATAATTGAAAAAATAAATATTTTTTATATATTTTAAATAGCCGCCATTTTGAAACGGTATTGCTAAGTAAGGTCCGAGGTATAAGCGAAAATCAATTCTTGTATCTAAAACGGACCGAAATTTAAGTCATAGTGGTAGCCGCTCCAATAGCTCATATTCTAATGGAACTTCTTCAACAAATAGTCAACCACAATTAATTATCAAGTGATGTGAGAGGAAATGACGCGGCAGTCAAGCGATAATTATATTTACGATGAAGCAATCAACAACGCGAAGAACACTGATTACATAAACTTAATTAAACACCAATCTAAAACCTTTTAATCGCAGGAAACCTTTCTGCTTCTCGGCTTGGTGAAGGCTTCCTCAGTGTTACTTGGTAACTTTGACAACGGTTCTTGCAATAGAAACAAATTATTGCAATAAAACAATCATCGATTTTTGTAATTTACTCTGTAAATGCATTAAATAGTGCAAACATAACCATATTTGATTATTTCCCCCAAAGATTCCTGCCAAAAACGTAGGATGATGAGAAAATTAGGTCATAAGATTTTTCTGATTTTTTAGTCGTACATTCTAAATTCTAATCGAGCAAAGATTGTCTGCGCGCGTGTAAAATGGATTTCATGCAGAAGAATTTTGCTTAAACTTTAATAATTTTGGACCACAGAAGTCGATTGGCGAAATCTTTAATTCGAGGAAAAGTCACTGCTCGGAATTATAGATAGTCCCGGGTTCAAACTTCCTCAAATATTTGGAGATAACCCATTCACAAACCTAATTTTTCATAAAATATCTTTTTCGTCATCTATTATTGTATAAAACATATATATTAGAGAACATCAGCTGTTATTATTTAAAACTTTGTGCCTTAAAGAACGTCAGCTGTTATTATGTGTTTTATAACAAAACAACAACTGTTATTGTTTAAAACTATATTTTTCAAAGAACATCAGCTGTTCTTATTTGAAACACGTGTTTTAGAGTACATCAGCTGTAATTATTTAACAACGTGTGTTTTAGAGAACATCAGCTGTTATTATTTAAAACCATGTGTTTTAAAGAATAGGCCTATCAGGTGTTATTTAAAGTCATGTGTTATAAATGTATAGGGTCCGCCAATGAAACGGGATGATAAAATAAAATAATTGATTTTTGGAAAAAAACTTTTTTAATATTTTCATAATAAATATTTGGAAGTACAAGAATAGCCATTATGGATACAATACGAAAAAATATTATTTTTGAACACTACGTCTACCAAACACAGTTTAGGGACTCCATTGCAGTTAAGGCATTCCTGGAGCCTGACTTGGAAGTTTTGCATGACCTCTCGCAGCATGTTGGCTGGTATTGCAACAATTTCGTCCACAATTCGTTGTTTAAAGGGCTTGAACGGTTGCGGGTGGATCTGCTTAAAATACTTTTGTTTTTAGTCATCCTCATAAAAAACCGTCGCAAGCAGGACTTCTAACCATAACCTGTTGAATAGCTGCGATATTTTCAGGTGTTCGAACAGTTTTTACATTCCTGCCTCTTTTGTTAGACATGGATCCGTTTGCTTGAGGTTGTTTACCCACGTTCGAATTGCATTGTCTGACGGAACAGGCTGGTTATGCGGTGTGTTAAAATGACATCGGAAAGAACGAATGTTTTTTGCGAGTTTGCGAAAACTTTCGTCATTTTGATAATACGCTTTCACCGCGTAGCGACGTTGTTCACCCGCCCAACGATCCATTAAAACTAAATGGTAGATTGTTCAAGTGGTGACGGCCAGTAACCATCCCCCCACTACCTGCCAACTTTGTCTCAAGGCCACCTACAATCATCCCGTTTCATTGGCGGACCCTATTATCACATTTTATATATTCAATATATTGTATATAGTATGTTTTAGTGTTTTAAAAAAATAATGAAATTGTTGTAATAACCATTGTTTCTTTTTTCATCACTACATTAGTTTGAATCTCAGAGTATGGCTCGGTCCATTAGTACTGAAACTTTATTACACCATGTTTATTTTTGGTTTTTCCGATTCAATGGTAAACCATACATTTATTTTATTTTTTTAGAAATAAAACCGAAATTTTTATACTTTTTTATACATTTTTTTGATCTGATTTCACCATTGTAATTAGCATTAAAATATGAAAATGTTGAGGTTATGTTAAATTAAACGAACAGTACATTATAATAATATACTGATGCATTTCAATAATTAACGTCATAATTAAACAATTATTATTTCAGTTTGAGGACTGAAATCGTATGAAATATATCTAATATGTTTTTAATATGTTATAACAATACATATTGTTCCTTTTTTTTAAATCCTTATCCATTATGTCAGCAAGTCATCTGCATGCAGTAAATTCAGTATTATACTACAGCCTTTTAGGGTATTAATAGTAAATTAACATACTATGGTAGAATGGCATGGTCTGGGGTATTTAATATCACAACTTTGGATCAAGAGTCCCTGCATGGTACAGGCGTACAATACAAAAGTGACATTCAACATCCAAGGGGATTACCTTCCACAAAGACTTACACAATGCCACTCATTGTAATGAGCTCCCTTGCAAACATTGGGGGTGGAATATATTGCTGTCACGTTGTAAGAAGTGATATCCAAATCTTTTATGTGGGAGTGTACTCAGGTTATCGAGTAAAACAAGCTCGTACGTTTAAAGATGGCTGTCATTATTAATCTTATAAAGCATGGTACCCATAAGAAATTTTGGGCACGGGAAAATTTGTCATCGTACGCCTATAATTGGTTTTATTTTATTTATTGGTTTTTATTATTGTCTGTTAAACATTCATATTTACAGTTAACAAATATTTTTCACAGTTTTTCTCTAACACACCTTAAAAAAGTCATCTCTGGGTCCGGAACTCTCAGGTACTCTTGGACCTCCCTTTATGCTTATAATTAAATTTGCTCGCTTTTAATTATTTCCTTTAAGAACATTGGTTGCAGAAACTATCACTAAAAAAAACAACGTTTAATCATTTAACATCGTTCAATCGGATTTTGCTAAAATTTCGTGTAACATATTTAAATAAAATAAATTTACGTTTCGAAAGCGAGTCGAATAAACGGCTTGTGCTCGTCTTTAGCAGATATACTTTGGAAAATGAGCTATCATGGTACAACCCAGAATCGGTACTTTGAAATGAGGCGCCAGTCATAACTTCTAGTTGAGGGGTCGTTAAAATTTATACATATCGACACCAGTAAAGTATCGATACTCCTCTTTCGATACATAGTGTTTTTTCGATACTTTAACTAATATCAGTACTACTAATAAGCTATCGTTAAATTATTTTGTTAAGCCTAACAACACTACCGCCGGCCCTCGACAGGTTCGAACCTGAGATCTCTTATACACAAAGCACCATTAAACCATCCCGAGATGACCAAAGTGCAATGTAGGCTGTAAACATTTCAGTCATCCTGCAGAATCTACATATTTATATCTCACTCAGTCTAATGGCTAACAAATTAGTTTATGTCAGTATTATATTATAATTACTTAGTTCTATATTTATTGAAATGACTACTTCTTATCGCTGTGTTTGGATTTATGTTTTGCAAGGGGAAAACATTCAGTTTGCCGTCACGGAACTCTAACACATCCATACGCGCACTCTAGTGACATGGTTTGTTTACTGATTAATAAAATGTATTTTTGAAGTGAAAACTTGTATGGTCGCGGTTAACAAAACATGGGTTAACAAAACATTTGCTTTCACATCACGCTTGAATACGTAATGCATACCTCACAGCATATATTGTTCTTGTATATATCTAGACTAGAAGTGACTTCTTGTAAACAGCTGATTTCCTTCAATATCATTTCAGTTGAGATTATGTTTCTTGTTTTTGTTAATTTTAAAAATGTGTATTTTTTAAAATTGTGTAGTTAAATTATTTAGTGTATATGACCTATTTTGTCGCCAGTCCCGCACTGCCTAAGTTTTTTAATTGTTTTGTGTATATCTATATATTATTTATTAAAATATTAGTTATTTATTAAAATATTAACATAAACTAACAGAACTACTGTAACTGATAACACTGACGGGCGCGTTACTACTGATGAAGACTCCGCAGTCCCGAATGTAACAACATACGAGTTGCACGTATCGTTTGACCAAACCAAATTTCATCGTATGTATTTTAATCGTGTAATTGTGTTCAGTGTTTGTGACATGTGTTTTAAATGTTTTGTTTGACTTTGTGACGACCTCAACAGAGGGATGTAACATTTTGTATCACGGCCTGAAGATAGAACAATAGAGTTTCGAAACCGCGGTAGCCTTTACGAGGTGAGTATATAGACCACTGACGGGAAGAATAGGTCATAATCCTAATTGCTTAAATATTATTTGTATGCACATATTTTCATTTACTGTTTTTTGTTACATAAATATTATATTTTTTACCTTATGTGTGTAAGAATTGATTTTACGTATTCATTGTTTCCGATGTACACAATATTATTATACCTGGTATATTTTTTTAATTTAATGGTTTTCTTTTTAATAAGAAGTGAACAGAAACAGCACTATGAAAATTATCTATTAAATTTCTTTGATGTTTGCGTCATATTTCTATTGATACATTTATTTGATAGCTATTTTTTCGGTAAATTCTTTTCGATTTTTACGCAGTATCGATACTTTTTTTCAAATACCAGTATATAGTAAAAGTATCGATAATTTTTTTTATATTTCATCCCTGTGTATTCAGATAATAACATCTGATGAATGGTGTATTATTAAGTTGTAGTAGATAGTTCCAAAAAATTGGTTCAAATTGCTTATTTATTTTATACGTTAATGTTGTTTGGCTAAAACACTGAAATAACCATTTATCACCACACATTTTGCTTTTAAAAAATTATTTTTTAGATATAATGTGAAAATATTATATCTCCAAACATACGCGAGTCGTTTTGAGCCGACATATACATCGAGGTTTTTTTCATCGCACAACTTTAACTATAAGACTAACAAATTGCCAGTCGCCATGGTTACCAGTTGCACGAGTAGTAAGCAGCTTCCCTTTGTAAACAGATCCATTGTCTCATTAACCTAGATCCGAAGCAATGGACCAACGGGCATCCTGAACAGTTGGTATTCGTTAAAAAAACAGATTAACAATTATTTCAGTGTTCACTGAAAGCGTGTACGTCCAAAATGTCAGGAGTACCTTAGATAAATTTAGATGATACTTAAAAATTGAAAAATTTAATTTAGCTGATTGCAATTAGATTTTTTAGAGATTTTTCGTTGAAGCGGTTAAGTACATGAGCGTTCATCGTGGTAAGACCCAAACCCTAAAACTTGAAACTAGAACTTTTATATTACTGTTGAAACTGAAAAATACTTAATAGGTTTAGATAGTTTCAAAATGGCGGCGATTTGAAATTTGTAATGTATAATGTTTCGAAACCCGTTAATTTTACAAAATAATTACAAGAGGCAAAAATTTCCTCTTTAAATGCAATGCAAATGAAATTATGTTTTTAGTTTTTCTGTAATTTAAATGATAATTTAAATTGATTTAATTCTGTGGTAGTTTGACGAAAAAACGGAAACAATTATAGAACTAGTAAAAATAATTTAAAAGATTATATAAACATATTTAACGATATAATTAGTTTTATGTCTAATACTACGTGTTATTATTTTAAAAAATTGATATATTTTTAGCTGTAAATTACAAGGATTTAAAATTTCCTTTGTTACTTAGTGTAAAAAAAATTGAGAAAAATATTCATCTTATTTCCTTTAGTAATTTTAAAATGGAGTATAATTAACTGTTTGATGCGATTTATCACGTAAACCGTTAATTATGCAAAATATTTTCAAGTTCCGTTAAATAAACAGATTTCTTTTTTAAAAAATAAATCCCATAAAAATAATCCCATAGATTAAAGACTGAATCTAGTCTAAATTTTAATCTAAAGGTTACAATATTTCAGTAAAGTATGTTTACATAACGTTTTCCTTGTTTAATTAGTGGAATACATTCTGATATTCTATCTGTTTCTTCTTGTAACACCTTGTATATAAGAACTCTGTACTCGATGTGGTTAAGGTAACGCTCAGTCTGCTGTTTCCCTAAAATGCGTAACTCAAGGTTGTGAGTTCGAGACTCAGTTACTGCCATTTCTTTTTTTTCTGATAACGCTAATTGCTCGTCCTCATTAGCCTAAAATAAAGTATGGACGTTAAGCAAAAAAATATATATATATATTTATATATATATATATATATATATATATATATATATATATATATAAAAGAATTTCAATTTAATTATAGTAATATCTCTCTTTCCTGTAAAATCTTTTTTATTAAGAATCTCTTTATAACAAAAATTTCTCTATAACAACAAAACATATTTAATTTCTTTCCTATAGCGAAATTGTCACTTGCGCTATTGAGGCCAATGAAATTCCAAGAATCGCTTTATAGCGGCGAAATGCGTGCACACTTCCTATTCTTTTATCCTATTTCTCAGTATGTCATTCGATTGTTAAAAGCAGTGAGTAGTGCGCCAACTGAATCGAATGTTTTGTGACTAGTACATTTTGCAGGTAGTGCATTATTATTTTATACTCTTACAAATATAGTGTTACTAGCTGTTACCCGTTGCGGCTTTGCCTGCAATTATAATGTAGGCAATAAAATTTAAAGTCGATTTTCAAAATCAGAATAGGTCATTTCATTTTAATATATTTCTATTTACAATATTATACGATTTATGGTTTTCGGCAAAGAAATATACATGTTTGCTACTCGATACTCTAAAACAGGGTCCTGTCATATTTTAATAAAATACAGTATTATTAAAAAGTCACTATTATTCAATTAAACTGGAATAGTATTGTGTTTATCTCAGGTACCTAAACCGTGTTCATACCAAATTTAATCTCAATTGGTCCAGTAGTTAAAGTGTGATTGAATAACAAACAAATAAACAAAAACAAACTTTCAGAAATATAATATGATTACCTGTTACCCGTCACGGCTTTGCCCGCAATCGTAATATACATTAAAGATCACGCATGACCGTGTTAGGACCAATAACCGTGTCAGTTAGGTCATGGTGTATTTCTTTTCTAAAATAAAGGTTTTTTAACGCACCACCGTGTTAGTTAAGTTATGGAGTACTCTTTTAAAAAAATGGAGTACTCTCAATACCTTTTTTCCTGCATCACCGTATTAGGCCCAACAACCGTGTCAGTTAGGTCCTGAAGTACTCTTTTTTAAAAAATAAATAAAGGTTTTTTTAATGCATCACCGCGTTAGGCCTAACAACCATGTTAGTTAACTTATGGAGTATTCTTTAAAAAATATATAAAGATTTTTCACGCATCACCATGTTAGGCCTAACAACCGTGTCAGTTAAGGTTTGGAGTACTCTTTAAAAAAAATAACGGTTTTTTCACACATCGCCATGATAGGCCCAACAACATGTCAGTTAGGATATGTGGTATTCTTTAAAAAAATATAAAGGTTTTTTACGCACCACCGTGTCACTTAGGATATGTAGCCTAGTATTCTTTAAAAAAATATAAAGGTTTTTTTACGCATCACCGTGTTAGGCCTAAGAACCGTGTCAGTTAGGATATGTAGAATTCTTTAAAAAAATATAAAGGTTTTTTCACACATCATCGTGATAGGCCAACAATCATGTCAGTTAAGATACGTAGTATTCTTTAAAAAAATATAAAGCTTTTTTTCACGCATCACTGTGTTAGGCCTAACAACCGTGTTAGTTATGTTATGGAGTACTCTTTAAAGAAAATATATCGGTTTTTTCATGCATCACCTTATTAGGCCCAACAACTGTGTTAGTTAGGTTGTAAGTACTATTTAAAAAAAATTAATAAAGGTTTTTTTATGGATCACCGTGTTAGGCATAACAACCATGTTAGTTAGCTTATGGAGTATTATTTTAAAAAAATATAAAGTATTTTTCACGCATTACCATGTTAGACCTAAAAACCGTGTCAGTTAAGGTTTTCAGTACTATTTAAAAAAATAAAGGTTTTTTCACACATTACCGTGATAGGCCCAACAACCGTGTCAATTATGTTATGTAGTATTCTTTAAAAAAAAAGGTTTTCTTCACACATCACTGTGATAGGCTCAACATCCTTATCAGTTATGTTATGTAGTATTCTTTAAAACAATATACAGGTTTTTTCACGCATCACCGTGTTAGGCCTAACAACCATGTCAGTTAGGATATGTAGTATTCTTTAAAAAAAATATAAAGGTTTTTCACGCATCACCGTGTTAGGCCTAACAACCGTGTCAATTAGGTTATGTAGTATTCTAAAAAAAAATTAAGGTTTTTTTCACACATCACCAATATAGGCCCAACAACCGTGTCAGTTGGGATATGTAGTAGTCTTTAAAAAAATATAAAGTTTTTTTCACGCATCACTGTGTTAGGCTTAACAACAACCAGTCATTGTGGAAAGAAAACTGACTCCTGATCATCAGTTTGGCTTCAGAGACAGGCATTCTACAATTGATCAAGTACACCGAGTTGTACATGTAATAGAAAAAGTCCTGGAAGAATGCAAAATATGTTCGAGTATATTTCTAGACGTTGCCAAAGCATTTGACAAGGTCTGGCACGAAGGATTAATCTTCAAACTTCAGCGTGATCTTCCGGAACAATTTCATCACATTCTGGAATCTTACCTGTCAGAGAGATTTTTCATCTGACATAATGTGCTGAGGAATGTATCAGCAGGAGTACCTCAAGGGAGTGTCCTTGGGCCCGTACTTTACTTGTTGTACACTAGAGACATTCCCCAAGAAGTTGATACAATCACAGCAACCTTTGCAGATGATACAACAATTTTGGCGACAGGAAATACTGTGGAAGAGGCATCGAATAAACTTCAAAGAGCAGTTGATAGAGTTTGCATTTGGATGAAGAAATGGAGATTAAAACTAAATGAATCCAAATCAACCTATGTCAACTTTACAAATAGAAAAATCAACCCAATTCCACTTATAATTAATAACCATGTAGTAACTCCAGAAAATTCTGCTAAATACTTGGGGATGACACTGGATGCAAAGCTCCACTGGAAAGAACATGTCAAAAAGAAAAAGGTTGAATTAAACATGCAATTTAGGAAAATTAACTGGTTGATAGGGAGAAACTCAGATTTAGACCTACAAAATAAACTGCTTCTATACAAGCAAATACTGAAGCCGGTGTGGACCTATGGAATCCAGCTGTGGGGCTGCACAAAAATACAAATGTAAAAGTAATTCAAACTTTCCAGAATAAAGTCCTGCGAAGTATTGTAAGGGCTCCGTGGTTCGTTCTGCAATGACAGTCTTCATAGGGACCTTAGGATGAAAACTGTCTCAGAAGAAATCAAAAGATTTGCAGAGAAACACAAGCAAAGACTTATACATCACGATAACAAGGAAATAGCTTGCTTATTAGACAACTCTGGCGAGATCCGTCGCTTGAAAAGGACGAAGCCTTTGGAACTTTGCAGTGAGAGTGTATAACTAATCACACATGAACAGAGTGTGTGTTCATCAGGAGTCCATCAGTGGGTGTTACTTCAACAAACAGTGACATTACTATTAAATGTATATTGCTGGATAGGCTTTATTGCCTAGTTGTAATTATGTTAAATAAAAAAAAAAAAAGTTATGTTATGTAGTATTCTTTAAAACAATATACAGGTTTTTTCACGCATCACCGTGTTAGGCCTAACAACCATGTCAGTTAGGATATGTAGTATTCTTTAAAAAAAATATAAAGGTTTTTCACGCATCACCGTGTTAGGCCTAACAACCGTGTCAATTAGGTTATGTAGTATTCTAAAAAAAAATAAGGTTTTTTTCACACATCACCAATATAGGCCCAACAACCGTGTCAGTTGGGATATGTAGTAGTCTTTAAAAAAATATAAAGTTTTTTTCACGCATCACTGTGTTAGGCTTAACAACCGTGTCAATTAGGATTGTAGTATTCTTTAAAAAAATATAAAGGTTTTTTCACGTATCTCCGTGATAGGCCCAACAAGCGTGTCAGGATATATAGTAGGCTATTTTTAAAAAAATATAAAGGTTTTTTCACGCATCACCTTGTTAGGCCTAACAACCGTGTCAGTTTGATTATGCAGTATTCTTTTAAAAAATGGGTTTCTTATCACCCAAAACTCGTGTTAGACGTATTTTTATTGTTTTACCGATTTACAACACATTACTTATTTTCGCCGGGTAGCAATTTTGAGGTTATGTTGGTCACTTTTATTTTCGATTTTATCATACTTCTCGTGCTTTCATATTTTGGATTCTTGCTTTTGGGCACATAATAAAGCATTTTAGTAACAAAAATATCGAAAAATAAGGATATGCAACATTGCATATTTACTATTTTTTCACATAATGTAATTACACAAATATATATGCTACCTTACAATTGGCACTCTGTGTAGGATTTTTTTACATTTAATATTGAAAATTCAACACAAAGTAACAAATTAAAGTCAGTTTTGAAAAAAATTTCAACTAAAATATTGAAAATGTTACATTAAAAGCAATAATTTTGCAATAAATAAAACACAGATTAAGATTCTTAAAACAGGATTGAATCTATGTTAATCTCAGGTACCTAAATGACAGGTCCAGTAAATAACTACAGTTAACACATGCCACAAAACTAAAAACTGATAATTATTTTGGGCTGGGTAAGTAGTATAATGACATTTTGTAAAACGGTAATAGGCCTATGTGTATCTCTGATACTTAAACCATATTCGTACCAAATTTCATCTCAATTGGTCCAGTGGTTAAAGCGTGATTGAATAACAAACAAACAAACACACAAACTTTCAGAAATATAATATGAATTAGATTGTATTACCTGTTACCCGTCACGGCTTTGCCCGCAATCGTAATATACATTAAAGATACGCATCACCGTGTTACGACCAACAACCTTGTCAGTTAGGTTTTCTTTTTTTTTTTTTAATAAATAAAAGGTTTATTTTTTAAAATAAAGGTTTTTTTAACGCATTACCGTTTTACTTAAGTTATGGAGTACTCTTTAAAAAAAATTGTTTCCTGCATCAACGTATTAGTTAGTTACGTTGTCAGTTAGTTACCGTGTCAGTTAGGTTTTGGAGTACTCTTTTTTAAAAAATAAATAAAGGTTTTTTTAATGCATCACCGCGTTAGGCCTAACAACCATGTTAGTTAACTTATAGAGTATTCTATAAAAAAAATATAAAGATTTTTCACGCATCACCATGTTAGGCCTAACAACCTTGTCAGTTAAGGTTTGGAGTACTCTTTAAAAAAAATAACGGTTTTTTTCACACATCGCCATGATAGGCCCAACAACCATGTCAGTTAGGATATGTGGTATTCTTTAAAAAACATATAAAGTTTTTTTACGCATCACCGTGTTAGGCCTAACAACCGTGTCAGTTAGGATATGTTGCCTAGTATTATTTAAAAAAATATAAAGGTTTTTTCACTCATCACCGTGTTAGGCCTAACATCCGTGTCAGTTAGGATATGTAATATTCTTTTAAAAAATATAAAATTTTTTTTTCACGCATCACCATGTTAGGCCTAAAAACCGTGTCAGTTAAGGTTTGGATTACTCTTTAAAAAAAATAACGTTTTTTTCACACATCGCCATGATAGGCCCAACAACCATGTCAGTTAGGATATGTGGTATTCTTTAAAAAAATATAAAAGTTTGTTTACGCATCACCGTGTTAGGCCTAACAACCGTGTTAGTTAAGTTCCATAAAAAAATATAAAGGTTTTTTGTTAGAGTACTCTTAAAAAAAAAAATAAAGGTTTTTTCATGCATCACCGTATTAGGCTCAACAACCGTGTCAGTTAGGTTATTAGTACTCTTTTAAAAAAAGAAATAAAAGGTTTTTTTAATGGATCACTGTGTTAGGCCTAACAACCATGTTAAGTTAGCTTATGGAGTATTCTTTAAAAAAATTTATAATTTTTTTGTTCACACATCACCGTGATAGGCCCAACATCCGTGTCAGTTAAGATATGTAGCCTAGTATTCTTTAAAAAAATATAGGTAAATGTTTTTTCACGCATCACCGTGATTGGCCTAACTACCGTGTCAGTTAGGTTATGCTTTATTCTTTTAAAAAATGGGTTTCTTATTACACGAAACCCGTGTTAGACGTATTTTTATTGTTTTACCGATCTACAACACGTTACCGATTTTCGCCGGTAGCAATTTTGAAGTTATGTTTTTCACTTTTATTTTGGATTTTTATCGTTCTTCTCGTGCTTTCTTATTTTTGATTCTTTCTTTTGGGCACATAATTAAGCATTTTAGTAACAAAAATATCGAAAAATCCAGGATATGTTACACTGCATATTTACCATTTTTTCTTATAATGTAATTACACAAATATTGGCACAGTAATATTTGTAATTAATTACAAATACACATTAATTTTAATATTACATACATTTGGCACTCTGCGTAGGGATTTTTTTACATTTAATATTGAAAATTCAACACAAAGTAACAAATTAAAGTCAGTTTTGAAAAAATTTCAACTAAAATAATTGAAAATGTTACATTAAAAGCAATAATTTTGCAATAAATAAAACACAGATTAAGATTTGTAAAATTGGATTAGATCTATGTCCATCTCTGGTGCCTAAATATCATTTCCAATAAACAGTAATTAAACCTAACTACAGTTAACACATGTTACAAAACTAAATACTAATAGTTATTTTGGGCTGGGTAAGTAGTATAATGACGTTTTTAAAACGGGAATAGGCCTATGTGTATCTCAGATACTTAAACCATATTCGTACCAATTTCATCTCAATTGGACCAGTGGTTAAAGCGTGATTGAATAACAAACAAACACACACACTTTCAGAAATATAATATGAATTAGATAGATGGCGTCGAAACAAAAAAAATTATCGTCAGATGTAACGGTTAGAGTTTCGCGTGAATTAGAAAAAGGTGTGAAGCAAGTTGATTTTTAATTAATTTTGCTAGTTCTTCTGTTGGCACGATATTGAAAAATAAAAATAAAATAAATAAGGCCTGTAATGAAGCTAAGAGCTTGAAGAAAATTCGAAAGTCAGAATTTGAAGGACTTGATAAAGCGGTTCTTCAGTAGTTTTGGCAAATTTTGCATTTTTTTTCAATTATTCCTATAGTATTTTATTCGTACAGTATTATTTAATAAAAATTGTTTTTAAATACTGTAAATAGTGTACTTGTATTTCAATAAAGTTTGAACTAAATATTTCAATTTAAAAGTAGTTACAAGTCGTTTTACGAATACATGTTATACACGTTTTGTTTGAACTCTCTCTTTAGCGTAAATCTCTTTACAGCGGAGATAACTAACTTTACTTCAATGCCTCTATATAGAGATTTTACTCTGTGTGTGTGTGTGTTTATTTGTTCACACAGACACAGACACACACACACACACACACACACACACACACACACACACACACACACACACAGAGAGAGAGAGAGAGAGAGAGAGAGAGAGAGAGAGAGAGAGAGAGAGAGAGAGAGAGAGATTTATTTATTTATTGACAAAAATATTCGTTCATGTGAGGTTATAAATTTCTCTTATATTTTATAAATTCTTTTCAATCATTCTATCGCGTCGACGAGCGAATTGTGTATTATGATTATTTTTGTATCTTTAGGAATTAGATAGCGTAAACCTTTGAACCCGTGTACAGTATGATTTAATAATATAAAAAGTTCAAACCAGTTCATTGTGTTCGTCTTCAAATTATAAATAAAGAATAACAACTTTGACGATAACAAAATAATTAATTTCGTCTGCCGCTATACAAGCAGTTACTTTCTATATTCCCGTGAGATGTTTTCCAATTTATTCGTCCGCCCAAATTTGCGAAGCAATCCTATTGGTTCATTCTCTGCAAGGGCTTTACTTTTGTTAAATCCGTTGCCTAAAGTATTTTTGTAAATAAAATTATTTAACCGCAGAAAGGGGTTCATCTGATTCCGTTGTCGATGGATTCGTGAACTCGGCAAATGATGTGGTCACGCGAAACAGAAATGATTTCAGGGATATTTTTTCGTTTCCAGTTGGCAACACTGAAATTGTTCACACAGCGGCGAGGTATTAGCCTAATTACACTAAATTCACTCTAACACTATAAATTATTTAAACACAATTTTGACACACTGGACCAAAAGAACTAAAATGAGTGTGTGCGCATGAGCAAGAAGTAAAAGGTTTGAGTTGAAGTAGCTCTAACGTGATGGAAGTGAATTTACGAAAGTAAATTCTTATCTCGCCCTTTTCTTTGAATTCTGACCTAATAATGGCAATCAGCATTGAAATCTTCATATACTAGCATTTTTAATTTTCAAATTGTGTGGGAAATTGGAAAATAATGAACCCTGGGAGCCGTCAAATAAAATTTCTTAACTGCAACCGATTTAAAAAATTCAATAAACAAATTTGTGACGTTTTTAACGCAGATTACGGTGGTAAAATCGTATTTTCAAAAACTTTTAAGACAAAAACGTTAAGGATTTTTGAAGATTTAAGATGACCGCCATTTTTAAACTCTGTGTGTGAAAGAACTGTAAAACACACACATACACAATTTAAACCCTCAAAAAGTGATCTAAAGGTCAGGATCGTTGCTCATTTCAAAGTCCCGGCCAGTTAGACTAATGAGGGCGAGGGATCAGTGTTAACGGTAAGGGAAAAGCAACGGAGTAACCGCGGCTAGAACTAAGAACCTTAAGTGCGCAGTTCAAAGACGCAGCAGACTGACCGATGCTTTAACCACTTCGTCCACCGAGTCCCCAAAACATGATACATGATTTTCATTTTTGGTTCACTAATAGAAATTTATAATTTTAAATAAAACACACACACACACACACACACACACACACACACACACACACACACACACACACAATTTAAACCATCAAAAAGTGATCTATAGGTCAGGATCGTTGCTCAGTTCAAGGTCCTGGCTCTCTGTGTTATCCTGATTATTAAAAGTAACAAAATATTAATTGTTTCCATGCATAACGGTTTCTTTAAAATTTCCTTCAGATATTCCATCCGATTGTGGAAAACTATCTGTACCATTTTTCATGTAAATCTCCAATTTTTATCGCGAAAGAACAACAATATTTCAGTTTATTACTGGACACCCTGTATAAATTTGTTCGTGCGAAGCGTCTTGCGCGAACACATGTGCAGTGTAACAAATTGTATTTGATGATTCCAGCGGAAAGCTCGTTCATTTCAACTTTTAATGTAAATTACTTCGCAGAAAAACAGCTGCGGTCTTGTCAAAAATGTACGTTTCTTTACACTTAAATTTTATGGTACACATCTCTCTCTCTCTCACACACACACACACACACACACACACACACACACACACACACACACACACACACACACACACACACACACACACACACACACACACACACACACACATATTTCTATTTATCTATCTATCCATCTATCTTTATCTCTTTCCTTTATTTTTGTTATTAGTATTTTTATGTTATTTTTATAAGTTTTTATTTTTATTTACACCAGGGGGTCCGTGCAAAATTTCGCATTATGAAAGTTTTAAGTAAACACAGCCTTTTGAATAAGAGTTGTCGGGGGGTGAGGGCGGTAGTTGGAAGGAAGGGAATACATGTTATAAAAAAAATCGAAAAGCGATCAATTAACAATAAATAAATGCAGTGTTCAAAACATGTGTTTGGCATTCGAAATGCTTGTCCCAGCTTTCACTACGGGCAGGGATAGGGGACTGTCAGTAGCGCCACATAACCTGTAAGTTTCATGATTTTTAAGTAAATATTGAAATTATTCAAAGCAAGTTATGTAAAAAAGTGGTATTTGTAATGGAATTGTTTATTCGTGGTTAATAAGTTAGCTTCATAAAATATACAAAATACTGTCTGATTTGTGATGCTTCGCATTCGCATCCATGATGCCGTTTTGCCTATGACAGTTAAAAGTGTCTTTTATGTTAAAATTTTCCACAAACAATACGTTTTAGAGCAAAATCGTTTTGCAATGTCCAAAACCGGTTACAAAATCTTTCTAAATACTTCATTTAAGCCTGTACGAATAGCATGTGCTGAGAAAAAATGTTGTTGACTCGAAAAATAATATATATGATTAAACGATTTTTTATGATTAAATTCTTATATATTTTTATTCAGTTAAAATAATGTATTGTATGTGATTTATATAGTATTCGAAAACGTATTTTTTATTAATGTTGGTTTGTGTTTTGTTTGTTAATGTTTAGTTGAACTTCATTTAATTTGTCTTTAATTATAATTATTGACCCGGGTTAAGTGAAAAAGAGAACAGCCTCAACGTCGACCACCAAAAAAAGAAATATTCATTCCTTTATTCATTCATTCCCTTTATCTCTGTTTATTTTTATCTACCTCTCTTCTCTAACTCTACATCTCAGTGGTCGACATGGCAAAAACTCTGTGGTTATAGCTTACTGCGTACTTTATAATAGTAGATTCGAGACTGTAGTTTCTGCCGTAAGCTTTATCCCATCAGTTAACGCCGATACCTCGTCCTATCTGGAATAAAAAGTGTTTGTGTGTGTGTGTGTGTGTGTGTGTGTGTGAGTGACTGCGCGCATGTTTTCGAAATTTGTTCAACAGTTTCAAAATAGTCTCAAAATTCGTAACTTTTTCTACTAAAACTTTTTTGGAAATCCTACCTCGCCATCGTACTATGCGTTAAAAACGTTATAAATCTGTTTATTGAATTTTCAAAAGTAGACGGCGGCCAGGGTTCATTATTTTCGTATTTCCAATGCAAATTGAAAATTAAAAATGCTAGATTATGAAGATTCAATGCTGAATAACATTATGAGGTCAGAATTTTTAAAAAAAGTTGAGATAAAAAATTACTTTTTGAAATTCGCTTCCAGCACGTCAGAGATGCTTCAACTCAAACCTTTTACTTCTTGCTCGTGCGCATGAATCATTTTCGTTCTTACGGCCCAGTGTGTCAAATTTGAATTTAAAATAATTTTGTATTTTCAGTGTAATTTATAAGTGCTAATATATTCAAATTTTAATGCTTACTGTGACAGTGAAATAGGAATTTAAAAAAAGGGTAAGCTAAAGAAAAATATCTATTATAATTCGCTTTTATCACGTCACCTGCACGTTAAAACAATTTGTTTACTGGTTGCAACTCAATTTTGATCCTGAAAAAAAAGATACTCCTGAAATTAAAATAAGAGGCGACAAAATTTAAAAGTAACGTGAGAACTTCGTGCATTAATTTGCATCAAAAAATACTGTTCTAACTCAGCGTAACTTTCTCGTTTATGTTTTTCTTTCCGTATCGAACGGACTAAATTTAATTTAAAATACGTTTACAAGACTTTACCAAAACATTAATCTTAAATTCAAATAATATTTAATGTATACGTTGTATACAATTAAGTAACTAAAACTGGTGCAAAGTTAAATTCTGTTTTAATGAAATCAAGTAAAATAATAACGGCACGCAGCTGTCTCGCTGACATAATTTGAGAATTTCAAATAAACTGTTCGAGCGCATGCTTTTAAACATCTTGTTCTTCCGTCCGTCCGTCTATTTTATTATCAACAGTTGAAAATAAAACTTGAGCTGTTTAAGAGTTATAAAAAGCCCCAAGAATGGATCAACTGATTTCCGTGTCGTCTGCGCTGCCGCGACAAAGACTAGACAGCGTCAATCGCAACGCATCGCACGGACTGTACCGCTTATATGTACTGTACCACAAAAATAACTATTTGAATACTATTCTCCTTATTTTTACCCACGCTGTAAAACGTCGAGTTGTACATATAAAACCTTCAATAGTTGTTTTCAAAATACGTTTTTGTTCAGATCCATAAGTACAAAAACATATAAAATATCGACAAATCCAGAAAACTTTGTTTTAATCCAAACGATAAGAATATATAGGCCTATTAAGAAAAAACTTTTATAGGCGTGTTTGGTGCGCCAGAGAATTTAGCTTTTTTGACGGTGATCAATCGAGCTAACATGTAAGGTTTTGCCGTCACTGTTACGCAATCTGTTTTTATATTAAATTTATGTGTTTTAAATAAGTCATTAATAAACATTTTGATCATATTTAACGCTTTTATATGATATACCCAACCTACCTTGAGCAAAATTGTTTAACATCTTTCAGTTAAATATATCTTGCACGTAATTTGTACAACTATGCATTACAATTACTGTACAATTATTGTACAATTATTACGTAAATAATTAATTAATTATCTTGCATATGTTACTAAGCACTCCGGTCGTTTTATACCAAAAATAACGACCTGCGTTATTGAAACTACATATATGTGGTTACCTACTCCAGGAAACTCTCACGCCTCATACTTTTCCGTTTGTAATGCTTCATAATAAAATAAAACAGACTTAAAACTAATAAAAGCTACGTAAACAAAATTCCACGAGTAGTATAAAGTGTATCCGTGAGTGCAGCACAATGCAGGCATATGTGGTAAATAATTAGTTGTGTGTGTACCAAAACACCTGATTGATAAAAAAAATTTGAAAGTATCATTTTAATTATTACTGTATCCAACACTTAAATAATTATTGACCGAATCAGTTTTGAAAGTAGAATCGGTAAGACAATCTAGGCCAGTTCTAATATGTAAATGTTATTAAACAAAAAAAACTCTGCTTTTAGTAAACAGTAAATACTGTAGAATAATTTATGTATGTAATGTAAAATCCGTTTATATTAGTTTTCATTTGTAAATATTTCAATAAGGCACAACATTAGAATTCAGTCATTAATTTTATAGGTTGTAGTTTTAAATACGAAAGTAGAACCAAGTAAGGCTTATTATATTAAGTAACTTGAGTATATTAAGTGACGAGGACCCGGCTTCGATTCCCGGCCAGGGCTTGGCATTTTCATACGCTATAAATCATCCCATCGTCTGCATTAGCCCAAGTGTGCACAATAGTCGGACGTTATATACCAAAAAAAAAAATTAAATGACATTGCTTTACCAAAATCTAAAAAAAAATTTTAAACATTACTTTAATTACGAATTTAACTATATCGTCTATTTTAAAAAAGTTCATATGTACAAAACGAAGTAGGCCTACATTTGCGACTATTTTTATTTACGAAGATATGTACAATAATCTTAAAATACAAGTTATAAATTAAAGATTAGTGTATTATAGTAATTAAATACCAGCCAATGGTATTCTTTGAATTATTTTATTTCCTGAATTCATGTTTTTTATGTTCAAATATACATATCGATTTCAGAAAAAAAACGTCCTAACCACTTTTCCTTTTCGTTCATGTTATGATTCCTACAAGGAAAGTTATGATTACTACATATTTCATAGGTCACTTCGAACAGTGTTTAAAAAGAGTTGATGTAATACTGTTAAACTTTTTTGCTGTCCATTGTTGTATATTATGCGTTCCTTTTTCCCATTAACTGCGTAAGGTCGCACGGGCCCACTAGTTCAAATTATTACTGAACACCACTGCCCAGCACAGCCTTCAGAATCGTTAGAGCATTAACAATTCGAACTTTTGTGATTATACATATTTCATAGGTCACTTCGAACAGTGTTTATAAAGAGTTGATGTAATACTGTTAAACTTTTTTGCTGTCCATTGTTGTATATTATGCGTTCCTTTTTCCCATTAACTGCGTAAGGTCGCACGGGCCCACTAGTTCAAATTATTACTGAACACCACTGCCCAGCACAGCCTTCAGAATCGTTAGAGCATTAACAATTCGAACTTTTGTGATTATACATATTTCATAGGTCACTTCGAACAGTGTTTATAAAGAGTTGATGTAATACTGTTAAACTTTTTTGCTGTCCATTGTTGTATATTATGCGTTCCTTTTTCCCATTAACTGCGTAAGGTCGCACGGGCCCACTAGTTCAAATTATTACTGAACACCACTGCCCAGCACAGCCTTCAGAATCGTTAGAGCATTAACAATTCGAACTTTTGTGATTATACATATTTCATAGGTCACTTCGAACAGTGTTTATAAAGAGTTGATGTAATACTGTTAAACTTTTTTGCTGTCCATTGTTGTATATTATGCGTTCCTTTTTCCCATTAACTGCGTAAGGTCGCACGGGCCCACTAGTTCAAATTATTACTGAACACCACTGCCCAGCACAGCCTTCAGAATCGTTAGAGCATTAACAATTCGAACTTTTGTGATTATACATATTTCATAGGTCACTTCGAACAGTGTTTATAAAGAGTTGATGTAATACTGTTAAACTTTTTTGCTGTCCATTGTTGTATATTATGCGTTCCTTTTTCCCATTAACTGCGTAAGGTCGCACGGGCCCACTAGTTCAAATTATTACTGAACACCACTGCCCAGCACAGCCTTCAGAATCGTTAGAGCATTAACAATTCGAACTTTTGTGATTATACATATTTCATAGGTCACTTCGAACAGTGTTTATAAAGAGTTGATGTAATACTGTTAAACTTTTTTGCTGTCCATTGTTGTATATTATGCGTTCCTTTTTCCCATTAACTGCGTAAGGTCGCACGGGCCCACTAGTTCAAATTATTACTGAACACCACTGCCCAGCACAGCCTTCAGAAATCGTTAGAGCATTAACAATTCGAGCTTTTGTGATTATACATATTTCATAGGTCACTTCGAACAGTGTTTATAAAGAGTTGATGTAATACTGTTAAACTTTTTTTGCTGTCCATTGTTGTATATTATGCGTTCCTTTTTCCCATTAACTGCGTAAGGTCGCACGGGCCCACTAGTTCAAATTATTACTGAACACCACTGCCCAGCACAGCCTTCAGAATCGTTAGAGCATTAACAATTCGAACTTTTGTGATTATACATATTTCATAGGTCACTTCGAACAGTGTTTATAAAGAGTTGATGTAATACTGTTAAACTTTTTTGCTGTCCATTGTTGTATATTATGCGTTCCTTTTTCCCATTAACTGCGTAAGGTCGCACGGGCCCACTAGTTCAAATTATTACTGAACACCACTGCCCAGCACAGCCTTCAGAATCGTTAGAGCATTAACAATTCGAACTTTTGTGATTATACATATTTCATAGGTCACTTCGAACAGTGTTTATAAAGAGTTGATGTAATACTGTTAAACTTTTTGCTGTCCATTGTTGTATATTATGCGTTCCTTTTTCCCATTAACTGCGTAAGGTCGCACGGGCCCACTAGTTCAAATTATTACTGAACACCACTGCCCAGCACAGCTTTCAGAATCGTTAGAGCATTAACAATTCGAGCTTTTGTGATTATACATATTTCATAGGTCACTTCGAACAGTGTTTATAAAGAGTTGATGTAATACTGTTAAACTTTTTTGCTGTCCATTGTTGTATATTATGCGTTCCTTTTTCCATTAACTGCGTAAGGTCGCACGGGCCCACTAGTTCAAATTATTACTGAACACCACTGCCCAGCACAGCCTTCAGAATCGTTAGAGCATTAACAATTCGAACTTTTGTGATTATACATATTTCATAGGTCACTTCGAACAGTGTTTATAAAGAGTTGATGTAATACTGTTAAACTTTTTTGCTGTCCATTGTTGTATATTATGCGTTCCTTTTTCCCATTAACTGCGTAAGGTCGCACGGGCCCACTAGTTCAAATTATTACTGAACACCACTGCCCAGCACAGCCTTCAGAATCGTTAGAGCATTAACAATTCGAACTTTTGTGATTATATATATTTCAGTTTTCACTTCTAGAAATTACTTCTGGAGTTAATTTCCAAGTTTTCCACATTTTTATTTTTCAATATTATCATTGTGAGTTAACCATTCATCTAGCAACTGCCATAAGATAAACATTTTTAGGAACAAAACGCGCCAAATTAATTATGAATTATTTAGAACTAGATAGAAAACTATTTAGCATAATTACGAACAAATTTGATTATAACAATTTAATACTATATTGTAGAGCTGGTACAAAGTGTTACGGCAACGGGAAGAGACGTAATAACAAAGGCTTTACACACAGACGTGCGTGGAATTATATTTCCATAGATTTTAACGCCGTGAAACTGAGATTTGGAAAGCATTCTAATTTTAACATTATAAGGGCGGGGTGTACTAAAACGCATGACTAAATTTAAAATAACGTTTCGGATTTCAAAAAAAATGTAAATTGTGTTCAGTTTGTATTTACGTAAGTAAATTATGTTCACTAATTATCTATGTATAAATGTTATACATAAGTATCGTACAATAAAAATCTCTGCTACCGAACCAAAATCATGTATCATGTACTCGATTCCTCGTTTTTGTTATAATTAGTTGATGTTGCTCTTCAGTCATAACTCTTTTTTATTAATTGTAATATTTACACCGTTAATTTAATTTATTTTCTAATCGTCTTATTTATTTTCTTTATTTTTATTTTATTAAAAAGATAGCGGTGCCAAAGCAGCTCTTGAAATTCATTCATTCCTCACCGTTTTGGAGAATTTACTTTGTTGTATTCAATAGAAAACTAAACCAGCTAAAACGTTTTACTCTTAAAGCATTTTATATAAATGTAACGTTCTTGCGTGTTCGTTTGAACAACCGCCATTTTGAAATGTCAAAATGAGCGTAAAAATGTATTTCACAATTTGTAAACGGAGAGTTTATACAGAGTTGCATTCAGCCTATTTAATTTACTTAACGCATGTGCTTCATACACCATACAGTACATGCTACACGTTGCATAGACCAATGTGCACGTTGCTGTTGTGTGCGTTTACAACAATAAATGATGGTGTAACGCAGTTTATCCTTTACCGTAAAATGTAAACCCAATCGCGTACCGTTTGTCTAGTAGTAAAACGTTTGTTCGATGATTGAAAGAACTGTTTTATATTCAACAATAAATGGCTTGTTTTACTTTATATACGTACTATACAGAGTGTTCCATTAATGCACAGTCACAATTCAGGAGAAGGTTACATGAGTCAAGACGGGAGGAAGATCTTGTGTTGGGAAAATCTGGAGACGTAGTATGGTATACAGATGGCTCCGTGGCAAAGACAAGCGATAGTGCTGGGGTGTCCTGCCTGATATTAAAGGAAATTGCCCTTCTATATTATAGTATGAAACAGTATTCCAGGCTGAAGTAATAGCCATTAATGACTGAAGGTAATGAGGATGCAGCCAGACTGGTTTGACAGCGATCCGCATCTACGTTTATCGGCTTTAGGGATATCTCTATACTTTGCCGGGTCTGGTATCAATAGGTGTATTAACAAGTAACACCAGGCAAGATGAAATAACCTTCAAGGGTATTACCATAGCAACCTCCTCTTGGGCAAAATTCCTCATGGAGGGCTTAGAGGGGCGGCAGACGTCTTGGACAGAGCACAACTCAGGAGAATCATAGGGCTCATTACTGAGCATTGTGATCTGAGGATGGATATGAACAGAATATGTACCACGGAGAATCCTATAGAGAGGGGGAAACTGCAGAACACATAATTTATTATTGTGAGGCTCTTACTAGCAGGTTATTGGTTTTCAGGACTTCAGGGACCTCCTGCAGGATGAGCTAATCAGTGGATTGTTGCAACTTACAGAGCACCAATCTGATGAACTGGTATTTAAAAGGTTTAGTTGCACAATAATTTCACATTTTTTAAAAGGTTGGGAAATTTAATATTGGTCCTGGGAAAATTGGAATTGTTTCCCCTACTGCGCCAGCCAGGTAACACTGCAAACAAGGAGCCAATTTTCTTTATTTTGTTTTATTTTTTAATCAATTACTCACTGTGATGTTTGAGATTATGGTGATTTATTACAATTTACTTTGAAATCGTTGCGTAGCGTAATTTGTTAAGAGATATGAGGCAAAGTTATTTAGCCCTGAAGGATATGAGTGATAAGAAGAAGAGATGGATTCTGAGAGTGCAAGTGACCAGAACTAAACAGAGTTTTTGCTGGAAGCTTTCATCTGGCAGGCCAGAGCCCACCAGGGTAGAAATAATACTGTGCTTCTTGTCTAGGCCTTATGTTACACCTAAGCCTAATCGTTTAAAATTTTTCTACCATTAAAAAACCCACATTGTCTCAACTGAAAGCAAACAGTATTGTTTAATGCAATACAAGATGAGAAATTACAAGTTCTTGTTTTTCATAATGATTTTAGATTTTATACAGCTTTAAACAATATTTGTTTTATTTGCTTCCGTTTATTCTTTTTTTTTACTTGGAATTTTAGAAGGCCTCAGATCCTACATCCTCTAACAAGATGCTACGGTAACATCAGTTATCATCTTATAAGCTTATCTGTTACAATTACAGTAAGTTTAAATTATTAAATCGTTCAGAATTATTAGTAAAGTTAGTAAATTCTGATTTAATTTTCTTAAATTTATTTCTAAACTTGATAAAAGCAAACTAAAAGAAGTTTATTGCTCTTTATGTTTTTGTTGTTTCTTTATTGTTGTTGTTTTTTTACAATTCTTAACGTTGGATACAATGTCGACCTGAAAATAAATTGTATTACAATAAATGTATGATTTTTTAAAATTTTGAATAACCGAAATTTTGAAATTGTTGACGGATTTTTCTGGTTAACAAACTTGTTCCAGCTATTATATAGTCGATTGTTGTGTCAAGTTACACACACACACACACACACACACACACACACACACACACACACACACACATTATATATATATATATATATATATATATATATATATATATATATAAATCTTAATGACCCTTTAAAAAGATATCTATAGGCCAAGATAGGTGCTCATTTCAAGGTTGCTGGTTTGGGTTTTATCACGATAGCTCCTCCAGTAGTTCGTTTTTCCTATGGCATTTCCTTAAAACGTATGACACTAAACAAAGTACGATTATTAATTAATGAAAAGCACTGATTATTTTACAATTGTACTTCACATAGTGTGATACTGGGAAAAAACTTGTTTTCTCTGGTAATACGAACATATCCGTCGATTCTAAAAATCGATTTTTTCACAATCACCTTACTTCCTCCGTACCTTAGCTAGAAGCTACAGAATACTGTTCCCAACTAGTAGCGCTGTATTATTTTAGAAACATTTCTTCAGGATTCTCCGCTTTCCACTTGGGATCCAAACTTTTGTCACGCTTGTCAACTTTTGGGCAGAAAGTTAACGCCGCCCGCGTGTGTCAAAGTTCAGCCGCAAGACAATCTTAAAATAACTCGCACTTTTAGAAACAGCAATCGGAAAAACAATTGTTACTGGTAAAAAAATATCATCGATAATAAACCACTTACGAGACTATTTGTGTTTGATTATCTTAAACCAATTAGTTCAATGTGGTAAACCAATAATGTATACTGGATGAAAAACAGATCTTGATCTTTTGATGAATCAACCCGTTTTAAGATCACTCGGGACTAAGAACGTATCCTTACTTGTATGTCCTAGAAACTAAAAAAAAGGATATATTTCATAACAAACGTAACCTATGTTTAGAATATTCCTTACCTACAAATATAATGAACAATAATCGCGGCACGCAACTGTTTCGCTGACGTGATTTAAGCGAATTTCCAAAATTTGTTTCTTTATTTTAACCTTTTTTTAAAAAAATCTGATTTCACCATCGGACTTGCCTAAGCCACTAATCCAAAATCGATTGTTGTGTCAATTTTGAATAAAATCGGTCTAACATTGCAAACATGATAGAGGTAACAAACACACACACACACACACACACACACACACACACACACACACACACACACACACACACACACACACACACACACACACAAACAGAATCACTACATAAATTTTAAAGACCCTCCTCAAAAAGAATCTTTATAAATCAGGATCGGTTCTCATTTAGGAGTAACGAGTCTGCGTCTAACAAAAATGGCCGCTCCAATAGTTTTGGAGCCCTAGGATATCCGGCGACCTCTCAGGCTATCTTAGCCTTACCCACGCATGGGGCTCTGTAATGACTGACATAAATTCTCTAGCTACTCATGAAAAAATTATGAGTAAAAACGTTAAATTGAATAAGTAGGATTTCACAGCACAACGAAAAACTGATTAAATCTACCACAACCTCCATGATAAGAGTCAAGGGGAAAATTGAAAGGGTCTAGCAGTATAAGCACTCCAATAATGATCTCGGCAATCACCATTTAGAAGTGGGAGGGTAGTTAACCAACTTGCATCCTCTTCGAATCCTAGACTTTATGAAGAGACTAGATTTGAAAAAAAACGCTGTATCTGAGTATATAATGGTTGTAGAAAGAAGGCACCAAAGGTCGCAGTGCAATAGCAACCCTAGAAATTCATTCATTTCTTTTTGCTAACTCTACAAAAAGAATCTGCTCCAGTACAATACACTTATAATTGTCTATCATTGCAATAATTATAAGGCAACAATGATAATTGCCTTTATTATAACAACATTATAAGGAACAAACAATTACAAGGCAATTATAACTGCCTATAATTTAGGCAATATACCTATAATTACCTGTTAAAATCGGTTAAATGAGTCAACGTTTAAGAAAGAGAAACAAGGAAAGATGAAAAATTTAAGAGTACCATTGTTTTTAACCCCTGTTTTCCTGCTTCTATTATACATATTTTATAAAATACAGTTTGGTTTTTTATAAAATGTTGACTCCTTTTTACAATGTTTCTAATAGGCTAAATAACTCTACCTCACAGGGGGTGCAGACTAGCTGCACCTATTGAGAGGATTTAGGCGTCCCTCGCTGTACCCAAGTCTAACACAGACCTACACTTACAACACTACACTTACGACTTTAATACTTTACACTCACACTTACATTTAGGGCGATAATAGCCTCAATGTGCTTTCGCCTTAAAATAACAAAAAATAAATAAACAAATAAATAGTTCTATAGCTTTTTTCTGTTCTCGAAGTTAGCTTTGCTAAGCTTTAAAAATTCGTGTGCGTCAAGTGTAAAAACTGTACACTAAGCAGGTAAGTAAGGTAAACAGGCTTGGAGGACGGAACGCTGTTGTTCTCTACTTAGGCCAGAACTACTAGGCTTCACCTGTAAAATTAAATGGAAGAATTTAATTGGAAATCTGAAACTACGAGCTTAGTTAATTGAAGCCAATAAGAACTGTTCGAGCTTGAAACTACCCTACTTGTATGACATGTACGCAGCTCTTGGGGGGATTCTAAAAAAATTCTTCTTTTCAGCGAATTTCCTATAGACAATTACCTACATCAGATCCGTGTTTTTGAAACGAGCGCAGATTCTGAACCTTTTGACGATTTGAGATTGGTCGTTACGAATACTAAGTTATAAAAATGTTTTTATTAAATTAATTTAAACTTTTTAAACTGCACCACTTTGGAAGTCATTAGGTAACAAAAATTGATGTTTATGAAGAAACTAATTTACATAGAATACAAGATTGGCTATTGACGATAACTAAAATTTTATTTATTTAACTGAACACAAAGTATAATTTTAAACTTTAGAAGTGCTATGATTTTAATACCAATTTTAATTTTTATATACTACTTATATAAATTCAATTTTTAAATTGCCATTTTTTTTTAATTTATAATTTATTTACATAATACTTTTGATTTATTTATATTTAATAAAACTTTGTTCAATGATTTTAATAATTGGTGTCTTTAAATGCAATCATATGGTAAATTAGGGTTCTTTAAATTCGTATGTAGTTGGAGTTGATCTGCAATGGATGCTGGAGTTTTTCAAGATCTTTATTATCGGTGCTACTGAAGTTACCGATGATTTTTAAAAAACAATTGTTTTCCGATGGCGACAATTAACAAAAAACTAAAAAAAAACAAACTTCATCCCTTGGCTAATTCTAATTATATGAAGCACTTTAGCTCTATATAAAATTATTAATTAATTATTATCAAAAACTTTTTAAAAAAACTCCAAGCAGCCATACTCTAATTGCAATAATTATTTATTTCAAAAAGACCTCACCCGGCTGACTACATGGTGCTAAAGTCCACGACTCTTTGGAATCACTTCCTTTTATCAATATCGCAATGGCAGAGTACCATTACGTTTCAACCAATAGCAGCAAGCGTGTTCGTTAAAAAATACCAATCAGAACGCAGCTTTATAATTATTTTAGAAATTCAACCATCACCAACGGTTGCAAGAAAACTGCGAAATTTCTAAATTTCTAGTTGAATTTATGGCTATATCGATTGGAAGTGCTCGCGCCGACAAAGGCTCTCTAAGTGAAATAACTCGAATTTGAGTTCATCCCATTCCTATTGCACGTTAACTGATTTATGGTTGGACTTGTTTCTTTGGTCCCCCCTAAATATTTTACACAGTTTTGAAGACTAACTTTCCATGCTTAAACAAATTGTATATAGATGTCTAAAACTAGTTGTGATACTAAAGTATCGTTATAGAATATATATATATATATATAGATAGATAGATAGATAGATAGATAGATAGATAGATAGATAGATAGATAGATAGATAGATAGATAGATAGATAGATAGATAGATAGATAGATAGATAGATAGATAGATAGATAGATAGATAGATAGATAGATAGATAGATAGATTTATTTATTTATATATATATATATATATATATCATAAGTTTGCGAAATAAGCTTGAAAAGCACTAGGTAGATTAGAACGAAACTTGCCAACCGCACTCTCCTGGACTATGTTTACATTCACTCTCAATTAATATGTAATAAACTTTAACGCTGTCTATACAAAACAAATAGCTTTTTTAATTTGTTTTATCTATTATCAAACTTTTTAAAATTAAACATTACTTGCCCAAACAAAAGTAAACACTTGCGATAATTAATTATTGGTACAACATTGGGTTTTGTATTACGAATTTCTATTGGGAAATGCAGATATTGGAGTGGCCATCGTTGTAATTAACCGAGACACGTGACTGTGAAATGTGCACCGGTCATGATTTCTAGAACTCGTTTTGAGTATTAATTAAACCATAGCTATCGTCGCTAGAAATAATACAAGTCCTTGTGTGTTCGATACGTTCCCTACTCAGTAGGTAAATTTAACTTTTATAAATTTTTAAACGCCATTCTGTTTATTGTAAGTCGTATTAATATAAAAAGAGTTGTGTTTTGATTAAACCCCCAAGCTTTGTAGCCGCCACCCTACGGGATTTCATTTCGAAACTCACCCCCGCTGACACACGTCATGCATTTAACTGCAGGCTATTGGAATGTTTGATGCTTGATGGGTTTTTTCTATTCATAAAAAGAAGCAATCAAGTAAAATAAATAAAAAATGAATTCAGCAACGAAACGAGTGAAGTTGAATGGTGAAATACTTCAAATTGAACTTGCAACATTTTACTTGATACTATTGCAATTTTTGTGACAAGAGTAAATAAAAATGTCAAAATAAGTAAGAAGCTGGAAAAATGAGAAAATAAACGATTTCACAAATGAAAATGTGTCGCTAATAAAAAAATGTAGATCTAAAATATTTTCCCGTTCTTTTTTATTTCACCAAAGTTGGGAGCATTTGTAAGAAAAAGCATAACATTTATTACCGCCAATAAATATACATTTTGTCTGTAAACAGTAGTCAAATTGCATACAAAAACGTGATTCTACTTGTATGACCAAAACGAATTCGAGAAATTGAATCTATTAGATTGTCATTTATTCTTCTTCTCTGCGGACAGGCCAAACTAAGGACCACGCAAATATCACTTCATTTCCTTCCTCTTCCTCCATCTTTCCTTCATTCCCTCAATGTGCTTCGCGCTTCTCTCCTCTGTTCATCCTCCTCCCCTGCGCTCCTTCCTCTCCTCCACAAGAACCTATATATTTGAAAGTCTTTTCCTAAATTGGTCTCTGTCATGACAGTCCTCATCCATGGTTCTTAGTCTCCTGAGTTCTTCTTTCATCCGCTTAGATTATCACTATTGCTCTAATTTTTTGTTTTTCTACAATAACTTTCTTAACAAAACGTATTCCTTAAGAAATTAACAACACGTATTGTTTGCGTCGTCACGTAAGCGTTAGAACCCCGTTTACTCTACCACTCCGCACCACACACTGCTGCTACCCTTCTAGCAACTTTTCGAACAGTTTTGCTTCCTCTGCCGTTAGAGGTTGAAGTAGAAGTGCTATCTTCTTTTCTGAGTGACCTTAACTTCGACGTTATCGTCAGAATCACTTCTGCGATGACTTCCAAGTGGCATCGCTATGTATCTGCGGAGTCTATTGGAAGGACTTTAGTCTTCAAAGCTACCGAACAACAACGAAGCGAGAGCGACCAATGTTTGATAAGAGCTTCGGAATTTGCCAAATCTTTCATTGTAAGATTAAAAACAATGTTTGAGGCTTTGAATAAGCACGGATGATCATTCTTTTTTCCCATTCCATTGTGCCAAATATGATTTTTTGTTACTATATGTCTTATTTTTTAAGTGTTAGCCAACCCTCGAAGTTCCCTTAGACATGTCTAACCTCAACTATTGATTTTATCGTCAATTGTCTTGGGAAATTCACGCCGTAACTACCTACAGACAATTCTCTAGCCATTATCACGGAGTGCAAAGGTATAAGAGCGCCAAAGCACAAACTAAGAAGAAAACAGACTGTATCAATGGGAATTATACTTATATTAAAAACTGATAACCTGCTATTGATCAAACCCTGAATGTGAGAAACACAATAATTATAAAAATGCGATAACAGCGAAGGCAGGAAACCATACTCCAAGATTTGATTGTTTATAGCCAGAAATATCAAGAAATTATAGGGAATCGTGTGTAACCGACTAGGAATTTATACTTCGTATAACCCGTGCGTAAGCTATCCTAGTCGGATAAGGAAGGTCGAATAATTTAAGATTGCCAGCTACTGCCAAGGGTGTTCAGGACCCTGAGTACCTCCATCTGAGTGAGATGGACTGCTCATGACTGCTCAAACTGATTGAGTTTGGAGCTTTTAGTCTTCAATTCAGACTTTAGAGTTCAGAGTTTGAAAATATGAGTCTTTTAAATTAGACCTAAGAGGTTATGTTGTACAATAGGTCGCTATGAATGCGGCTATCACAACTCGTAATCTTCAAATATCTATGTCATACGTACTTACGGAAAGTAACGATCGTAACAACGTATTAATGAAAGTAAGACTTTACAATGATTTATGTATAAAAAAATGTTATATATAAACTTGGATCACAGGAATGGCTAAGTCAGTATGAACGAAAATAATACTCAGTGCCCAGCAACACGCCTTCACCAGGTACGATAATATACTCGGAAATAAATTTTTATTTGGTAGTAAAAACCATTTCAGCGTAAAATAAACAATCTGAAACCTAAATACAAACACATTTATATGTAAATATCCAACAATAGAATCAGCTGATAGCAACTTTCTTCCAATAACAATTTAACAACATTATGTTTGGTAATAAAAACCTTTTGAGCGTAAAATAAATAAGCTGACGTCTAAATAAACTCATAAACTCATTTATATGTAAATGACCAACAATATAATCACTTGATATCACATTTCTCACAATAACAATAACAAATTTATCATTGATAGTAAACACAATTTTAACGTAAAATAAAGCAACTAAAATGGAAATATACATTGTATTCAAGTAAACAATAATATAATCAGCTGATTTAGAATATAACCACAGCGTGTTTATTGTATTATTGCGCATTTTCTATATAAAATATTTTTTTATAAAACCATTTTAACTAGTAGAATTAATGTTGGAAATATTTTAAAAAATGATTCACTCAGAATGAAAATAGATTCAGTTTTTTATAACTTTAAATTAATTATAGTTT
Organism: Callitettix versicolor; assembly: GCA_022606455.1. Taxonomy (NCBI): domain Eukaryota; kingdom Metazoa; phylum Arthropoda; class Insecta; order Hemiptera; family Cercopidae; genus Callitettix; species Callitettix versicolor. The sequence continues at coordinate 25,415,146 of CM040187.1, forward strand.
AAAGTAAAGAGGAGCGTGGAAAATCAAATTAATGCTGGTGACAGGCAAGTTCTAAAAGCCAAAACACTTAACAATATTTCCCGCGGGACAATACTTTATTATTGCCTCGTTGGGTTGGGCTCCAGTAGAGCTAATTTGATAAACTCAATGGAATTGCAAAGCAGTTTTTGTTTTTTGTTTTTTTTTTTTTTACGAAAGATATTCTAATCCTATCGAATGCCTGGCTCGTCTCTAAGTAGGTTACACAGTTACAAAGTGTGTTCGTATCATGTTTTAGAATTGAATAATCTAGCACCTGATGACCGAGCTTCGCTTTCTTGAAATTAATTTTAAATTAGATTTTCACGTACATTATGTACTCATACGAGCATAGTTATTCTTATTCTTCTGGTTAAAGCCAATTGTTTAGAGAGACCTACCCAAGATGATTTTTGGCGACAAAAATTTGTATGTTTCAACTATATATAAAACCCCTTCTGAGAAAAAAGGTTTTTTTTTTATTTGAAGGCAAAAAGCACAATGAGGCTATCGTCGCCTCCATAAATATAAGTGTGAGTGTAAAGTGTTAAAGTCGTAAGTGTAGTGTTGTAAATGTAAGTGTGTATTAGAATCGGGTACCGTGAGGGACGTCTAAATCCTCTCAATAGTTGCAGCTAGTCTGTACCTCCCTGCGGGAGAAAAAGTTATTTATACGCACATAAATAAATAATATAATAATAATATAAATAATAAATAATAATATATATATATAAATTATATATATGAACAATATATATATACTAGCTGTTACCCGTTGCGGTTTTGCCTGCAATTATAATGTAGGTAATAAAATTTATAGCCGATTTTCAAAATAAGAATAGGTTCATTTCAATTTAATATATTTCTATATACAATATAATGCGACTTATGGTTTTCGGCCAAGGCATATAGATTTTTGCTACTCGATACTCTAAAACAGGGTTCTGTTATATTTAATAAAATACAGTATTATTAAAACGTCACTATTATACAATTAACATTTGTCACAAAATTAAATACTAAATAATTAAGTTGAACTGGGTAAGTAGTATAACGGCTTTTAAAATAATTTAAATATTTATTATTCACATCAACCAATATAGGCCTATAATAAACATATAAAATGTCACTATTGTATACATAGCACATGTCACAAAACTAAATACTACATAATTACGTTGGGCTGGATAAGTATAAAGGCTTTTTTTAAAAGCGTGAATCTCAGGTACCTAAAGGTATGTTTATCTCAGGTACCTAAAGCATGTTCATACCAAATTTCATCTTAATTGGTCCATTGGTTAAAGCGTGATTGAATAACAAACAAATCAATAAACACACAAACTTTCAGAAATATAATATGACGAGCTGTTACCCGTCACGGCTTTGCCCGCAATCATAATATACATTAAAGATAATAAAATTTATAGTCAATTTTGAAAATCAGAATAACTTTATTTTAGTTTAATATATTTCTGTATACAATATTGTAAGATTTATGGTTTTTGGCCAATACGTATAAACTTCTGCTACTCAACACTCTAGAACAGGCAACATATAACTGACCGTGGGAGACGCGCGGAGTTTCCAAATGTATTCTTGCTGCTCTTAATATCTGACCTAAGACTTATTAATTGTAAATGATCACCCGCGGAAAACATTTTTTTAAAGACTACATAAGATTTTAAGCCAATTTTTACGGAACTATACTCACACGATGTTACTGTTTACATTGCATTGAAGATACTATTATTCCTTCTCTGATTTACCGGACATGAGCATTCTTGTTATGTACGTGTACTTATTGCTCATGCGCGATACAGAATCTGACAGGCATTACTAAATTTTATGATTTATTACTGTGTTTGTGCTTGTTAACGAAACATCGTTAAATTGGCCGCTGTTATTTGTGAACTTTGCGATTTGCCTCTGTTTGAGTTTTTAGGTTGGAATTACGGTCGTTGTCGAATTTCTTATTAACCATGGTATCTTTAAAGAATCGTATTCGTGTTCGGAAGTGCGGCAATATTTGCATTACTAATAAAGAAAAATTATCGTTTTATTGAAACCGTGTACGACGGAAGCAAAAACTGTCATCAGTTTTTTTCACGCATCACAGTATTAGGCCCAACAACCGTGTCAGGTTATAGGTATTCTTTAAAAAAAAAATAATAAAGGTTCTTTTCACGCGTTACCGTGTTAGGACCAACAACCGTGTCAATTTAGGTGTGGAGTAATCTTTAAAAAAAAGAAGTTTTTTTCACACACCACCGTGATAGGCACAACAACCGTGTCAGTTACGATATGTAGTATTCTTTAAAAAAAATATAAAGATTTTTTCACACAACACCGTGTTATGCCTAACAACCGTGTCAATTAGGTTATGGAGTATTCTTTTAAAAAAATGGGTTTCTTATCACCCAAAAACCGTGTTAGATGTATTTTTAGTGTTTTACCGATCTACAATACGTTACCGACTTTCGCGCGGTAGCAATTTTGAGGTTATGTTGGTCACTTTTATTTTCGATTTTTATCGTACTTCTCGTAGTTTCCGCGCTTTTATATTTTGGATTCTTGCTTTTGGGCATGTAATAAAGCGTTTTAGTAACAAAAATATCAAAAAATCCAGGACATACTACACTGCATATTTACCATTTTTTACATATATATATATATATATATTATATAATATATATATATATATATATATATATATATATATATATATATATTATATATTAAAGTATTAAATTATCCTAATAAAATTGTATATGTTATATATTCTGCACTCTGCGTCGAAAATATTGAAAAGTCTTAAATGAGAAACACCAGATTGTGATTATTTGATCTAATGAAACTTAAAATAACAAAACTACAAACAATAAAGCAAACCAGATTTTAAAAAAGAGAAAACACTTACAATTATAGTACTTTTAACGTATCGTAATCTGCACTCTGCGTAAGGATTTTTTTACATTTAATATTGAAAATTTAACACAAAGTAACAAATTAGAATCAGTTTTGAAAAAATTTTAACTAAAATAATTGAAAATATAACATTAAAAGCAATACTTTTGCAAAAAATAAAACACAAATTAAGGTTCTTAAAATTGAATTAGATCTATGTCAATCACAGGTACCTAAATCTCAGGTCCAGTAAACAGTAATTTAAACATATAAAACGTCACTATTGTACAGTTAACACATGCCACAAAACTAAATACTACATAATTATGTTGGGCTGGGTAAGTAGTATAATGACGATTTTTAAAACGGGAATAGGCCTATGTTTATCTCAGATTCATAAACCATTATCGTACTAAGTTTCATCTCAATTAGTCCAGTAGTTAAAGCGTGATTGAATAACAAACACACTAACTTTCAGAAATATAATATGAACTAGCTGTTACCCGTTGCGGCTTTACCTGCAATTATAATGTAAGCAATAAAATTTATGGTCGATTTTCAAAATCAGAATAGGTTCATTTCATTTTAATATATTTTTATATTAAAATTTCTATTATATACGATTTATGGTTTTCGGCCAAGACATAAATTTTTGCTACTGATACGCTAAAACAGGGTCCTGTCATATTTTAATAAAATACAGAATTATTAAAAAGTAACTATTATATAATTAAACTGGAATAGAATTGTGTTTATCTCAGGTACCTAAACCGTGTTCATAACAAATTTAATCTCAATTGGTCCAGTAGTTAAAGTGTGATTGAATAACAAACAAATAAACAAAAACAAACTTTCAGAATTATAATATGATTAGCTGTTACCCGTTGCGGCTTTGCCTGCAATTAAAATGTAGGCAATTAAATTTATAGTCGATTTTCAAAATCAGAATAGGTCATTTCATTTTAATATATTTCTATTTACAATATTATACGATTTATGGTTTTCGGCCAAGAAATATACATTTTTGCTACTTGATACTCTAAAACAGGGTCCTGTCATATTTTAATCAAATACAGTATTATTAAAAAGTCACTATTATTCAATTAAACTGGAATAGTATTGTGTTTATCTCAGGTACCTAATCCGTGTTCATACCAAATTTAATCTCAATTGGTCCAATAGTTAAAGTGTGATTGAATAACAAACAAATAAACAAAAACAAACTTTCAGAAATATAATATGATTACCTGTTACCTGTCACGGCTTTTCCCACAATCGTAATATACATTAAAGATCATGCATGACCGTGTTAGGACCAACAACCGTGTCAGTTAAGTTATGGTGTATTTCTTTTTTAAAATAAAGGTTTTTTAACGCACCACCGTGTTAGTTAAGTTATGGAGTACTCTTTAAAAAAATTTAAGGCTTTTTTCCAGCATCACCGTATTAGGCCCAACAACCGTGTCAGTTAGGTTCTGGAGTACTCTTTTTTAAAAAATAAATAAAGGTTTTTTTAATGCATCACCGCGTTAGGCCTAACAACCATGTTAGTTAACTTATGCAGTATTCTTTAAAAAAAATATAAAGATTTTTCACGCATCACCATGCGTGACCTTAAACTTGTCAGTTAAGGTTTGGAGTAATCTTTAAAAAAAAAATAACGGTTTTTTTCACGCATCACCATGTTAGACTTAACAACCGTGTCTGTTAATGTTTGAAGTACTCTTTAAAAAAAATAACGGTTTTTTCACACATCGCCATGATAGGCCCAACAACCATGTCAGTTAGGATATGTGGTATTCTTCAAAAAATATAAAGGTTTTTTTACGCACCACCGTGTCAGTTAGGATATGTAGCCTAGTATTCTTTAAAAAAATATAAAGGTTTTTTTCACGCATCACCGTGTTAGGCCTAACAACCGTGTCAGTTAGAATATGTAGAATTCTCTAAAAAAATATAAAGGTTTTTTCACTAATCATCGTGATAGGCCCAACAACCCTGTCAGGATATATAGTATTCTTTAAAAAAATATAAAGGTTTTTTCACGCATCACTGTGTTAGACCTAACAACCGTGTTAGTTAAGTTACTCTTTAAAAAAAATATAACGGTTTTTTTCATGCATCACCTTATTAGGCCCAACAACCGTGTCAATTAGGTTATAAGTACTATTTAAAAAAAAATTAATAAAGGCTTTTTTAATGGATCACCGTGTTAAGCATAACAACCATGTTAATTAGCTTATGGAGTATTATTTTAAAAAAATATAAAGTATTTTTCACGCATTATCATGGTAGACCTATCAACCGTGTCAGTTAAGGTTTTCAGTACTATTTTTAAAAAATAAAGGTTTTTTTCACACATTACCGTGATAGGCCTAACAACCGTGTCAGTTAGGATATGTAGTATTCTTTAAAAAAAATATAAAGGTTTTTCACGCATCACCGTGTTAGGCCTAACAACCGTGTCAATTAGTTTATGTAGTATTCTTTAAAAAGTAAAGGTTTTTTTCACACATCACCGTGATAGGCTAACAATCGTATCAGTATGTAGTATTCTTTAAAAAAATATAAAGGTTTTTCACGCATCACCGTGTTAGGCCCAACAACCACGTCAGTTAGGATATGTAGTATTCTTTAAAAAAATATAAAGGTTTTTCACGCATCACCGTGTTAGGCCTATCAACCGTGTCAATTAGGTTATGTAGTATTCTTTAAAAAAATAAAGGTTTTTTCACACATCACTGTGATAGGCTCAACATTCTTATCAGTTATGTTATGTAGTATTCTTTAAAACAATATACAGGTTTTTTCACGCATCACCGTGTTAGGCCTAACAACCATGTCAGTTAGGATATGTAGTATTCTTTAAAAAAATATAAAGGTTTTTCACACATCACCGTATTAGGCCTAATAACCGTGTCAATTAGGTTATGTAGTATTCTAAAAAAAAATAAAGGTTTTTTTCACACATCACCATAATAGGCCCAACAACCGTGTCATTTGGGATATGTAGTAGTCTTTAAAAAAATATAAAGGTTTTTTCATGCATCACCGTGTTAGGCCTAACAACCGTGTCAGTTAGGATATGTAGTATTCTTTAAAAAAATATAAAGGTTTTTTCACGTATCATCGTGATAGGCCCAACAACCGTGTCAGGATATATATATTAGGCTATTTTTTAAAAAAATATAAAGGTTTTTTCACGCATCACCTTGTTAGGCCTAACAACCGTGTCAGTTTGGTTATGCAGTATTCTTTAAAAAAATTGGTTTTTTATCACCCAAAACCCGTGTTAGACGTATTTTTATTGTTTTACCGATTTACAACACGTTACTGATTTTCGCCGGGTAGCAATTTGGAGGTTATGTTGGTCACTTTTATTTTCGATTTTATCGTACTTCTCGTGCTTTCATATTTTGGATTCTTGCTTTTGGGCACATAATAAAGCATTTTAGTAACAAAATTATCGAAAAATAAGGATATGCTACACTGTATATTTACCATTTTTTCATATAATGTAATTACACAAATATATATACTACCTTACAATTGGCACTCTGTGTAGGGATTTTCTTACATTTAATATTGAAAATTCAACACAAAGTAACAAATTAAAGTCAGTTTTGAAAAAAATTTCAACTAATATATTAAAAATGTTACATTAAAAGCAATAATTTTGCAATAAATAAAACACAGATTAAGATTCTTAAAATAGGATTGAATCTATGTTCATCTCAGGTACCTAAATCACAGGCCCAGTAAATAACTACAATTAACACATGGCACAAAACTAAAGCTGATAATTATTTTGGGCTGGGTAAGTCGTATAATGACGTTTTGTAAAACGGGAATAGGCCTATATGTATCTCTGATACTTAAACCATATTCGTACCAAATTTCATCTCAATTGGTCCAGTAGTTAAAGCGTGATTGAATAACAAACAAACACACAAACTTTCAGAAATATAATGTGAATTAGATTAGCTGTTACCCGTCACGGCTTTGCCCGCAATCATAAAATATATTAAAGATCACGAATTAAAGTGTTAGGACCAACAACCGTGTCAGTTAGGTTATGGTGTGTGTGTGTGTGTGTGTGTAATAAAGGTTTTTTTAACGCATCACCGTGTTAAGCCTAACAACCGTGTTAGTTAAGGTGTATTTTTTTTAAATTAAAGTTTTTTTTCTGCATCACCGTATTAGGCCCAACAACTGTGTCAGTTAGGTTATGGAATACTCTTTTTAAAAAAATAAATAAAGGTTTTTTTAATGCATCACCGTGTTAGGCCTAACAACCATGTTAGTTAGCTTATGAAGTATTCTTTTTAAAAAAATATAAAGATTTTTTCACGCAATACCATGTAAGGTCTAACAACCGTGTCAGTTAAGATTGGAGTACTCTTTCAAAAAATAAAGGTTTTTTTCGCAACACCATGATAGAACAAACAACCATGTCAGTTAGGATATGTAGTATTCTTTAAAAAAATATAAAGGTTTTTTTACTCATCACCGTGTTAGCCCTAACAACCATGTTAGTTGGGATATGTAGTATTCTTTATAAAAATATACAAGTTTTTCTACCCATCATCGTGTTAGGCCTAACAACCGTGTCAATTATTTTATGGAATATTCTTTTTAAAAAAATGAGTTTCTTATCACCTAAAACCCGTGTTAGACGTATTTTTTTATTGTTTTACCGATCTACAACACGTTACCGATTTTCGCGTGGTAGCAATTTTGAGGTTATGTTGGTCACTTTTATTTTCGATTTTTATGGTACTTCTCGTGGTTTTCGCGCTTTTATAGTTTGGGTTCTTTTTTTGGACACGTATGAAAGCGTTTTATTAACAAAAATATCGAAAAATTCAGGTCATGCTACACTACATATTTACCATTTTTTCATATAGACCTAATGTAATTACACAAATATATAGGCTATACTACCTTACAATTAAAGTATCCTAATGAAATTGTATATGTTATATATTCTGCACTCTGCTTCGAAAACATTGAAAAGTCTTAAATGAGAAACACCAGATTGTGATTATTTGATCTAATGAAACTTAAAATAAAAAAAAACTACAAACAGTAAAGCAAACCAGACTTTCACAAAGAGAAAATACTTACAATTATAGTAATTTTTAACGTATAGTAATCTGCACTCTTTTTACATTTAATATTGAAAATTCAACACAAAGCAACAAATTAAAGTCAGTTTTGAAAAAAATTCAACTAAAATAATTGAAAATGTATCATTAAAAGCAATAATTTACTTTAAATAAAACACAGATTAAGATTTTTAAAATGGGATTAGATCTATGTCCATCTAAGGTGCCTAAATCTCAGGTCCAATAAGCGGTAATTAAACCTAACTACGGTTAACATATGTCAAAAAACTAAATACTACATAATTATGTTGGGCTGGGTACGTAGTATAATGACGTTTTATAAAACAGGAATAGGCCTATGTTTATTTCAGATACCTAAACCATTTTCGTACCAAATTTCATCTCAATTTGTCCAGTCGTTAAAGCGTGATTGAATAACAAACAAACAAACACATAAACTTTCAGAAATATAATCTGATTAAGATTATATATATATATATATATATATATATATATTCTTTGTCAAAACATATATATATATATATATATATATATATATGTGATTCGGCTATGTCAAATATATAGCCGCCTCGGTGGCCTAGTGGATAGCGTACTAGGCTTTCACCCCGAGGACCCGGGTTCAATTCCCGGCGAGGGCTTGGCATTTTCATACGCTATAAATCATCCCATCGTCTACATTAGCCCAAATTATATATATATATATATATATATATATATATATATCTTAGTGTTCATACTTAACTCTTATTAGCGGATGTGAGTGCTCGCTATAGGTGACATCTGGCGGCAGAGTGTTTAACTATAGTTATACAAATAATAGTACTGTTTATTTTCTATAATGTCTCCCCTCTTGTCCTTGCAGCTTGCAGCGTTCATGGCAGCAAATAGTCCAATTATTTGGACTTTAGCCGCTAATATCAAGCCGGTTTTTGTACTTGCAGTCCGTTTATACTCAATGGTGGGGGTAAAACAACAGGGGTAAGAGAGGGGGCAAGCTGCAGTTCGAACTAAGAGCCTTGAGTTTCACAGGAACTGATCTTAAGAAACCAGTATAATGGCATTCGTTTTAAAAAAATTATATTTAGTATATACTGATATGGCACGTATTAAACGTGTTTTTCTAATTTAAAAAATCCCCCAAATGAGACCCAACTATATTAATTCTTCTAAGGCGAATGTGATAAGAAAATTTTCACAGATAATGAGAGGAATAATTTTGATAAGAGCAAATTTAATATCAAAACTAGCCATTTTGAAATGTTAGGCTTTAACTAGGTGGAAGTCAAATATAATGTGGTTTTTAATCATTTATTGCATTCGTTGTGAGCGAAGAGTGCTTGGTGAGGTTATCTTTTAATATAACCATGGTTTCATTGATGGGTACGCTGGTATACAAATTGGCTATGTCAAATGAGGCTAACTTATGGTTGTTTTTTATTTTTATTTTTAGTTCGTTAATTCTTTCAACCAGATCCAAGCTGTTCTTCAGGCTTAAATTATTTTCAAAAATTATTTCGTTTCTAATTATTCTATCAATCTTTTTTGCGATAATGTATGCTGCAGAAGGTTTGAAATTTACCAATGGCCGAATGGGCATATTTGGTTTATGTATTTTTGGCAGTCCCCTAATATTGGGGCATGTGGATTCGGTACTTTTGAAGCTCTGATGCAATCCTTTGATAAGATTGACTTGCTCTTGTTTATTTCTCTATTGATTTCTCTGGAAAAAGATAAGGTTGGGTCTTTTTTTAATGGTTGGATGTCAAATGCGCATTCTTCATCCCACCATCCATACAATATAAAAATGGCAGCTTACAATAGTTTGATACCCAGGTTAATTTCACTCCCTATGGACAAAGGAAGCTATGAAAATGAAGTGAACATCATTAAGTACATAGCTGTTTCTAATGGATATAAAAGCTCAATTGCTGATAGGCTTATTGCCAAACAAAAAAACAAAAATTAAAAAATCGTTCCTGATACAAAAACATACATCTCCACGGAATATGGTTCAACTTTAAGCCACACCCTAAAAAAATAATTAGCCAAAGAAAATATAAATGTCTCTTTCAGAACAAGTAATAAGTAGTCAACATTATTAAAGAAGCCAGTTGCAAATAAAAGTGGAGATAACTTTGAAAAAACTGGCATATACAAAAGGATATGTAGTCATTGCCTAAGCTTCTATAACGGTCAGACATCTCGCTCTTTTAAGAAAAGATTTAAAGAGCACATACCCAGAAGTCCATTATCAACAAACTCGACTTTTGCAGAACATCTTATGGACAAAAACCATAAATTTGAAGACATCCATACCAACATGGAAATATTACATTTATGTCATAAAAGTAGTTATATGGATGCGATTGAAGAGTTTGAGGTTTACAAGAGCAAAAAATCAGACCCCCAGAACATCCTCAATGAAAAACTTTCATTTAAATCAAATTTCATATAAGACAAATTTCATTTGAGTAACAAAAACCAACAGACGCACCGTAACTGATAACAACGACGGGCGCGCTACTAATGATGGAGACTCCGCAGTCCGGAATGTAACGACGTACGAGTCGCGTGTGTAGCTTGGCCAAGCGAATTTCATAATAAATATTTTAAATGTGTAATTGTGCTTAGTGTTTGTGATGTATGTTTTAATGTTTTGTTTGACTTTGTGACGACCTTGACAGAGAGATTTAACATTTTGTATGGCCTGAAGATGAAACTATAGAGTTTCGAAACCGCGGTATCCTTTATGAGGTGAGTTGATAGACCACTGACGGGAAGAATAGATACATAATCCTAATCATTTGAACATTTCTTGTCTAGCTTATGATGTGTCATAATGTATGATGTGTGCAGTATGCGGATCCAGTGAATTTGAATTAAGTGATTTGTGTTATCGGTAACAGTACAATATTTTTGTTAGGAGCTAGTGTAATGGATAAAACTAAAAATAAACTAAAATTTTTTTAGTCTGGTTTTGCATTCTAATAATAAAAATGGTAATCAAGATTATTTTTTTAATACTTCAAAATTAAGGTGTGTCTTATAGTCCATAAAATATGGTAAGTGTTACAAAGATTTCTAAGGAATTTTAAAAAATCAATTATATATTAAAAAAATAAACCAATGTCAAGATCGGCGCGCATTTCAAGGTTACTGATAGGTCTTACCATGATGGCCGCTCCAAAGGCCTCATTTTATAAATAACATTCGCTAATAGACACTAAATTAATTAAACCAGTGGTTATAGTGTCACGCTACGGCTGGTTAAGTGAAACAACGTCTTACATATAAAATTAATAGTTACAATTTGCAATGGGTAACTTTGTACAGCTTGCCGACAAAATTAATGTTATTAAAACGAAAGATTGTTTTAAATTTAGAAAGCTAATTAAATTTTCCGGGGAACAGAAAGCTGGCATTAATTACTGATGGTTAAAACAATTTGGTGGGGGGGGAATGGGGTTCAGTCGGCACTGCAGTTCCAGAATTAATTTGCAAATAAGTATTTGTTCCATCGCGGTGACATTGTTGTTTGAGGCGAGATTTAATGAAATATTCTTACTGTAAAGATGGTCTGTGTTAATTTCTTACTGTAGATTGATGATCACGCCTCGCGTATATCTGGCTGACGTAATGAAAGCGAAATTCCAAAATTAATTTACTTAACCTATATTTAAAAAAACTTTGACTTTACCATCATAAACAGCATTGAAATCTGCACTTTAAATTTTCAAATTGCATCGAAACACGAAATTACCTCAATAAAATGAAAAACCTTATTTTCAGTTTCAGAAACACCGAATGCTATTTCAAACCGGTTTTAAGAATAATTACTACGACTGCGTAATTATACTAACTGCTTTATAATACATTTTTACCTATATATAATGATTACCAATATATTGCAAAAGAAAGTGTAACTTTTATAAATACACACAAAGTACGAAATATTATAACAATACACCGAAATATTTGACTTGTGTTTATAATGACAATGCTGTTCTTCTCTGCGGACAGGCCAAACTAAGGACCACGCAAATATTCATTTCCTTCCTCTACTTCCAACTTTCCTTCATTCCCTCAGAGTGTTTCGCCCTTCTCTCCTCTGTCCATCCTCCTCCCCTGCGCTCCTTCCTTTCCTCCACAAGAACCTTTATATTTGAAAGTCTTTCCTTAACTTGGTCTCTGTCCTGACAGTCCTCATCCGTGATTCCTAGTCTCCTGAGTTCTTCTTTCTTCTGCTTTGTGTATCCTCCTTGACTCTTCAAGTTGAATATCTTGACAAAAATTTGTTTATTCATCGTCGTTGTTTTTTCAGTGTTTTTTAAAAATCACTTAATGTAAAACAAAAACTTACATGTAGTTGTTTATTAATCATAAAAAAATAGCGAATCATATATTAATTCGACTGAAATTATTGACGTCGTTTCATCGACCAGTCTGGGGACTGGCACAGTTTTTTCTGCAATGATAACGTTTAGAAATTTTTTACGTGTCAGAAAAACAGTGTGTGTGTGTGAGAGAGAGAGAGAGAGAGAGAGAGCAGCTTTTTATGTGAACATCTAACTTTGAAAATTATCGCTTTAAAACTCTTGTACAATTTGAATTGTATTCTTTTAATTTGGTACTAGAATTTTTTTTCTTCATTCAAAAACTGATATATGGAAAAAAGAACATATTGTACACGGAGTCAAAAATTTGTTTATAATATTATTTAATTCTTGACATTCTTTACGATTACTAGATAAGGGATGTAATAAAACCCTTTTGTCAACAGAAGTTATTGCCTGAGGAAAATAATTTTAAGCGTTTAATTACTAAATGCATGTCGTCCCTATTGTCCTATTGGTAATAAAAGTGTCTTCAAAAATGTAGCGTTAAATCGAAATATCTTTGGCTACAAATATCTTTGAAAGGTAACGTCGTAAAAGGTTTTGTTAACAAGCATTTAGGTTATGTTTGTATCAGAATTTTTGTGATACGTCAGCCATGAAGGATTTTTACTCCTGGCATTACGGAGAGATACCGCTAGTGTTCCGATTGACGTGAGTACGAGTCTCACGATCTTCCTCCCCTGAATACTGAAATACTAGCTCGAACAAAACGTGTGACAAACTCACTCCTGAGGATCATGAATCTTTGAATCATCCTTTCATCCTGCCAAAGGATCACAGGATCATTTTGTGAATTACAGTGGCATCCTATAAAGGAAAACAGCCACTCTTCTAACCTTCGGCTGTCTACCAAATAATGTTTTATACCAGATCAGCTTCTCGGACCAAAACGTACGTCTTACATCTTCTACTTATAGAGAGAGATGTAGGGGTACTTCTGTCCTATTTTTGTTTGAGTGAAATTAAGACCGTCCGAACATTTCCCTTCCTACGGGATTGTAATCATTGCGAAATTTTCTCCTTAAAAGCTTTAGGCTTCCTATGCCCGCGTGATCATGTGGAAGTTCAGCTTCGGGTTTATACTTGTGTGCTTACTAATAACTGACTTTAGCTCTTCCGAGTTGTCGACCTCCAATGAATCCAGAGCAGACAGGGTTTGCCAACAAGTCCGTTGCAACGATGAAGTTGGGAACATTTGTTCCTCTCCACGGTTCATCATACCAGTAAAATTATTTTGATCTGTGTTTAAGTGCGACACAATTCCCTTCCTCAAAGATTCAACAGCTGTACCAGGATTGTGCTCTCCAGTGACCACGGGACAATACGGAATCCTCCAGCCACCATCAAATAGTACAAGGATACAGTATATAATCCATTTTTTTATCAGTACCATTTACAGTGCTGAACCTCAGAACCCAGAAAATGAAGAGGTCGACCATACCGCTCCTTGCACGTAGTGTTAGAGGTAATGTGCGTGTGTGTGTGTGTGTGTTTTGCGATACCAAAAAAAAGTGAAAAAAATCTTTTATATAGACTACCTGGGGTAGGGTACGCACTACCCCAGAGTGTGGGACTCAAATTAAGTTCAAATTAAAACTCAAACTCAAGTTGAGATATATTGTTACCCACTAAAAAAAAAAACCAAAAGCATTCCACTTCTGCAACCCCCCCCCACAGAACCGCCACCAAGCATTACTTTGTGGCAAGGTGGACAGGCTGACCGCCTATTCTTCTACAGCGTTGGCTCTCCTTTCTCGATACTCAGCACTCAACCTCTTCATGAACACTGCAGCGAATCCCGCAATGGCCCTTCAGTTGGCCTCTGAAGCCATCATTGTCGCAACCAGACTTTCCGGTGTAATGCTTCCTCGCAGATATGTTTGCAGTTTCATCCTTTCCTCGTCGAATCTCCGACACCGGAAAAACACATGCTCCGCATCTTCCTCCACTGCTGGAAGACAGAAGGGACAAGCCGAGTCTGTTTCCAGCCTAAAATAGAACAAGTAAGCTCGGAATCAACCTTTCCCAGTGAGAATTTGTGTGAGATAGAAATTCACCTCCCCATGATATATGTTGTACCAATCCTGGATTTTACCTATGAGTTGATGTGTCCATCGTCCATTTTTTGATTCGTCCCACTGTCGATGCCATGTGTCCAGGGTGTGATTTCGCTCCTCTGTAACTGCCATTTTATGACTATACCGCTGCTCAGCACTTCGCTTGCGCCAGTACAGCCTCGTTCTTTCATCAGCCATTAACTCCATTGGGGGTTCACCCGCCACTACTCATGCAGCGTCGTTCAATAACCACTCACGACACGCAACAACGCACGGCGGTGCACCGCATTAACCTTGCGCGCATAGCTCGCGACCATCATAGCCTGGCTTCAAATCGGCGCTCCGTGAAGACGCACTGAGCTTACTACCACAGGCAGGAGTCGGCAGGGTGCCTATCTTGGATCTCTCATTTTCGGCATGAGCCTGCAAAGGACCCCTGACACGTTCGCCGTCTTTTCACTAACTGCCTTTAGATGTTTCCTGAAGCAGTCTTGCGTCAACCCACACACCAAGGTATCGAAGGGCTGGGACGGAACTTATCTGCATATTTCCAATTGTAAGAGTTACTGTTCCCTTCTTTTTCCTGCTGGTCACAAGCACGACCTCCGTCTTATGATTGACGAGCTGCAGACCCATAGATGTAAACCATCTCCGGATCGACTTCATTGCCTCATTGGCCCAAACCTTGACTTCTTCCTAAAACCTCCCCTCAACAACTTCAGCAAGGTCATTGGCGAATCCAAAGACTGTTGCGCCTAATGGCAAGTTGACTCGTAAGACCCCATCATACAGGATGTTCCAAAGGAGGGGTCCAAGCAAAGAGCCTTGTAATACCCCTGCTGTTACTCTGTATCTCTTTCCCCTTTCTTAGTGTCATATATGAGAGTTTTATTTTCAAAGTAACTCCCTACCACCTTCCGGAGATATTCTGGAACTCCCATGTTACTTAGGATCTGCAATACATTACTCCATCGCGCTGAATTGAATGCATTTTTAACTTCTAGTGTGACAATGACGAAATATTTTCTAGCATCTCTTCTCCAACTTTTGCATTCAGTAACTTCCCTCGCTTTAGCAATGACACCGTTAATACTGTCAATGGTAGATCTGCCCCTGCGAAATCCGTATGGATCTTCCGAAAGCCCATCTGCTCCTTCAGCGAATGGTTCAAGTCGTCCATAGACAATTCTCTCTAGAATCTTCCCCGCTGTATTAAGTAGACATATCGGTCGATATGATGATGGTGCTTCAGGAGGCTTTTACATCTTGGGTATCAGAACCAGTCTCTGCTCCTTCCATCTGATGGGAAAAGTTCCTTCCCGTAAGCAGCCATCAAGTACTTTAATAAAAGCATCAAGAATGGTTTAAAGAGCTACTTTAAGAGCCGCATTTGGTATGCCATCCGGGCCGGGTGCTTTGAAATCTCCGATCTTCCTGCACGCCTGATGCAGCTCATCTATCGTGATGGGTGGAATTACTTCCCCCGCTGGCACTACAATCTCTGGTCTTATGGGCTCGTCCAAGCGTGGAAACAGTCTCAACACCACTCTGCGTAGGAAGAACAGGCACGTCGGTTGTTGTTGTCGCAATTCCGCCAACCGTCCCATTACTACCTTAAAAGGCTTTCCCCATGGATTTCTGTTTACCTCTTACGCAAGTCTGCCCAACATCGGCACTTGCTCCGTTTCATAGCCTTGCGGAGCGCAAATTTAGCTTCACGGTAATTTTGTTCTACTACCTCAGGATCACGATTCCTCCGACGTTTTCTCTGGAATTTCCGTCTGACTGGTGGCACTGAAATCGAAGGCTTGAAATACCCTCGGTCCACCAAAAAGCAGGTTTATTATGCTGTCTTTTGGAGGTTCTTGTCATTGAAGCATCGCACGCACCTTCCACTCTTTGCATCAAAGAGTTAACCATTTGTTCTGGAGTTACCTTCAAAATTAGAGCACCCTCAAGCATTATGGCGAGCGCTGCCGCATAGTGCGTGTTAGTTACAATTTTTAATCATAGGCGGGTCCAACCAGGGCTGACCCAAGGATAAAACAGGTAACTCATGAACATATATAATTTCCAATACTTTCATACACATTTGCAATAATTCCGTATAGGCCTAAGTACATTCATGACCTACTTCAGGGTAATAAATTAAATCTTTATGATAAAATATTTAAAAAAATATTTTTTAGTAGGCCTACACATAGGTTAATATTGGAGAGACTCATTCACATGGTATACATATAATTAAATATAGAAATTAATTTGAATCAAAATTATAAAATAAATAACTAAATAAATATACATTTTTACTAAGTTAGTATAATTCACTTCAGGTAAAGTAGTATAAATTTCTTTTTTTCAACTTCACGAATTCATCAACAATTTTGTTTGGGCCGATTTTGCCCGCTATTTTTCTGTTCACACTCATAACTATTGTGTCCTGTTTAACAATTTTCTTCGCTTCCATTTCTCTTCAAGGTTAAGGTAACGATCGCTTAAATATAAAGAGTAAAATTATAATAGAAAAATTACTATTATTAATAAATAAATGTCAGTAATATCACTAAATCATATTATTGTAAAATGTCTTATAGTAATAATACAGTGCCAGGACCTATTTTGTCTATAATTTTGTACGCTTTTACGCGTTTAAGCTGTCATTAAGTTAATTTCTAGTTTATAACTTATATTACGCAGTTTTTTTGTACTTTAAATTACCACCTGTTGTTAAGATACGCAAATATATAAATACCTTTTTAGAATATACCACCATCAGAACAAAGTGAAAAGCCGAACATGGAACTACAGGTAAGCGCACTTAATTTACATGAATAATTTCAATTAAAATCCATGTAGAAATTATTGAGTTATAATAATTTGATTTGAAGAAAACTTTCAACCAAGAACTTTTGATAAACAAACAAGGAAACTAATAATATATAAAAAATGCATGATGGAAACTAAACGAACACCGTTAAAAAACATTCTTTAATGCGTAATATTAATCTGTATTACAAAATTATAATACTCATGGCATGCCACCGTGAGGATGGAAGCAAAATTCCAACATTACTCTTTTTATATTACAACTTTCTGAAAATCTGATTTCAACATCATGATCAGCAATAAAATCTGCATGAATTAGAAATAATTCTCTAATTACTGTTCGCTGGAAAACGAATTTGAACCTTAACAACCTTATTCGTATAACCACAATTATATCCTCGGACATGTCCAGTTAAATCCAGGTAACCATAATTTCATTTTACTATCCACACGAGGCACAAATTACTGAAATACTGTTAGTAAACCTCTCAGATGTTTTTTTCAACCTAGATGGACTGGCAACAAATTGTAGGATTATAGTGAGTGTATCTTATTTGTTTTAAAAATTCTGTTATTTTTCTATTGTTACCTAAAATAACAATCATGTATTGTTTTCTCTTTTTGTTATTTTAATTACGATAATTTGTTAAAACACAACAAATTATCGTAGCTAGTTATGTAAAAACTTAACCTGAAACATTTTATAGCCTATCAGCTGTGCAATAAATCAGCTGATCGTTACGAATTAATATAAAAACTAATGTTTTAATATAACTACCGTAGCTAGTTTTTAACGTCATAACCTAAAACTTATTACAGCCTATAAGCTGCTCAATGAAATCAGCTGATTGTTACGAATTAATATAAAACAACTGATCCACATTGGCATATACAATTGCTTTTAAAATTGATATTAAACATAATTTTATCTCAACAAATACCATAGTAATATGTATTGTTAATTAACATTAGTAGTATAGTGAATAGATTCAATATGGCAGAGATAGTCCTCAAAACCATTTTTAATGGTTATTTTACTATCACTTCATATAATGATTGAATTGTTATGTTATTATTTTTAATTGCATTTTGGCATCCAGTTGTGAATAAGTAACAATAGGAGACATTTCATATTTTTTGCTATTTTAGTTTGAATACTTTAACAAACATAGGAATCTAGGATTTATGTTGATTTTCACGTTTGTGGTTTGCACTTGAAAACGAGAAGTAATTTACTTTATCAAAATATCTTGTATTGATCCACATTCACATATGTCTAATTAAAAGGGGAAAACGTGTTGAACTCGGATAGTTACCGACTGAAGCAAAGCTTTTATTAATGATATCTTTGCTGAATATATGATTAATTTAAAGATGTTTTACAAATATCTTTTTTATGTTTATATAAATAAATAAGAACTCGAGCTTAGATATTATTTAATGTAGTGATTGTAAAACATCAGTAGTTTTATATTAATTCGTAACGAACAGCTGATTTCATTGAACAGCTGATAGACTATAATAATCTCCCGGTTATGTTGTTAAAAACTGGCAATATTAACAACAATTATTATAAACGTTTATATTAATTTCGAATGTATTATAAACGATTATAACGTAGTTGCATGTGTTCTTCAACTAAGGAAAAAAACTTAAAACCAAAGCAACAGAACATTTTCATATAATACGCGTGTATTTTTATCGAAAATGAGAAAAAAATAAATAGAGAGACGAAATTCGTTTGATCGTTTGTTCCATATTTTCGTTAAATTTTTCCGTTCGGCATACGTTTTTCTACTCACTCCATTTGCCAATGCAACATTAAAAATGCTTCGCTTCAATAATAACTAAGAATCTAGTGTATGTTTTCCAATACATGTACAACTTATCTTATCTAATAGGATGATGAACCAACCATATTTTGAATAATCACCATTCATTTTTTTCAGTTTATACTTTTGCTGTGCTTTGCAATCACCATAGCGGTTGTGGTGTCTGATTACGGAGAGTGCAACAAGGGTACTGTAAGGGAAATGATTACTTTCGCTTGCAATTATTTCCATAGACTCATTTTGAAAAATAGATTTTCTATGAACCAAAAAGACAAGTTCGAACGTTTTAAAGAGTTATTTAAAAAAACTGAAAATGGTATGTGAATTTTACAAAGAAATTTGCACCCTAAACCTTCTTTACTTAATTAGGTACGAATAAGCAAAATTTTGAGAAAAAATATTTGTTTAATGAAAAACTGATATGTGACAACAACGAAGACGACGATAACGATAACGATAACAATGATAATGATTAAAATAATTATGATAATAATGTTAACGACAACGACAACGACTGCGACAAAGACAACGACTACAGCAACGATAACGATAAGAATAACGATGATGATAATGATAATGATGATAATGTTATGACAACAACAATGACTATAACAAATATATCGACGACAACGTCAACGATAACTATACCGATAATGATAATGACGACCAAGATAACAATGTTAACGATAAAGACAACGACAGAGATAATAACAACAAAAAGTCAAAACAATCTATCACTGAGAAGGAATTTTAAAAAATTAAGAAATAATAACAATAACAATAATAATAATAATAATAATAATTACTGTGGGGCGGCGGCGGCGACGACGGCGACGACGGCGATGACGGCGACGATAGTGATAGTGATAGTGATAGTGATAGTGATAGTGATAGTGATAGTGATAGTGATAGTGATAGTGATAGTGATAGCGATGGCGATAGCGATAGCGATAGAAATAGTAATAGTAATAATATAATAATAATAATAATAATAATAATAATAATAATAATAATAATAATAATGATAATGATAATGATAATGGTAATGGTAATGGTAATGGTAATGGTAATGGTAATGGTAATAATAATAATAATATTCTAAAAAAATGATTTAGATTTTTTTTTTTTTTTTTTTTTTTTCCGGCAAAAAACCGTTAAGGTTATCATCGCCGTCATGCTAAATGAAAGTATATATAAAAAAAAAAGAATTAACAAAATATACTTATATATAACTATATTAATAATAAATACTTAAGAACTAAATAACAATAAATAATGAATAAAATTTAATAACAATTCGTAAAAGTATGCAAAACATAACAGAAATAAAGTTTTTAAATAAAATAAATAAATAAAATAACACAAGAAATTACAAATACAATAAATTAAATTTTATTTAAAACATTCAGACGATGAAGGAAGTCTAGAACCCGGTCAACGGCCGAGGCACTATCTCCCAACATCGTCTGCAAACAGTTGCTCAGACCACACATAAAACGCACATTTTGAAACCATCACAATCGAGCAATATATGTCTTATTGTGATGGTTTCCCTAGAAAACTCGCATTTAGGTGGGTCCCCGCGTTCCATCAGAAATCCATGCGTTAACATGGAGTGACCGATGCGAAGGCGGGTGATCACCACCTCTTCTCTACGACTTGCACGTATTGACGACCCCCAAGGACGAACAGTATTTTTAATTACCCTCAATTTGTTACTGCTTGTAGCTGCCCATTCATTTTCCCACTGTAGATGAATTAAATGTTTTACGTGACAAAGGAAGTCAGACACGATTACACGTTGAGTGCATGGCGGCAGAAAAGTTGCTTCCTTTGCCGCATTATCCGCTACAGTGTTTCCTAATATTCCACAGTGGCCAGGAATCCAGATAAATGATACTCTTGCACCTCGTAGTTCAAGTCTATGGACAGAGCACAGAATATCTTGAACCAGAGGGTTTACCGAATACATATCCCGGATTGCCTGGAGGGCACTTTTTGAATCAGAACAAACTACGTAATGCAAACTATCGAATTTAATAGTGTTCAAAGCCTTTAAGATGGCAAAGAGTTCGGCCGTAAAGACACTACAAATTGAGGGTAATCCATACTTATACGTTTCGTCCAGTGAGTAAAATGCACACCCAACATTATCGTTCATCTTAGAACCATCTGTGAAAATAAATTTAGCAGATGGATATGAACTAGTCAGTCGAAAAAACTCACGTTTATACACAATGTTAGGAGTGTTGTCTTTCTGGTATGCACACAAGGAGAAATCAAAGGTCGGCATATTGATTTTCCACGGAGGACAAAACAAAAGGACCTTTCAAACATTGGGGTAGTTCAATACGTAAGTCATCAAAAATACAGGAAGTTCTAATACCAAGAGGAGCAGTAGCATTCGGTCGAGTTTCATACTGTCGCACCAATTGATTTTTGAAAACTGTATTAAAAGCAGGGTGCCATGGTTTAGATGATAGATTGCTTAAATAAGTTAACTGTAGTTTCTGTCTCCGTCGAGAGAGGAAGGTTCCCCAGCATCGGCGAGAATACTCACGACGGGACTTGAACGGAAAGCACCAGAAACAAGGCGAATTGCAGAGTTATGGACGGGATCTAGTTTCTTTAAAATCGATGGTCTAGCAGATGAATAAACAATGCTGCCATAATCAATTCGCGAACGAATTACGGCACGGTAAAACATCAGCATACAGGTCCTATCAGCACCCCATCGAGACCCACTAAGAACCCTCAACATATCGAGGATTTTATTACATCGTAATTTTAAATCACGCACGTGAGGGCTCCACGAGTTTTTCGTCGAGTATTAGACCCAAAAATCTAACGGATGGAGAAGTCCGAAGCTGTATACCATCAAGATATAACGACGGAGCCTGGATCTGTCTACGGCGACTGAAAGCAATACACTGAGTTTTAGCAGCGGAGAATTTAAAGCCAGTAGTTCTCGTCCAGGTCTGCAACCTATTTATTACCAGCTGAAGGGTTCTTTCAGCTGTTGCCATGTTTCTGGTGCTTACGTAAATAGCAAAATCGTCTACAAAGAGAACATCTGACAGGGGACCGTACGTTAGACGTTATGCTATTGATTGCAATAGCAAACAGAGTAACACTAAGTACACTCCCCTGTGGAACACCATTCTCTAAGTAGAAACGATCTGATAGCGTACTACCAAGACGCACCCTAAAATACCTATTACTGAGGAAGTTTTTGATAAAATGCAGAATCCTGCCCTGTATACCCCATGATTTTAATGTGTTCAAAATTCCCCTTCTCCAAGCCATGTCGTATGCCTTCTCTAGGTCGAAAAAAACAGCTACTAGTGTTTGACGCAAGAAGAACGCATTTTGTATCGCAGATTCCAAAGATACTAATTGATCCACAGAACATCGTCCTTGCCTAAAGCCGCACTGGTCTTTGCAAAGTAAATTGTTGGTTTCCAAATACCAAACAAGGCGACGATTTACCATTTTTTCTACCAGCTTGCAAAGAACGCTAGTAAGAGAAATCGGACGATAGCTACTTGCATCAGTTTTATCTTTACCTGGCTTAAGAATAGGAATTACTATTGCTTCCAACCAACTGTCAGGGAAAGTATGTTCATCGAATATACGATTGTATATCTCGAGGAGGGCAAGCCTACCTGACGTTGGAAGGTTTTTGATCATGGAATATACGAGGTTGTCAGGACCGGGAGCTGTGTCCTTCGTTGAAGACAGTGCAGATTCCAGCTCATGCAGAGTAAACAGCCTATTAAGTGGAGAGTCGTCACAAGTACCGATGGTGAACGGCAATGGTTCCATTGCGCTTTTGTATTTACAAAAGGCAGCGTTATACGCCGTAGAACAGGAATAGCTAGCAAAAGATGATCCTAATAAATTTACAATATCGGAACACTGAGAAACTAACTCTCCATTCGGCCGTTTAAGACCCATCAACTCCGTG
This sequence comes from Callitettix versicolor, assembly GCA_022606455.1. Classification (NCBI taxonomy): domain Eukaryota; kingdom Metazoa; phylum Arthropoda; class Insecta; order Hemiptera; family Cercopidae; genus Callitettix; species Callitettix versicolor. The sequence continues at coordinate 25,438,276 of CM040187.1, forward strand.
GATGGAACACGGCCAGATATAGAGCGCAGTTTCTTCCAGACGACAGATGTTGGTGTTGTTCTGCATATTGTTCCGACATATTGCGACCAAGATTCCTTTCTACTTTGTCTAAAAATTCTTCGAGCTTTAGCTCGAAGGATTTTGTAACGCTCAAGATTTTCATCTGTCGGGCTTTTGTTGAATATCCGTAGTGCTTTTCGACGTAAACGCAAAGCCTCCTTACAGTCCTCGTTCCACCAAGGAACAGATGGACGATGTGGGTATGCGGATGTTTTAGAATAACATCCTCGGCTACATTTAAAATCGTATTGGTGAATTTCTTAACCACTGCGTTAATGCAGTTCATTTCAATGTCTGGTGATACAAATCTTTTGCAAATTCTTCCCAATTTGCCTTTTTTAAGATCAACGCGGCAGGCGTCGTTGCACATGAGCGAAAGTACAAAATGAAATATTAATGGGATTATGATCACTGCCATACAGATCTGGTAACACCGACCATTCAAACTTTGTTGCCAAAACTGGACTACAAAATGACAAATCGACAACTGTCCATCCGCCAGTAGATGCTGATAAGTGAGTCGGGGAACCGTCATTTAGAAGACACAAATCTAAGTTTGACCGTATTCCTTCGATTCGTAATCCCTTGAGTTACAGGATAAGGAACCCCATGAAGTATGGTGAGCGTTAAAATCACCTGTCAATAAAATCGGTTGTGGCAACTGAGATATTAAATCATATACTTCATGATGTTGGAAATTGTAACTAGGCGGCAAGTAAAGGCAACAGACGGTAACTTTGAATGGAACGGTAACCTGAACGGCAACAGCTTGTAAAGGAGTTATTATATTGACAGATATGGACTGGACAGAGTTGTGAACCAATATGGCTACACCACCTCTGGCTCTTTCCTCAGTGACGAAATCCGCTCTGAAAATAGAATAACCCCTAAAATTGAAGGTGTGGGATTCATGCAAGTGCGTCTCTTGGAGGCACATTATTAGAGGAGATGAATCTCGCACAAGAACTTTGAGATCTTCAATATGGCTTCTTATCCCATTAATATTCCACTGTATCACATTGTTCTTAATGGAAAATTCAGACATTGAAATATACGAAATTAATATAGCAGCGGATTCCCTTCGTTTTGGTCACATATTAATTCAGATTTATCGGAGTCTATCAACATCAAATCACTAGTGTGATTTATGTCGGACTTACTGTGATTGATGTCCGACTCTGTAGAAATAGTAGTTTTGGAAGGAGGCACCTTCGAAGCAACTCCTTCCTTTGATTTTTTTCCTTCTTTGTTAGTATTTTTTCTTTTTTTGACACAACTACTGGTGGGTATGTGTTTGATTTTTTAAGAAAATGGGCTAGTCCAGAAGGAACGTTTTTAGACGAAGACTTTAACACTTGCGACTTTGTTCTTACGCCTAGATTGGAAGAAGATGGATTTGCTTCCAGAATTACAGGCCTTGGATTCTTTGTCACAAGGGTTTTACTAGCGACTTTCGAAAGGTGAGTATCCTTTCCTTTTGAAGACACTTGAGAGGAAGACATTTCAGACGATTTAGACAGCGAATCGGGAATGGAACCCGCAGAAATCAGAGTTAGCAATTGAGCTACCTGTTCCGATAATGCTTTTACCGTTTTAGTTAGCTCTTCGCAATTAGCACACGATGATTTACTAGTAGATGTGGCAGCAGCAAACGATTTACCTTCAATTATTGATTTTGAGCTTTTGAAAACCTTCCTTGCTTCTGAAAAAGATATCTTGTCCTTGGCCATGATAGAAAGAATGGCTTTCTCGTCCTTAAACTTGGGGCAGTCAAAGGAACGAGCGGGATGGTCTCCACCACAATTCGAACACTTTGGAACATTTTTGCATTGCTCACTATCATGACCATTACCACTACAATTACCGCATACCTGATCCTTCTGGCATGTGGAGCTCACGTGTCCAAAACCCTGGCATTTAAAACACCGTCTCGGGTTTGGAACGTATGGCCTTACCGAAAGGCGCTGGTACCCGGCATAGATGTGGTCTGGTACAGTAGGTTTACCAAAAGTCAAAATCAAAGAGGCAGTAGCTACTTTTTGCCCCTTCTCGTTACGAAAAATACGGCACACGTCTACAACTGATTGCTTTGCCAACTCTTGTTTAATCTCCTCTAGTTCAACATGGAGGAGATCTCTGCAAGTCACCACTCCCTTAGCAGAATTTAATGTTCTGTGGGGTTCCACAGAAACCTTGACGCTATCAAAAATGATGTCATATTTAACAGCGATAGGCTCTGCTTATCGCTATTAGTCTGAACCAGTAAGGTCCCGTTCTGCAGCTTTTTAATTGAAGCTACGGGACCTGCTCTTCCAACAATTGCCTTATTAATCAAAAGGGCGATACTTTAAGTAAGTCCGCCCCTTCCATCGAGTTCTTAAAATTTAAGTATCTAGGAGATGGTAACTGAAGTGTTTCAGTACTCATCTCCTTGCCTCCCACATTTTCATCCTTCTCCACTAAACCAACAGACCCGTTTGACAAAGTCGAACGAGGCCTCTTTAACGGAACTTTGGCGATTTTGTTTGTGATTTCCATAGTTTGTTTTACCGAGCGATTCATGAACGAAGATGTTTCGAACAACTGGCACAGGGTGCACCCAGACGACCACCAGCAGCCCAGGATACTCGAACTAAAGCGAGAACCCCAAAAAAAAAAAAAAAAAAAAAAAAAAAAAAAAAAAAAAAAAAAAAAAATTGGGGGGGACCTCCAGATATCCTGGAGCCGAAACACATGTCTGTCAGCACTCCAGAATATTTTAGGAATGGGTTCCGGTACAACGTTACGGTTCCCCAAACCCAAGTACTACTGGCAGCCGCCCTCTATGAACTCACAGAATGCACCACTTGTTTCGATAGACTCAGTTATGGGCTCCGACACCCATAACTCAACATTCATGTGCTTGCCAGACGCCTATAGGCTGCTCGGTCCCAGAACTTATCCCATCAGAGGTCCTCGGCAGTGCTAGGCACACATCAGGTTCCACCTACTTGGCCCCGCCAAAGGAAACCAAGCAGCATCGCCACTCCCAGACGTAACGGAACAAGTACAGCAAATCCTAAATGTATGTGTGTTTGTAAGGTGTTTAAATCGTAAGTGTAGTGCTGTAAGTGTTGAGTGTGTGTTGACTCCGGGTGCCGCGAGGTTCGTCTAGGTCCTCTCACTAGATGCAGCTAGTCTGCACCCCCCTGCGGGTCTGTAAGTGTTTGTGTGAGAGAGTGTGTTTGTGGGTGTTGTGTGTTGTGTGTATGTGGAGTAAATGAGTGAGAGTAGAATGAGCTAGAGGTATGGTGGGGTCGCTAAGCCCATCAGCTGCTCACGTCAGCTGCCTCCGCCGGCAAAAATGATTTAGAAAAGCATAACCACATTCACAATAAAAAAGAAATTAATTTCACAATTGTGGTCTAAATAAAGTATAAATTATTAAAAACTTTTAATGCCTAGAAACATCTACAGGCTAGCAAACATTTTATTGAAACTTTTTTTACAAAAGGTTGTTAATATATATTGCTTTCAGGTGAATTAAACTACGGTGGAATCTCCGACATAGAAATTAGCGACAATTTGGTTAAGAAGTGTTGTAAATCTATGTGCAGGATCAGAGATTTCAAACACATGTGTTTCTGAAGCCATCAGTGGACGCTCTCATACGCTCGGTCGTTAATCCAAACTTCAAATAGATGTAGAATGTACTTAGGCTCATATGGAATTATTGCAAATGTGCATGAAAATGTTGGTAATTATATAAATATTTTATGAGTTACCGGGTTTATTCTTTGATCAACCCACCGTTTTTAAACTGGATGGTTCCGTTAACAGCTGAGCCCACGCCTATGAAGCGTATACAAAATAACTTCTTATTACTTCATGCAGTGCTTGTTAAACTGTCACGAACTTGCAAAGCACGAATAATGACGTCATCAAAATATAAGCAGTTCACATATATCACGGCCTAAGTTGTATTTCTGCTAAGCACTAAGGCTTTCACCGTAATCATCTCCAACTAATGTACCCGCATACATTGTACGCGGATACGTGAGTGGTTTGGTGATATAATGTGTATCATGCTTCATTTACTGTTTACAGATTTTTGTCACTGTGGACGAGAGATCCAACCCGAGAAGACCAGACGATCGTAATTAAAGATATGGCGCAAGTAAATCCCAAATAGAGTTTTATACTGTAACTTCAACTAACCTAACCTAACATAACCCAACCTAACCTATCGTCTTCTTATTTATGAAATATTTAAAAGATTTTCTCTCTCTCTCTCTCTCTCTCTCTCTCTCTTGTGTGTGTGTGTGTGTGTGTGTGTGTGTGTGTGTGTGTGTGTGTGTGTGTTTTGTGTATTTTGCGACGACTCAGGCTACAAAGTAATATATGTACAGTCATATATGCAGTCATGTATGCAATCTATATATAAGATTTTGTAGTCTATATATAGACTTCGATTTATTTTTGTTTAAACTTGTTTTTAGTAATAATAAAAATAAATTATTTAACCAGTTCAATTTCATTACTATATAAGTTTATTTTGCTCTTATTTTTCATTTATTATTTATAAATTGACCCTTTTATCTGAGGGTGGGTATCGTTTGAAAAGAAGACACCTTAAATTATCAGAACTTTTATTAAACTATCTCTTTTGTTCTACATAATTCTTTTATTTAAGTTGACTTTATTTCAAACATTATTTTAATAAACATTTTATTATTGTAACGTAGCCACCGGACCACATATTCAAATGATTAAGATTATTACTGGCATATACATCACTACATCACTCATCACTATACATCATCACATATACATCATGTATATCACTACATCACTTGAAAAAACTGGCATATACAAAATGAAATGTAGTGATTGCCTAAGCTCCCTATATCGGTCAGATATCTCGCTCTTTTAAGAAAAGATTTAAAGAGCACATACCCAGAAGTCCATTATCAACAAACTCGACTTTTGCAGAACATCTTATGGACAAAAACCATAAATTTGAAGACATCCATACCAACATGGAAATATTACATTTATGTCATAAAAGTAGTTATATGGATGCGATTGAAGAGTTTGAGATTTACAAGAGCAAAAATCAGACCTCCAGAACATCCTCAATGAAAAACTTTCATTTAAATCAAATTTCATATAAGACAAATTTCATTTGAGTAACAAAAACCAACAGACGCACCGTAACTGATAACAACGACGGGCGCGCTACTAATGATGGAAACTCCGCAGTCCGGAATGTAACGACGTACGAGTCGCGTGTGTAGCTTGGACAAGACGAATTTCATAATGAATATTTTAAATGTGTAATTGTGCTTAGTGTTTGTGATGTATGTTTTAATGTTTTGTTTGACTTTGTGACGACCTCGACAGAGGGATTTAACATTTTGTATGGCCTGAAGATGAAACTATAGAGTTTCGAAACCGCGGTAGCCTTTATGAGGCGAGTTGATAGACCACTGACGGGAAGAATAATCCTAATCATTTAAACAGTTTAGTCTGTATTTATTAGCAATTTTCATGTTCAAGGATGTCACTTCAGCAAGACTAAAGAGCTTTTCCAATTTAAATTTCAAAATTAAAATATTATACATGACGCCTCTTTCATCTAAGTAGTTTAAAATTTTAAAAATAAAATCTTTATTGCGTTTTACAACATAAAATTAACAAACTACTATAACAGATTCTATTTTTATAATAATTAACACAATAACTGATTCGATTTCTACAATAATTAACGCAGTAATTGAACAGATTTATACAATAAATTACGCCATAAATGATTCGATTTATACAATAATTAACATAATAACTGACTCGATTTTTACAGTAATTAATACAATTACTGATTCGATGTATTTAATAATTATCACAATAGCTGATTCGATTTCTATAATAATTATAACATTAACTGATTCGATTTCTATTAAACTTAACTCAGTAACTGATTCTTCGAGTTATAATTTCACAACTACTTGTCTTAAATGTTTTTTTTTCGAATACTGAATACTGATTTATACAATTTTGTATTGAATTCACAATTCAACTGTACGCATTAAACTTATTCTGATAAAAGTCCATTAAGTACCTAGTTTGAAATCCAACTGTGTAAATTTACTTATACAATGGTTGATTCACGATCGTGCTATTTAGAATACACTACGGTAACCAGCCATAATAATTGATTCGGCCCATGTTAACTTGGAAGGTTAGAAGAGCTTTCCTTCATAGCATGCCACTGTAAGTCACAAAATGATCCTATGATCCTTTGACAGGATGAAAGGATGATTCAAAGATTCATGATCCTCAGATGTGAGTTTGTCACACGTTTTGTTCGAGCTAGTATTCCAGTATTCAGGTGAGAAGATCGTGAGACTCGTACTCACGTCAATCAGAACACTAGCGGTATCTCACTGTAATGCCAGGATTAAAAATCCTTCGTGGTTGATGTATCGCGGAAATGTTGGCACAAACATACCGCCCTTGTAAACAGTAAATGAAGCAAGAGAAACACATTATATCACCAAACCACTCACTTATGCGGGTACATTAAATGGAGATGATTACGGTGAAAGCCTTCAGCGCTTGGCAGAAATACAACTTAGGCCGTGATGTATGTGAACTGCTTACATGTTGATGACGTCATTATTCGTGTTTTGCAAGTTCGGGACAATTTGACAAGCACTGCATGAAGTAATAAGAAGTTATTTTTCATACGCTTCATAGGCGTGGGCTCAGCTGTTAACGGAACCATCCAGTTTAAAAACGGTGGGTTGATCAAAGAATAAACCCGGCAACTCATAAAATATTTATATATATTTTTTTTTATTATTATTATTATTATATAACAATTACAACTAAGAATTTACACTTAACAAGTAATTTACATTTGATATTACGATGTCACTTTGTTTGGATCACCATTCAGTAATGGAGTCCCATAAATTTTTAAACACAATGTTCATGTGTTACTCTTGTTTTATTTATTATCGTCCACTAATATCCAAGGGCTTTGTTCTATTAAGACGGCGAACATCATCTGTGTTATTCAACAAGCACAACACTTCAGGATTGACATGTTTTTGTAGTCTGTTTTTATGCATGATTGCGTATTTCATTATTTCTTCTGAAACCGTATTCATCCTGAGGTCACGATGCAGGTCATCATTACGCACGAACCATGGTGCATTAACAATACTACGCAGAACCTTGTTCTGGAATACTTGAACAGGCTTTAGCATTTGTTTTCTTCATTACACCCCCACAGCTCTATTCCATAAGTCCAAACAGGTTTGAGTAATTGCTTATAAATTAAAAGTTTATTGTGTAGGTCTAGTGTAGATCTCCTACCAAGCAGCCAATTCATTTTCTTGAATTTAATATTTAATCCCCTTATTTTCTTCTTGACATGCTCTTTCCAATGAAGTTTTGCGTCAAGCGTCATCCCAAGGTATTTTGCTGTATTAACAGGAGCTAATGAGTGACCATTTAGTTCAATATTGGTTGGGTTTATCTTTCTATTGGTAAAGTTTATGTAGTTTGATTTAGATTCATTTAATTTTAATCTCCATTTCCTTATCCAGATACTGACTTTATCAATAGATTTTTGAATTTTCAGTTTTGCTTCCTCTACATTATCCCCAACGGCCAAAATTGCAGTATCATCTGCAAAAGTAGCAATTACTGTATCGGAATCTTGAGGTATGTCTCTTGTATATAACAGAAACAAAATAGGTCCTAATACGCTTCCTTGAGGAACTCCTGCAGCTATATCCTTTATTCTAGAATATTCACCATCACATTTGACCCTAAAGCATCTTTCTGACATGTATGACTTCAGTAATTCATAAAATTGGTTTGGAAGATCTCTTTGTAACTTATATAATAAGCCTTCATGCCAGACTTTGTCAAAAGCCTGTGCCATATCCAGAAACAGTGATGAGCAGATTTTACGCTCTTCAAGTACTCTTTCAACAACATTGGTAATCCGATGTATTTGGTCAATCGTCGAATGTTGACTTCTAAACCCAAACTGATGATGTGGGATTAGGTTCCTCTCTTCAATAATAGGTTTGAGGCGTTTTACCAAGAGTTTTCAAAGACTTTTGAGATAATTGGCAAAAGAGAGATGGGACGGTAAGATGCTTTCTCCCTGTGATCTTTTCCTGGCTTAGGTATCATTATAACCTCTGCTATTTTCCACTGTCTTGGGACATATCTTAGCCTAAAAGAGGCGTTTATCAAATGTAATAATTTTCGAACAGCCTTTTCTGGTAATTCCTTAACAATTTTTCCAGTTATTAATTCATAACCAGGAGCTTTATTAGCTTTTAAACCTGTTATTACCTTTACAAGCTCGTTGTATGTTACTTTACCAATATCCACTAGGTCGTTCTTTTCTATTGGTATTAATGTTTCACCTGCTGCTTGCGCCTCAAATGGTTTGAATGTGTTCTCTAGGTGAGCAGCAAACAAATCAGCTTTTTCCTTATTACTTCTTGCCCAAGTATTGTCAACCTTCCTAATTGGTGGAATATGGTTTCTAGGTCTCTTGATGCTTTTAGTGGCTTGCCATATTTTGTAGTCACTATCCTTATCTGACGATAGCCCTTCAAGATATCTAGAAATGGATTCGCTTTTAATTTGTTTCAATAATCTCTTAAGTTTATTGTTCAGTTCATTTAACTCAGATTTATATTGAGGCACTCGAGTTTTCTGCCACTTTTTACGGATTTTCCTTTTCTTCTGAATCAAATCCCGTACTTCTATCGGGTATGTGATATTACTCTTAGGTTTGGATAACCAAGGTGTACTATTCAAGCTGATTTTTGGATATTATGGATGTAAGCCTCTACTTCGTCTTCCAATTGATCAGGAGTCTTAAGAGATGTTTGCAGTTCTATTCTACAACTCAACTCCTTTCTAAAATCATCCCAATTAGTTTTAAGATTTGTTAACTTAGGAAGTTCATCTTTTTGTATTATATTCCCACTTATTGTCATAATAACTGGAGAATGGTCAGAAGCCAACTCATAACTTTTACCAACACACACATACCCATCCGACACGCCTTTAGCGATGAAAAAATCAAGAAGATCAGGGATCTTTCTAGAATCCGATGGCCAGTAAGTTGGTTTGCCGGTGGAGTAGAAATCGCATTTAATTTCTCTCCCCGATTCGTATAATGCTTTACCTTTTGCAGTAGTCAATCGTGACCCCCAATAAGTGTTCTTTGCATTGAAGTCACCTCCTATTATAAAATTATGTCCTAGTGTATTAAAAAGCTTTAAATAGTCCTCCCTTCTTAGATTATGTCTAGGTGGACAATATATAGATGATATATTAAAGTATTTGTTTTTGAATTTCACTGCAACTGTTGTAATTTGCATTGTTTCTAGCTTTATTTCAAAACTTTCATAGTGTTTAATGTTGTTTTTGATAAGGACAGCAGAGCCTCCTCTGGCTTTGTTTGAAGGATGATCCATGATAAAGGCAAAAGTCTCTGATTTTAAAATATGATTGATTAGTGAAGTGTGTTTCTGACACCAAGCAGATATCAATTTTCTCATTAATGAGGAACAATTCCAACTCCATGGCTAGCTGAGAAAGTCCATTAGCATTCCAAGTGGCTATTCATAAAGTATGGTTCATGTTTTCATTTTTTCTTATTTTTATTCATATTGCTTTCTACCTTGCTTATTCTTTCAAATATTAACTTATTTGTGTGTCTTTGTTCATCTAGTTTTTCTAATATGATTTCCAGATTCTTTTCTATTGTTGCTGTTCCGGAAAAACTTCTACCTAAGGCTTTCGCATATGTTGTCGGTGCCATACTAATGTCGTTACTCGTACTGTTAGATGTTCTGTTGGATTCCTGTTGTATAGTAGGCCTACTATTTATATTCCTTTGAATATGATTTTTAATTCTTAATACACCATTTCTGCGCTTCTGCAATTCTTTGGCAACCTCACAGCCCCGATAATTTGCTGGATGTTTACCGTGACAGTTAACGCACTTTGGAGGATTATTTTTACTCACTGTGCACACCGCAGTTAGATGTTTCCCAGCACATTTACGCACCTTGGGTCTCTCTGGCAGTACCCTTGAGTATGATTATACCCTTGACATCGCTTACACTGAGGTATTAGAGTGAGATTCCTTCTAAGGGGCTCAATTTTTACCACAATGTTAAGAATTGATTTAATATTATAAATGTTATCAACAATCTCTTTGTTGTCAAAGTTAACATAAACAAAGGTAGACCTCTCCTTTGTGTTATTATCTCACCATTCTCGTTTTCACTTTTTCTTTTTCAAGATATTGACTGCATCGAGAATCTTGAAACCTTGTTGTTTCAAGTTGTCAATAATATCATCTTTAGCACACGATGAATGTAAGCCTCTAGCCATTACTTTAATTGGCCTTTCATTCTTATCTTCGAACGAGTACCACTGTATGTTGTCGCTCTTCAATTTTTGTGTAACAGCTCTGTAGCTGTCAGAGTCTGGCATGTTTACTTTCCAAACATTATTGTTTAGAGCAGTTAATTTATAGTCTTTATCTGAAGCAACTTGCAGTATTGTTTGCAAATTCGAGTAACTGGCTACCCCAACTATATTTATAGGCGGAGGTTTTTGTAATTTCATTTTAGCTCTTACATCCTTTGAATGTTTTATCATGTCTTCCTTACTTTGGCAGGAAGGACTCATCTTCTCTTCACACGTTTGCTCTTGTATTTCTGGAGAGAATACAGCTTTCCTTTTTTGTTAGGTCTTTTTTCTTGATAATCCATTCTGTTTCTTGAGCCAGATCCTCTTCGTCTGTATGGTATACAGAGTGTTCTAGTTTTCATCACTATTTTCCTTATTTGAACCACTTATCTGAATCTCTTTAAGAAGACTATTCTTAGCTTTTAAATCCTTCATTTCTTGTCTTAGATCTAATACCATGTTCTCTAGTTCTTGAATCCTGTATCGAAGTTCATGATTTTCTCTTAACAAACTAGTATTTTTGTCCCCTGTGTTTGTACTAACTTTATCACTAGGGGATCTTATCATTCTTGAACTTCTCTTAAAAGGGTCATCCATAAGCAATGTTTGGCCCCCCCCCCCAGAATCCGTGGGGCCTGCCTCTGTCGAGGGTGGATTTTCCAGCACAGCTGGGCTGCCACCTGGGGTAAGTACATCCGTAGTTGTTTTGATCATTGCAATACCGTTGACCGGCTCACACCTGTAACCCTAGGCAAGGGGCCCTTACAAGGTACTACCATCCGGAGCCAGATGGACCAAGGTTTTTTAGAGAGGTGTTACTCCTCTATCACTCACCACTTCCTGTTACTTGGTAACAGGCCCCGGGCTTGTGACCGGCATAGCGGGCTTAAATATTTATATAATTACCAACATTTTCATGCACATTTGCAATAATTCCATATGAGCCTAAGTAGGGCCTACACTCTTGATATACTAAAGGATATTATCTTCATGATAAAATCTAAAAGAAATTATGAACTGATATTTTATACATAGGTTTATTTTGGAAAGATCGTTACAATAAAATATAATACATAAAATGAAATATAGAAATTAAGATAAATCAAAAGTATAAAACAAATAAATGAAAATTGTATTAACATTTTACTAAGTTCATGTTTTTAACTAATAATTTACTACAGGTAACGAAGTCTAAATTTCTTTGTTACAACTTCGCGAATTCATCAACAATTTTGTTTGGGTCGATATTGTCCGTTAATTGTGTGTTCACCCATCCACGTCTGACCAACAAATGCGTGCGCGTCATTATTCCTTCTTCCCCCTTTTCTTCAAAGATAAGATTACCAACGTTTTAATATAAAAAGTAACATTAT